>JARHVA010009096.1:107500-132500 GCA_037957365.1 Torreya grandis | reverse complement strand
TTTCAAAGTTCTCCTTCATCCATTCATAACTCATTCCTTTAGTCCTTTAGGAAATCAAATAATAATGATAATATTAGTCAAATTAATTATTCTCTCTCTCTCTCTCTCTCTCTCTCTCTCTCTCTCTCTCTCTCTCTCTCTCTCTCTCTCTCTCTCTCTCTCTCTCTCTCTCTCTCTACATCCTTGGTCATGTCAATAGCTCAAACTATCTTTCTACTTACCCGTCACACACACCTTTCTAGCTTTACCTTCTACAAGCCCTAGTTTTGGGTAAAGCTCCTTGTTGGGAGCATCTTATAGATATTCACTAGAAACTAATTACATATTTAAGGACTCATTTGGCCCATACAACTCCCACATTAACCCTCTAACATAACTCTCAAGGAAAATTGCAGTTCTTTATTTAGGCTTCTCATTAATTAGCTCTCTATTTGGGCAAACCTCATTAGTATGAAACATGTACAGACTTTCTCTACCATATACACATTTGGTTCTTTCAGTTGAATCAATCATTTCTTGACCCCCTTCTTTGGACATATCCTCCTATTTATATATCACCTCTTTTCCTTTAACCCTTCTCTAGGCCCAACACTAGATCACAACCTCATTTACTCACTTTTACATACTTGACAAGCCTAAAACCACGTCTATTAGTGACAAGACATAGAATAATGTAAAATTACATTTTTTTAGAGTTTTTGAATGATCAAATCTCATTTTATATACTAAAACATATCATAATGGTTGTTAGGCCCTTACCAAGGTTGAAATCACACTAAAGGGGATAAATTTTGTCTTAGTGGGTTTCAAAATCCCAAACCTTTTTCATTGGGTCTGTATTGAGCCTATACAACTTTATCAATTAGACAACAAGTTCTAAAATGCCACAATCAATTATAAACTAAAAATTCTTAGTTTACAACCCTACCTATTCACATAGGAAAATAGGGTATAGGGTTACTTTGCCTTTCCTTCAACTCCCAATATATTCAAAACCTAATATGGGATTATATACACTTCCATTGACTATCTTATACCAATTACAATATCAATGGAATCCCAAACTAGTTTCAACATAATATAACTCAGTCCTTTGATTGTATGCTACCCCTCAGGGATTATTTCCTCTTTCAATGTAAAATCACTATAAAACTATATCAAGATGATCTCCCCCTTTTTATGATCATTCAAAACCCTTGTTTAAAAAGTTTTCAATTCATAATAAGTTACAAGACTAAACACAAGGCACACAATCTCTTAGTTTATAAACTATATGTTTCCAAGGATAAGGATTGTGAACAAATAGGATTTTACCACTTATAGACCAATTAGATTCCTAAAAATATTATTGACACTCTTATGTATTCCTTAGTTAACCTTAAATATAAATTTATACCAAAATAATCAAATGCTTAGACTATAGTTGAATCTTGGACTCTACGCAATACTATGTTTGTTAGCAACTTGTTTACCAATGAATTCCCAAAGTTATTAATTATTAGGTTATTTAGATGATGACTAGGGTGGACACTCCTCCATCATTACGACTCAAGATAGAATCGAGCATTTATAATGCAATGTCATCTTCACAAACACTCATTGAGTGATTTGTAAACTGAAAATACAAGTGTAGTACATCCGAAAAACACTTTTCACGTTTAAGAGATCCTAAAATTTCTTGATTTTATTTGTTTAATTTTGTATAGAGAAATTAAAATGAGATTTAAAATGAAGACTAGAATTAAATAATAATCAGATAAAATCATAAGAAACCACCAGCAAATTGATAATAGAGTTCAGCTTCAATAGCCTACGTCTCCAGGTCTGTTCTAAGTGTGGACTGTTCTCATTAATTTTGTGCAACAAATGGATTCCAAAATCAATACATGTCTTCAATTCACCTTCTTTGATCTCTAATTTTCTATAATTATATCTCTCAGACCTGAAAATAATGGCCCAAGGCTGTATAAAGAAATAATAAGACTCTAATCTTCTTAAATCTCTTTACACAGTCAGCTTCTTATTCTCCTTCAAGTAGAATTTCTGTAGATCAAGTGGTCAAAGGCTATTCCTTTTGCACCAAAGGTGCAAGGTTCAAAACTGCCAGCCTAATTTTTAGGTGCTTGGGAACTGTCGGTCTTCCTCCTTGGGCTCATTTGACTTCTTATTTATCCCACATGGGCTAGGTATAATGGTTTGACAAGCTAAAAATAGGTAAGTTGATCCCTTTTCCAATGTTGAGACTTAGGTGCCAGCTGTTGGGCTTGGTCATTACTTTGACTTTGTGGTGATGTGGCAACTTGTGCATGTTGGCCTTTGGCACCTTATTTCAAAGTGATAAATGTTTCAAACTTAAATACAATTTATCAAATAACATGTGAATAAAAACACCAAACCAAATTTTTTTTGCTATGAATTATTTTTCCACGTGTCAAATGGCTATTGGTCCACTTGGCATATTTAAACATTACCACATCACTTTCGACGCCCCTTTTTTTGCCCGTCATAATATTTATTCAACTAGCTATATCTTGAGTATCTGGACTCCATTTTTCATTCTAGAAGAAGTGATAGAAAGCTCTCAATGAATTATATGATGTACAAATGATTCAACCAGAATTTGAAGACTTTCAAAATGGAACGGTACATAGATCCACCTAGATCACTCTTCCCCACTAGAAACTTTTAGACCTCCAAAAGTTGAAATTAACTAGTAATGAGGTGAGGGTAATTTTCCCTCACCTTTCTGACTTCCATCCATCTGGCCTTGCTTGGGTGCATCCCTTTGAGACCAACACGAATATATTCAACATTACCTCTTCATGAAGTCTGCATATTCCTATCAAGTATAGTATCTTCCTACAATTTTGTTAGATATTCAAGAGAAAAATCATCGACGAAAGGAATGGATACACTTTCATCATGATCAATTATCATTGGAGGCTCATAAAATTTCAGATTTTCCACATTTATAACTGAATAAATCTACATGTAAGATGGTAAATCTAATCGAAAAACATTTTTTCCAATTTTTTTTGTTATCTAAAATTGACCATACCATATTGGTTTCAACTTTTTACCATCACCTGTCAGTCTTTCCTTACCAATGTGAAGCAATACCATATCACCTATAACAAATTGGTGATCAATATGATGTTTGTCATGCCTGGCTTTGTACTTGGCTTGACTTTTCTCCAATTGAGTATGAATAGTTTGATGTATGAGCTATATTTATTCGATGAACTTCCTGGCTCAAATGGCTTCTTTTGGTTCACCAACAGTTGTACCCTAACCATAGCAAATATCTAGAGGATATTTAGGAAAGTATCCATAACAAACTTCAAATGGAGATTTCATAGTAGAAGAATGAAATGTACAATTATATGCATGATGTATGTAACACAATTGATCATCCCATAACTTGGATGTTTATTGCTATAACCCCTAAGCAAATGCGCCACAGTGTAGTTCACAACCTTTGTTTATCTATCAATTTGTGGATGAAAAGCAGTGCTCTTTTTTAATTTAGTGTCCATTAGTCCCCACAAAGTTGACCAAAACTCCCCATTAAATCAAGAATCCTGATCAGAAATAATTGAAGTAGGCAAACCAAAATGAACCCATACATGTTTAAAGAATAGATGTGTAGTGCCTTCGCTAGTAATTTGCTTAGTGTAAGGAATCAAAACACACATTTTGCTAAATTTATCGACAACCACATATAAATAGTCATATTTTCTTTATGTCATAGGCAACCCCCCCATAAAATCCATGGAGATACTTTCCCAGAGGTGAGTAGGAACAGGTAGAGGAGTGTAAAGTCCCAGTTTCCTATTACTAGGTTTACTTGTGGCACAAAGGGTACATCGTTTTATATATTTAGCAACATTTTCCTACATACGAGGCCAATAACAATACATTTTCAAATTTGCAACCATTTTAGAAACTCCAAAATGACCAGAAATAAGATACATATGTGCTTCTCTAATCATGTGCACCCTCTCATTTTGAGGAATACATAGTTTACCGAAATGATACAAAATATCATTGTGTATATGACAGGCTAATTCTTCTACTTGTCTACTACTCACCAAGTCTTTATAAACATCCAAAAAATCAAGATCATTAACATATTATTCTTTATAACTTTCATGAGACAAATAACCATGTTGTAAAAGAATAGATGCAACAATCATAGGAGGCCTAGATAACATATCTGCAACCTTATTCTGAATACCTTTTTTATACTTGATCACAAGATGAAATTGTTGTAAGAAACCCATCCAACAATAATGTCTAGACTATTGTAGTTTGGTTTTTGAATGGAGACACTATAAGGGATGATGATCTGTATGTATTATTATTTCTTTGCCCATTAAGTAATGTTTCCATTTTTTAACACTTTAAACCAATGCATACAATTCATTATCATAAGTTGGATATTTTCTTACTGCACTTGTAAAGGTTTTAAAATGATAACAAACCGGTTTCTTTCCTTGCATTAAAATAGCTCCCATAGCATACTCAATTGCATCTGTCTTGATCTCAAATGGTTGTTGTATATTAGGAAGTACCAAGATGAGAGCAGTACTTATATTTTATTTTAAAGTGTCGAAGGCTTTTTGATGTTTTCCTCCCAACTGAAAGACCTGTTTCACACTTGTCAACGAATGCAAAGGTGATGCAATATATGAAAATTGAGCAATAAACTTTCACTAAAATTATACTACACCAAGAAAACTTCTAACCTCAGTTGTGTTAGTGGGTGTAGGCCAATTAACAATGACTGCCACTTTTGCAGGATCAATTCTAAATTTACCATGTCCTACAATGTAACCCAAGTATATCAAAGAGGTCTTGCCAAATTCACATTTTGACATTTTTAGATAATTTTTTTCCTTTCATAATGCATCAATGGCTTTCTTAATGTGGATCACATGCTCTTCGCAAGACTTGCTGAAAATCAATATATCATCTAAGTAAACTATAACAAAATCATCAAGGAACTATCTAAAAACATCATTCATCAATCTCATGAATGTAGCCAGGGCATTACACAACCCAAAAGGCATAACAAGCCATTCAAACAATCCCTATTTTGTTTTGAAGGCGATTTTCCACACATCACCTTCATTAATTCTTACTTGATGATATCCACTTCTCAAATCCATCTTAGTGAAATAAATAACATGTTTTAATTTTTCCAACAAATCATCAATACAAGGAAGAGGGTAATGATTCTTAATAGTAATTTTGTTTAAAGCACAAAATCAACACACATTTTCCAAGTGCCATCTTTCTTTGGCACCAAAATAATTAGCAAACCAACAGGAGATGAACTTGGACAAATAACACCTCTATCCAATAGATCCATTACCTATTTTTTTATTTCCACATTTTCCACCACTGATAACCTGTACATGCCAATGTTAGGGAGAGGAGAATCTTTCAATAACTAAATTTCATGTTGAACTCCCCTTTTATGGGGCAAGCCCTTAGGATCCTGAAATACATCATCGTAAGTAGAAATGATTTCAACCAATTCATTCTTTTGTCTCGGATCACACTTTTCCAAATCTTAAGATTGTTTTTTTTCCTTAGACTTAATCAACATGAGACAAAAAGTCTTGCTTGAATTAACTAGTCTTTTCATTTTCCCTGCTGTAACCAAGGAAAGACTTGTTCTAATGTGATGTGCTCTAACTATATATTCAATGCCATCCTTAACAAGCAAGTACTTATTCTCCTCTCTATAAAATATTTCTTTTCTATCATAAAGATATGGGCTTCCAAAAACAATCCCACATATTTCCAATAGAACAACATCCAACTCAACCTCATATATGAACTTGGATGTGATGGCAAACCTTAGTCTACAAGTTTGTAAGACTTGTAGCTTTGTATTGTCACACACCCAACCTAGTGGATAAGGCTTTGCATGGGGATTGGTTTGTAAACCTATCTTCTTGACAACCTCTTCAGAAATTAAATTTTTTTGTGAACCACTATCAAATAGAGTGTCAATCTTAGTATGTTTTGAAACAACTCTAATGTGGAACAATTCATTTCTTTTCTTATCAACATGCACATAATTATGTTTAGAAGAAGATGCATCATTTGATGATTTAGTACTAGAAATTGAAAGAGAAAAATCATTATGTAATCTCATAGTTGTGATCTTAGTTTCATCACCTAAATCTGAACCTAAGTCCTAAACCATAGCATTAGCCTTCTTTTCTTTCTTTTGAAACCTCTTAGGCCTTAACTCAGGGTGTAGTTTCCAATACTTAGACTCATCATGATTTTTCTTTCAATGATTACAAAATGGTTTTCCTTCTTATTTTTTAACAATAAATGTGGATTTCTATTTACCCTTTCCTGATGAACTTTCCCCTTTGAATTGCTTAACATTAGACTGCTTACTTTTAGGAAAAGATTATTTTGATTTTTTTCCTCTAGCTTCTAAATGAGTGTCTTGAACACATACTGCATCTAAATTAGTGGTATTGAACATAAGAATCATATGTCTTAAGTAACTATGTAGCCCACCTATATATTTTAGCAGTGTTTCTTGTGTGTATAGAGGAACATTCAAAAGTAATGTTTTTTTCCTAAATTTCTGTGTATAATCTTGAACATTTTGGCCTTTTCCTTACCTAAAACTTTGCCAATCCATCATGGCTTGTTGCATATATCCTAAAGGATATAATTTCTTTCTAAGTTCTTCAATAAATTCATTCCAAGTAGAAATTTTGTTACCTTTTTAAAGCTCGGCTTCCTTCAACTTACTCTTCCACCAGATGAGAGTTGTGCCTCCTATCCAAAGATTAGCCAAATGAATTTTTGACTCATCCCTTGCAATCTTTTGGACCCTACTATATACTTTAATCTGCTTGACCCAATTATCCAAATTTTTGGCATTAGCTTCACCATTAAACATTGGTAATTCAAACTTAATATCTAATTTTAGTGAATGGAGAGATTCCATAGTTTTTTATCATTATCTAATGAAGAAGGTTTTTTAGTTTCCTTACCTTTAGATTCTTGTGAATTACCTTCTTTTTCATTCTCAGATTTCCTCTATTTGTCACGGTATAGTTCCTCAACCGTGCTTCTCATGTCCATGAAAGCTCAGCAGAAAGCTTGTTCGGCTTCCATCTCTTCTTTAGCCATCCTTGAAGCACACCTTAAACCAATCTCTAGGTTATACTCAATGAGTTTTCCTTCACCCTTTTGGGATTTAGACCTTGTCAACATACACTAGCAATCATTGTTAAATAACAAGTGCTCTGATACCAAAAATTTGATATGTAAACTGAAAATACAAGTGTAGTACATCTGTAAAACACTTTTTCATGTTTAAGATATCCTTAAAATTCTCAATTTTTTTTTTTGAATTTTGTATAAAGAAATTAAAACCAGATTTAAAATGAAGATCAAAATTAAATAATAATCAGAGAAAATCATAAGAAATCACTAGCAAATTGATAACGGATTTCAACTTCAATAGCCTATGTCTCTGGGTCCATTCAAAGTGAGGATCATTCTCATTAATTTTGTGCAACAAATGGCTTCCAAAATCATTACAAGTATTCAATTCACCTTCTCTAATCTTCACTTACCTTTAATTATATCTCTTAGACTTGAAAATAATGGCCCAAGGTTGTATAAAGAAATAATAAGACTCTAATCTTCTTAAATCTCTTTACACAGTAAGATTCTTATTCTTCTTCAATTATAATTTCATTCCTTTTATATCACTTCAACCTCTATAGCTCAAGTGGTCAATGGTTATTCCTTTTGTGCCAAAGGTGCAAGGTTCAAAACTGCCAGCCTCCTTTTTAGGTGCTTGGGAACCGTCGATCTTCCTCCTTGGGTGCATTTGACTTCTTTCTCCCACATGTGATAGGTATAATGGTTTGACAAGCTAAAAATAGGTAAGTTGATCCCTTTTCCAATACCGAGACTTAGGTTCTAGCCATTGGGCTTGGTCATTGCTTTGAATTTGTGGTGATGTGGCAACTTTTGCATGTTGGCCTTTGGTGCCTTATTTCAAAGTGATAAACATTTGAAACTTAAATACAATTTCTCAAATAACATGTGAATAAAAAACACCAAACCAAAATTTTTTTAATTCAAATTATTTTTCCATGTGTCAAATGGCTATTGGTCCACTTGGCATATTTAAATAGTGTCACATCATTTTCGACACCCCTTTTTTTCCTATCGTAAGATTTCTTCAACTAGTTATATCTTGAGTATCCGGACTCCATTTTTCATTCCGAAAGAAGTGCTAGAAATATCTAAACAAATTCTACAATGTACAAATGATTTGACCAAAATTTTAAGACTTTCAAAATGTAATAGTACATATATCCACTTGGATCACTAAGGTATGTATATTCACTTGTAATTTTGAATTATAATTTAGTACTTTTGTTTTGATAATTTTACTATATACTTTGGCAAATATAACTTATATGCATGAATTTATTGTGTATGAAGGGTTGTCATATGATATTTTGTTGTTTGATTCTTAAAACTACTATGAAATCTCTTCATGTTTCTTCATCATTTGACAACCCTATTAATGCAACTAAACTTGGCACTGACCCAGTCAATTATAAATGGAAATTTGAGGAGGACCATGAGATTACAGTAAGTACATGTTTAAATGATTTTTTTATTATAGTTTAAAACATAAGTTTCTTAACTTGGTTTCATGTATACATGTTAATTTTATAATATTTTTTGTATTTGAATAGGTTTGGTTGTAAGTGAGCTATGAGCGTAGTACCCAAAGTCAAACCTTAGAACAATCCAAGGCGTTTAGGATATATCCATCTACAAGCAAGGCATCCCAAGGAGAGCCTTGTTTGAAAAATGTAAAGAGAGGGTGACTATTTAATGATTATGATGTTGTAGATTATGTACTTTTTTGTATGCCTATATGGTAATGTACACAATTTTGACATTGTACATGTGTATATGATGTATTCACCTGACATTAGATACTATGTTGTTATATATGATGTAGTTTTTTGTGCCTATATGGAAATGCATGTATTATTGACATTGTATGCCTATATATGGTATTCGTACGTGGAATTCTTATTTTTTACATGAATATTTAAAATAACCAATGAAGTAAATCTTTCTTGAATTACTTGTGTTTAGAGTATTATAAATGATTGGTTTTGAAGTATTCTTAAGGAATATAAATGTTATGAGATTGAGAATAAATTGTTAGAATAATGTTGCAAATATGATGCTTATAATAAATTAAGAATATTAGTGATTGCATTTGAATTATGTTTGTATGTTGATGCATATTTATGGAAGATAAGTCTACCAAAACATCATTATCTAGGTCTAATCCCAATTGATGACATTCACTTGTTATGGTTTGATTTGAATCTTATTTCATAAGCTAGCTCCTCTTTTGACTTAATTTAGCTTCTTACACCTATTAATTATTTCTTTTACTCTTAATAGTACTTATTTGATGGCATTAACCCCTATTTTTACATCTTTTAACTCATTCTATTCATGTCCCATTCACAAATTTCCTCTCAATCACTTTCTAGTTTTTTCCTAGGCTTGGGTCTCAAGGACTAAATATTGGTCTATGTTTCAAGAGATTAACCTATTTTCACATATTTTCTTAGATGATCATAGCATACTTGGTATAACCCCCTTCAAGTACTCAAATAATAGTATACTCTCATTCCACACCTTATGGACAGAATGCTCTCTCAAGGATTGTAGCCTTTTTTTTTTTTGTTCTTGTACATAAAGGTTATTATTTATTAATATATTATAATGGAATTTATAGGTACACTATATCATTTTTCATGTCTATGTCAAATTTCATATCCCAACTCCACCTCTAACTATCACTTCCTTCATTGTCCTACCCTCATTTAAGCTAACTAGCCCTATTCCAAATGATTAGTCCTACAATTCCTACACATACATATAATATTAGGTCAAAACCTTTTTATTCACCTTTTTCATGTATAGGGGAGCCATATTACAAAGTTTCATTAAATTCCCATGGTTAAATCTCTTGGAAATGCCCGAAGCTTGTTAATCTAGGGTTTCCCATACCCTCTACATACTCTTCAAAGGACTAATTTGACCTTCCCAAAAATATTATTTTTTTAAAAACATACTAATGACATATAAAAACATATCATAACACCTTTGTAATGATCATAAAACCAACTTTGTTTTTATACCTTTGAGACTGTGTATGGGGATTTGAGCCTATTTGTTAGGATTGCATGATGTTTGGAATTTAAACACACTTTAAAGGTGTTTAATATGTTTTAAAACATATTACCATACTTATAAAATAGTTTTATAATATTTTTACTCTCAAAAAAATCTGAAAAACACAAAAATTATGCCTACATGTATGGTGACCATTATGAGACATGGAGGGGCATGTGACAAAATCGAGAGTGATTACACTTGTCATATGAACTTATCAAGATGATATATGTATAAATTATGTCATTAATATCAGTTTTAACAAGTTTCATGTCATTTTGATATGTATTTTGTCTTGTAGACCCTTTTTACCACAATTTACCTTGAGCTACCTGCATGCTTCCGTCATGCCAAAACTTGTCTTTCTTCAAACTTTTGCATGAAAATATTGATTTTTATCACTTACATAGTACAATATAGGTTTAAAACATTATATTTTATGGTTTTAAGAGCTCTCCAAGGCTTAAACAACATGATAGCATCCAAAATTGACAAAACTTTCAAAAATCTCCAATGGTTGCCTTCTTGACTACAATAGGATTATGTCAAAATAGTGGGCACTTTCACTCTTTATATGAGATTGAGGATGGAATGGGATGGTTTTTTAGGCCATGGAGACCATTTGTACCAAAATTTGTTCTATGAATGAACCTATACATTCCCCAAACTGACCAATTTCTACAAGACAAGCTCTAATGTTGACCATGACTTCAGATAGGATTGACTATATTAAAATAGTGAATAGTTTGCATTTTACAAAATATAAAAAATATATTAAATGGGTAGAGTATTTCATAATGATCCTCTAAACAAATTATTTTGATTAGATTTGGCATATTTTGGCAAAAGTTAGTGACACATGTCTTCTTGGTCAAATTTTAGAAATGAGTCATCATCCTCTTTTTACTTAGTTTGTGATGTAGAGAATTTAGGATAAGTATAAAACTAATCATTCCAAATGGTGTCAATGTACTTGGTTACTTAATACTTATCTATATACACTCATAATTAAATATAATAGATTCCAACCTCCTAATGTAACCTCAAACATACTAAACAACCTTCATTGAAGGCCCCAAGTCTTCTTTGTACCTATTTATCACTTTTGTTGAATTAGGACTATAAGGCCTAATATGTCTAATTCATGTTATTAAATATTATGTTTTTCTTGTAACCTTATTGCTCATTCTTGATACCACTCTCACACATATAATAATTATTTCAATATTAAACAATAGTTCTCAGAAGCTTAGACATCCATTATTCAAAATTATCCACTTATTTCCCCTTGTTGGATTCAAAGACTAGGCCTAACAACTACACTCTATTATAAACTTGTACCACTAGGGTTTTATGCTTCTTTGGGATTGCGTTTGGCCACATTTACTCCCATAGATTTTCCCCAAACTCCAAACAACCTTTAACACTTGAATTAGGGAATTCATTGTTATGTCCCCTTTTTTAGTGGACATCGTCAGACTTGATGATCAGCCTATTATGTGACCCTCATAGGCTAAGAGGATGGATAGAGGGTCTTGATGGAGCTTGGCATGGCTTCAATTAGCAAAATTTCTACAGTTGGCTTTCATTCAGGGTCTTTCAAACATATTTGCCTGAGCTCCTATTATTTAGGGATATTTGACATGCAGTAGAGCACCCTTATTTTAGTATGGTCATGTGCAGAATCACTCCCTGATTCACCAGCTTTAGTCGGTTCGAAGATCCGACATGTATTAAGGGAGATATTAATATTTGATTGATTTAATCAAATATTAATTATTTGGTCCAATTTTAATTAGATATTAATTAATTATTAATTAATTAATTATTTGGTCTAATTTTAAATTAAATATTAATTAATTATTAATTATTAATTATTTGGTCTAATTTTAAGACCCTAATTCTAATTTAAGAATTGGTCTAATTTTAAGACCCAAATTCTAATTTAAGAAACCCAAGTTCTAATTTGAGGAATTCTAATTTAAGAAACCCAAGTTCTAATTTGAGGAAATCTAATTTTAGCAAGCACACTTTTGGAGGGTATAAGGGTTTCTCATGGGGGAGAGTTTGT
The DNA here is from genome assembly GCA_037957365.1 of Torreya grandis. Taxonomy (NCBI): domain Eukaryota; kingdom Viridiplantae; phylum Streptophyta; class Pinopsida; order Cupressales; family Taxaceae; genus Torreya; species Torreya grandis. The sequence continues at coordinate 120,154 of JARHVA010009096.1, read as the reverse complement.
ATTCATGATTGGTTATTGATATTGAGTTTTGCTAAGAATTCTTCTGTGAAGACTGAGCTAAGGGTTCCAGGATTCCATTTGCATTCAGAGGTTGTGAGAGATCAACCAATCTATTGCCAATTTGAGAGATAGCTTCATACAGAAGTTATCACAGAGGTTTACAAGTTTGAGAGATAACTTCACACAGAAGTTATCACAGGTATTATAGGGATTTATTTTATTAAGTTTTTGATTCAGGTTATTGATTTAGATATTGCACAAATAAATATCTTCTTTATTAGAGCCGTTCCAGATTTGCAAAAGATCAGGTTTTGAGATGATATTTGTATTCTTTTATATGCGTGCCAGAGATTCATTATTGTAATCATTCTGAATAATAATAAGAGCACTGCTTTGCCAGTTAAGAGATTTATTGTGGTTTATTTGTTTATTTGAATTTATCTTGAAAAATCACATCTTTACTCATGCAAAATATCTAAAAAGCAAAATATAGAGAGATAGTCAAGAAAATATCCAGTTTCAGATTTGAGGGGAAATCGGGGATATTACAGTGGTATCAGAGCTAATGTCCTGCCATCTTGTTGGGTATTTTGGGTAGATTGAATCGACGAAGTATCCATGATGACTTCCAGTACTCAGAAGCAATGGGACAAGGATATGAAGAATTTGAAACAAAGTTTGAACCGGTTGGTTGAAACCCAGAGGAGGATGGATGAAATCCTTTCAGACTCTACATTCAAAAGCAAATTAACACGGTATGTGTCATCCATTGTTAAAGGGTCCACAACACAAAGAGGAAAGCAAGGAGATAATAGGTGTGCTATTGTTAATAGGAGAAAGCTTTGATTATACTGTAAAGGTCCATATGATGCCAATCACGATTGTCTTTTGAGGCTTAAGGGCAAGGCATATCGTGTAATATGGGCATATTGTGAGGATTCAAAATCAGAAGATTTTGAACAAAATGATAGTTCTGAGGAGTCAGATGCAAAGGCTTCAAAGCCTAAGGTAGAGGCAATGAAGGTGGCTCACCTGGATTTTGAGAGACATGTAGATGAGCTTAGTCATGGGGATTTGGACTATCAGTTAGTTGCATAGGATGAGGGAGCTGGAGAGTGTGATGATGAGATAGTTTCAGCAGCAGCTTCTTCAGATTTAGATGAGTATGAGTCCGATGCTGGCATTCAGAGTGTAGAGGTGTGCTCAGATGTTAGTACACTGAGTGTTGATGATATCTCAGATATGGTAGAGTTTGTAGAAGAGTCCCAGGATTTGATTATTGTAGATGACACCCAGGAGGATGCAGTGCATAGTTTTGAGGACTTAGTTTCACTGGCAATTCCTTTCGGTATGGAGCATTTGCGGTCTTCACTAGCACCAAACCCAGTCCATTTGTATATTGAGATGGTTGGTGGTGAGTACATTCCTGAAGTGGTTGTTGAGGAACATGTTGTTGGAGCTGACACACATGTTCAGGATTTGGGAGTACCTGGTCCTGATGAGTTTGGCATACTAGTGGAGTTGAGTCTCCAGATTGATTCTTCTCACACAGATGATAGTGTGGTACAGTTGATTGTGCCAACTTTATAGAGAGATCAGTTGTGGTGTGGGGGAGTATGTTGAGGCTTCCTCATAATTTTTACTGCACTAAATCATTCATAGAGTATTTGTTGGATAGTGTAGGTGTTCGTCTGGACTCGCATAAGGCGACGGAAGGTGTTCTCATCTGAGGTACTAGTGCTATTATCAAATTGGGTGGGGAGATTATAGTGATCCTTTCTACTATGCTACCTCACAGGGATTTTGAGGTGGGGTTTGTTGAGCAGATCGCACAGGGTCCTATCCAGCCTACAGCCACTCGGAGCAGGAGATTGGAGCCATTTGTGGATTTTTAGTTCAGTGATGGTGAGCTAATAGCAGAGTTTGGGGGTTCCTATCGGCATTATATGGTGGGGTATGCTCATTATTATCCTTTTGATCCAGAGATATAAGAGTTGATTTCACATAGGTGTGGATCGACTACAGTTTCTTACCATCCATTATGGGATGGATTGCCACCATCTTTTGTAGATGGAATTGGTAGTAGCAAGTTACACAGACTGCAGTATCGACACATCCAGGGCAGTTGTGATTTTAGAGATTGGTTGAGTTACATTCACCAGTATGATTGTGGATTCCTCTTGGTTATATTTAAGAGGATATTGCAGGAACTTGCATTGATTAATAGCAGTGTAGAGCATAACTACATATGGGATCTAGGGGGATCGGTCAGTTTGTTGTTTCGAGATTGCTTGGGGACAAGCAATTTTAGGAGGGGCGGATTGTCATGTCCCCTTTTTTAGTGGACATCATCAAACTTGATGATCAGCCTATTACGTGACCCTCATAGGCTAAGAGGATGGATAGAGGGTCTTGATGGAGCTTGGAGTGGCTTCAATTAGTAGAATTTCTATAGTTGGCTTTCATTCAGGCTCTTTCAGACATATTTGCTTGAGCTCCTATTATTTAGGGATATTTGACATGCAATGGAGCACCCTTATTTTAGTATGGTCATGTGCAGAATCACTCCCTAATTCACCAGCTTTAGTCGGTTCGAGGATCCGACATGTATTAAGGGAGATATTAATATTTGATTGATTTAATCAAATATTAATTATTTGGTCTAATTTTAATTAGATATTAATTAATTAATTATTTGGTCTAATTTTAAATTAGATATTAATTAATTATTAATTATTAATTATTTGGTCTAATTTTAAGGCCCTAATTCTAATTTATGAATTGGTCTAATTTTAAGACCCAAATTCTAATTTAAGAAACCCAAGTTCTAATTTGAGGAATTCTAATTTAAGAAACCCAAGTTCTAATTTGAAGAAATCTAATTTTAGCAAGCACACCTTTGGAGGGTATAAGGGTTTCTCATGGGGGAGAGTTTGTATTCATGATTGATTATTGATATTGAGTTTTGCTAAGAATTCTTCTGTGAAGACTGAGCCAAGGGTTCCAGGATTCCATTTGCATTGAAGAATGTCAACTCTTCATTTTGTGCAATTCAGAGGTTGTGAGAGATCAGCAGATCTATTGCCAATTTGAGAGATAGCTTCATACAAAAGTTATCACAGAGGTTTACAGGTTTGAGAGATAACTTCACACAGAAGTTATCACAGGTATTACAGGGATTTATTTTATTAAGTTTTTGATTCAGGTTATTGATTCAGATATTGCACAGATAAATATCTTCTGTATTAGAGCCGTTCCAGATTTGCAAAAGATCAGGTTTTGAGATGATATTTGTATTCTTTTATATGCGTGCCAGAGATTCATTATTGTAATCATTCTGAAGAATTATAAGAGCACTGATTTGCCAATTAAGAGATTTACTGTGGTTTATTTGTTTATTTGAATTTATCTTTAAAAATTGCATCTTTACTCATGCAAAATATCTAAAAAGCAAAATACAGAGAGATAGTCAGGAAAATATCCAGTTTCAGATTTGAGGGGAAATCGGGGATATTACACTCATACATTTATTTAGAATAATTGTTATTGCATTATGTTAAGTTTATATATTGTGTGAAAATAAGGTTTGTGGGTACAATTTTGGTGGATTTGCATAATTGATCCATCTTTCTGCTCCATACCAAATGTTTTTTTATGATATACTTTACATACAACTAGAAACTTTACCTCTAGTACTGACAGGTGAAAATACAACACTTCAAGCACATATATATATAGTAAAATTATATACATTCCAATAAACTTGACACACAACTTCCACCCACAAGTGCATTTTACTACTGTTCTAGAGTACATAAACACTAACAATAAATGTTGTCAAAGTTGAAGCTACAGTTCAAGAACTCAATTTTTGGTGCTTGTTTCTTGAAAATTAGCATCAAAAACACATCAAAAGGTGAAATTAATGTCTAATAATAGGTTCTTGACCTCACATATATCCTATATGACAAACTTACCACCCATTCTAGTCTCAAGGATGCCCTTCTAAATACAAGAAAGATGTTGATTTTTAGCCTAACTTCAAGCATGCATAAACAAAAATTGTAAGTCATATGGAGGAACCATAAGATCCCTAATCTATGTGAAAAATTTCTATAATGTCACCCAAAATCTATTTTAAATAACATCTAAGAGTAATACATGGTAGAAGTTGCAGTAAAGGGACTTAAAATGTAAATTTTTGGCAGTGAAGAGACAATTTTTTGACCTCTAACTAACAACTTTGCCTTCAGGACTAGCAAGTATAAATCCACCACTTTAATCACATATATATAGATAAAATATACATGTTCCAAAAAAATTTAAACCCACTTCCACCTGCAATTGTATTTTCACTACTATTTCAGAGCATAGAAACACTGACAATAAATATTGTCAAAGTTGAAGCTATGGTCCAAGAACTCAATTTTTGGTTCTTGTTGGCTGAAAACTAGCACTTATAACACATACCAAGGGGTTAAAAACATCCAGGACAAGGTTATTGACCTCCCATATAAACTTAATGACAAACCCACCACCCATTCCAGGGTAAAGAATGCCCTTCCCAATACAAGAAAGATGTTGATTTTTAGCTTAAATTTGAGCATGCATAAAACTAAAAATGTAAGTCATATGGAAGAACCATAAGATCCCTCATATGTGTGGTAAAGTGTTATAATGAGACCCTTAATCCTTTATGAATCACCTCTAGGATTAATCATTGGCAGAAGTTGTAGTAAATGGTCTTAAAATGCAAATTTTTGGCAATGAAGAGACAACTTCTTGACCTCCAACTAGAAACTTTGCCTCTAGGATTGGTAGGTGAAAATACACCACTTGATCATATTTATATAGGAAAATTATATTTTAAAAAAAAACTTTGACACGCACTTCCACTTGCAATTGCATTTTCACCACTATTCTAGAGCACAAAAACACTAAGAACAAATGTTGTGAATGTTGAAGCTATGGTTTGAGAACTCAATTTTAAGTGCTTTTTGGCTGAAAATTGACATTGATAACACATCCAAAGGGGGAAATAACATATATTAATAGGTTACTGACCTCCCCTCTAGATTGGATGACAAACCCACCACCCATTCTGGGCTCAAGAATGCCCTTCCCAATACAAGAAAGATATTGATTTTTAGCCTAACTTCGGGCATGCATAAAACCAAAATTGCAAGTTGTATGGAAGAACCATAAGAAATATAATGTGCACGGGAAAGTCCTCTAATTTCACCTTAAATTTATTCTAAATCACATCTATGATAAATCCATGGAAGAAGTTGTAATAAAGGATCCTAAAATATAAATTTTTGGTAGTAAAGAGACTACTTTTTGACCTCCAACGAGCAACTTTGCCTCCAGAATCAAAAAGTATAAATACACCACTTCAATAACTTTTATATAGGAAAATTATACATGTTCCAACAACCTATACACCCACTTCCACATGCAAGTGCATTTTTAATACTATTTTGGAGCATGAAAATATTGATAACAAATGTTGTCAAAATTGAAGCTACGATTTGAGAACATAATTCTTAGTGCTTATTGGCTAAAAAATGACACTACCAATATGTCAAAATCGGTGAATAATATTTAAGCCCAGATTTTTTACCTCTTATCTGGCCTGGGTGATAAATCCACCACCCATTCTAGGCTCAAGAACACCCTTCCCAATATAAGAAAGATGTTGATTTTTAGCCTAACTTCAGGTATGCATAAAACCAAAACTATAAGTCAATGGAGGAATCGTAAGATCTATCATGTGCATGAAAAAGTCCTATAATTGTATCTGAATCTAGTGTAAATCACTGCTAAGATCAATCCATGGTAGAATTTGTAGTAAATGGTCCTAAAATGCAATTTTTTCACAATGAAGTGACAACTTCTTGACCTCTAACTGGAAACTTTGTCTTGGAGATTGACAAGTACAAATCCACCATGTTGAATTCATATATATATATATATGCAAATTACACATGTTATAACAATTATGACACCCACTTCCACCCACAAGTGCATTTTCACTACTATTCTAAAGCATGAAAACACTGACAACAAATGTGTTTGGAAGGCTATAAGGAGAAATAAACTTGTCATGAGCAATTGTTAAGGAATGAAAAAAATGAAAATTAATTTTACTAAGCTTATCTTAACTTCAATAATATGAAATTCTTTACTAACAATTACAATCGCATGCAGGTGGAAACTTATTTGGCACCACTAACCTACAAATAAATGTTAGTAAGTAATTAAAAATGAGATTTATGCATGTACTACCTACAAAATCAAAAATATTTGGTAAAATTGATTGCATCTTAATATTACAAGTCAATATACCTACGCATTTCAATCTAATGAACCACTTGGATTTTCTCTAATCTTGATAGTATTAAAAATATCTTCATGGTTTGACTCACAGACTTTCCATAGATTCTTTTTTCTTAGCCTGTCATAATATTTTTGAAATTCTATATTCATTGCATGAGCCAAATTTCAATAGTGTATTATCTTCCTTTGAGTTTTAAACTCTTCAAACAACCATACATTTAATTTTTTATAGGATATCATTGAGTCCAAGTTACAGTGACTACCACAGACCCTGTGGGATAATTAATATTTTCTCCATCTATAATTGGGAAGGTTAATTTTTTTCTTTCCATCTACACACCAACATAAGTAGTAATTTGTTCCCTCTTCATTGTCCTCATTTTCAATAACTTAAAAAACATGCCCTACATCATAAAAATAAAATTTAATGACATTATGAAGATATATTATGGGAATAAATAGTACATAGAGATTAATCTTTTACCTAGCTGTACTAGATTGGATATATGGTCAAAGTCATGTAAGGATGTCATGTCAGTAAGTTGCAATGATGGTGAAACCTGATATGTGTTTATTATAATTAGAGGTTTGGAACTCCAATCATGCACCCACTCTTGTGACTCACACTCATTCCAAATAAAGTCCATGCATGTAAAATAACAACATTCCAAGTGTCAAGTATGAGTAGTCCAAAAACCTGTATTTGATCTATGAAATGTGTGGAGCTAATTTGAACCTGTTAGAGTCATACAATCCTCATAGTTTGCCAAGTATTTTTCCTTCATTAACCAAATTTTTTTATAATAGTAGAATTTACTTGACCACCATGACATATGTTATCAATACACTAGTCAACCATAGTTTTTACATCAATCAAATTAGCAACATTTTCATATTTTAACTCCTCCCTTGTAATAGCTCTTTTTATACATGATCCAACACCATCATGCTCCAATTTTTAGTGGCAAGCCTTAGTGAAACTCTAAATATGTCCTAAACCATTTGTAATGTACATATTTCTCAACCAATAAAATATATGTGCATTCTTAAATTATGATGTGCAATTGTCTGACCCAATGTAATACCATTTTAAATTAATGTTCCTCTGAGTCAACTATCCATAGAACTTATCAAAATAGCTTAGATATAATCTATACAATGTGATCAATTGTAAATGATATATAAATGGTACTTCCTTAATATTTTTTGATATTCATCTATACTATCAGGTGCATGCATGAATTCTATATGCATGAATATGGCAATTTGTGTTTAGTTATAATACTACAATTAAACTTCCATTTGTGGTTTGATTGTGTAATTTTTTTCAAAGTTGACTAATGAAATAATAGAATCAAGTGAGAATGTGTCCTTGATTATCTTTAGATATTCATCCACATATTTAGCCCTATGTGTGTGCCTTACATACTCATAAATAAGTTTCTCCATGAATTTGACCATAAATTTTGAAACAGGTATTTCTTTAATAACAAGCTCACACTGTTTATATTATTTTCCATATTTTACTTGATAAGTCACATATTTGTATTTTCTCAAACCAACTAATTCACATCCAATTTCACTTATACACTCCTCATGGATACATTTTTTCAATTTTGGCAATCCACCACAAATGTTTTAATTTCCATCCAAACATGTTCTCTTATAAAAGAACTATCCATCTGGTCTTTCACAAAAAATACTTAAAATAAATTTTCTAATTTATTTTTTTGAAACTTCTATGCCTCACTCCTAAAAAAATTTATTAGTATGCAAAGTAAAATTAATATGGCATAAAACATCATAGTGATATGAAAATGCAATATGTTGCCTACAACAAGTGGTGTGTGTGTGATTTATTTTAACATAAAAAGGTTTAGCCATATTAAAGAGTCTTTGAATAATATGAATTTGTGGATATTTTTCCAAACATATAGTACAATTTTGTTTGAGTCATATTATTGACAAATAACATTAGGGAAAACTCTTGTATTATCTTTCCAAAGTTTTATAATTAACTCTTTCAAAGCATCAGCTATAACCTTTTCCTTTCATAGAAGTTTATTAGAGAATGACCAGAGATATTTTGTATTGGGTTCATTAATTATTTCACATTGTGCAATTGATTTTATTATTTTTTTTCTATTTATATCATGTTTTTGACTTTTTTTTAAAATCAATCATTATCCCCCATTTTAGCACTTGCTACACAAGTTATCATTATACATTGAGTAACATTACAATATTTTTTGCATGATTTGAGGCCTATATTATTATATGAATCATATATATTTTCAACAATTTTATCATTTTTATCATCCATGTTAGATGTTCTTAGTCCTAATGTGTACATTATATGTATCATCTTAAGAAATTTTATCAATGAAACAAATAATTGACATCTTTGACTATCATACACCAATCTATGAAAGAAGTTATCCCAAATTTCTCTAGCCAATCTTCTTGAATGGGTACTTTTTTATGCATTGGTTTCAAAATATTTTCATCAACTCCAATTATTTACTTATCTTTTCTATGCATAATTTTTGGAGGTGTTGTTATTGGTGGAATCCGTTCAGAGGGTGTTTCAAAATAATTATATGTTTCCATGATAATTTCTTCATTTTTTTTCTTCATTATGTGTTTCCATGAAATTTTATTCATTTTTAATTTCATAATTATTTGAGTTCACTAAATTTTCTTCATTTTTTTGGGGTAAATTATCATGCAAAGGCTCTTCATCAACATAATCAAAAACATTAAACTTTCAATGTGAATTTACGACATTATCTAATTTTATATTGTTAATTTCATCATAATTCAATTTGTTATTTTGAATTTCATCAAAATTCAATTCATTATTATAAATTTCATCATTATTTAATTGATTATTATTAATTACCTCATTATCGAAGGCATTTGGGTCATTAGGGTTAGTGTTTGTACCTTATCTAGAGTGAATTGCTTGCATTTATACCATTTTTTTCCTTAACTCTTATAATTAATCCAATGTTTTATTATTCAACTTATTCCTCCTCCCTAAATGAGAACCTGATACCATTTGGACAAAAGCAACCAATAAAGTACTCCAAATGTGGGGTCCAAAAAAATTGTAACTAAGAAATTACATGAGTATGTAGGGAATGTCTGTGGGGACAACATCTTGGTTATAGATAAAAATAGTTGTTAAAAAGTGAGTTTTTGTTTTTAATTCAATGAATTCATACATGTTACAGGAATGCATACGTGTTTCTATAATGCATACATGTTCTTTGAAGTATAGTCATATACTATACAAACAAGCAAATTGGCTCATATTCAAGCATTTTTTCCATTATAATACTATAATATGATGTAATAACACTCTATAAGATTATAATATGATGCATAAATCCCTAATATGATGTAACAAGACTATTAGATATTTCAATAATGCTATCATATCATGTAATAAGGCTCAATATGATGCATTAAGACTATCATTCAATGTAATAAGACTATCACATGATGTAATAAGACTATCATACAATGTAATAAGACTATCATACAATGTAATAAATATCCTATATGATTTAGTTAGGCTATCCTATGATGAAATTAGGCTATCATATGAAGCAATAAGGCTCAATATGATGTAATTAGGCTATCATGTGATGCAATAAGGCTCAATATGATGCATAAATCTCCAATACGTGATTCAATAAGACTCTTAATAAGACTATGAAGTAATAAGACTAAATATGTAAGATGAAATGAGATAATTTGGCCTAAAATCCCATCATAGGTTCACAAATTAGCACTAATCACAGTAATTAATTTATCAATTTGTGATGAAATAAAGTAACTTAGGGGTTGTGTTTGTTATAAAATTAGGAGTTAGGGTTAGTGGTTTAGTGTAACGGGTTTATACATGTGTATATGTCATGAAATTAGGGTTTAGGGGAACTACAAACACGTTTAAGTGATAAAATTAGGGTTTATGATCAACATGTCATGGAATGTGACTTAATTTAGGTCTAATGGGTTGAAATTGGCCACATTTACATTCATATTTGCATTCTTGATTAAATTAGGATCAGTTAAGTCATACATATTGTATCTAGATTATACAATCAATTGGGCCATAAACTTGGTTTAGAAGCTCAATTTTTCCCAAAGCATGTCCCTAATTGAACCAATAAACTAATTGGTTTAATTCATCATAAATAGAATCATACTTAATTTTATCCCAAATCATATATATCATGATATTATTATTATGTCAATAAGGGGTTCAAATTGGCCTCCCATGCATCCTTAATTGCATTGCCCCTATAATTGAACCTTGTTGTGCTATGTGTGTACCTCATACACCCAAAAGAGTTAAAGCTATCAGAGATGCATCAAGTCCTAAAATTTTTAGAGTTGATAATGCCTTGGGAGGATAAATCTAATTACATATCACCATGTGTATCTTGTACCTACTCAAAAGTGTCAAAATTGTTAGAGGTGTTAGGTCCTAGAAGCTTTAAAGGGATAGATATTAGATCCTTGTGAGGCATAGTCCAATTATATATGTATTTACATATGTATATTTTACACATATATATTTGTGTTAGATATCTAACTGTCACCTATCCTAGAAGCATCATATTTGTCAAAGCCTCAAGATCCCCAATCTAATCAAAGATTCCACATGTGTATGTCTAGTACACTTGGAGAAGTGTTAAAGTTATTAGATATGTATGTCATTGATACATAGACATGTTCTATTACAGATCCAATCAATCCAACTTGAGGCTTATTCATAAAATTATCATACATACATAGAAGCCAATAATGTATAAAGATTGACATCGATCCAATCAACTCATGTCTAGTAAATAATTCACATCATGTGAGCCTTTTAATTGTCATTATTGTACAAAAATTATCATGTAGATCCCTTTAAGGTCCCATCTAAATTGAGCAAGCACCGAACATTACCGATTTTATTCATGTATGTATTCAAATTATTTATAACCCTCTACCTTGAATTAATTTTAGAGATCCCAAAAATTACATTAATATTATGTCTTACACATAGGAGAGAACAAAATTCATTAATGGATGAACCTCAACATCAAATCCCAACCCAGAGCAATAATTCTGAGACATGTACTACATTATTGTAATCCACATCATAAGGTTTAAGCTCATTACAATGAAATATGAAAAAGAAGATTGAATATATATGTAAAAAATATATATAATCTTCAAACATTCAATATTTGGGTCTACACTAGTATTTAATTCTAATCAACCACCTATATGAGGTGAGAAATTCATCATCTACATGAACAATTATTGGGTCTCTTTGCTTAGTATCACCCTTGAGGGGAAGTAGGTCTTAGATTTAGGGGACATTATCATAGGTTTAATGTATCTTGAATAAGTTCAATATATTTTAAGCTAGGGTAACTTATAAATATGTCATACTTTGTCAATATCAAGTCTACACCATCCCCTAATGGTTTTAGAAAATTCTCCTAGTGAATTTAGATATTTGTTAAGTTATACATTCATCACAATCGACACAACATCTTAAAACCACATCATCACTAATGGATACATGTGACCATTTCAAGTTTATTGAGCTCAAAACCACATATTATACAAAACAAAACATGTGCCCAACTTGATCAAAATTTTTAAGAATTCAACATGTAAATAAATTGTAGGTCCATCATCCTAATTTTGTATCTTACCATCCCAATTACATAGTAAGGTATAAAACTCTATAGTATTGATAAGCATCAAGTATTGTCTAGCTTATTTTTGAGCTTGTAATTGTTGCATCCATGGTGTGGTTAGGGCTAGTCACATGTCAAAAACACACTTTTCAGATGACATGGGAATGGATGGAGTGGTTAATGGTTATCCCATGTGTGATGGAGGGGTAGATGAAGGAGGTGCACATAATGGATGATTAAACATATTTTCACAAGAGATCTTAATTTTAGAAAAAAATTGAATAATTTATTTGAATACATTAGGGGAATCAAACTTGAATAATTGTAATAATAGAAGACTCTTTTTAGACATTCAATTCAAACCTCAAAATTCACCTAATGAATTAGATGCACTAAGTGACATTAGAGGAAACTTAAGGGATTTTAACTCAACATATTTTAGGAATGTTTTTGGGATAATCCAAGGTATGATTCATAGGTATTAAGCTCCATTACATAGAATTATTGAAATAGATATGAAAGAGATGCACTATTACACCAAGGGCTCAATTTTTATTTCTACTTACACAAGATTATCTATACTACATATTCCAATTCAAAGGGT
>JARHVA010009096.1:95000-100000 GCA_037957365.1 Torreya grandis | reverse complement strand
AGATAATTATTGATGTAGTGGTTCAAAGCCTGAAAATAGAAATAAGATTTGGGAAGGTTGAAGTAAACAATCTTTTGTGACCACTGGGTCTCCCCAACTTATATTTCTATGAACTCCTTCAACTCCTTGGAGAGGTTGACCTCCACATAAACCCACTTATTAAGGTGATGGGAAAAACACCTATTTGTTTTGATCATAATAACACATCCTATTAGAGTGATGATTTGGGGTATGAAAGCCTATAGGTGTACTAGCTGATGAGGAAGCTCAACCCAGATAAAGACATGAAGGGTGACATTGTCAGAAACTTTAAAGTCATGGGACCAGGCAGACAAAATCATAAGCTCAATATGAAAGAGCCAAACATTAGACTTCATAAGGATAAGTTGCATCTTAGAGTGATCCTTGAAGGTAAATAATAAAAAATCTATGGAAATATTTTTAATTTTAAAGACATGGATGCCCAAAGTCTCTTAGTGGTTGTGGAGCTAGTTATGGAGTTAGACCTCTAACGAGATACAACCAACAAATTAATCAACAATAAAACAATTTTCATACTATTTACAATGTAGTTAAATAATTAAAATATGAATCCTTACCTCTGGAGTGGAGGGGGGTTGAGGGATTACCTATTCATAGACCTTAAAGAAAACTTCCAAGCTCTCTTGGGCATAGCTATAACTCCTACATCAATAGATTCAGTAGAGGACAAAGAATCCATACATAAAGTGCCTATCTTCCTGAACGGTGGTGCATCAATCACAACTAATGTATTGTAACCCTAGAAAATCCCAAGGGATAAATGGTGCTTATAAGGTGATACAAGGAAGCAAGAAGTAAAATTCAAATCATGAAACCCAAAAAGAGTGATATTATCCATTAATTTTTTTAATAACTATTATACTTTCCTACTATAGGGAAAATTTATAAAGTTGTAAGGGTGATGTCATCTAGCTTTAGACCTAGCCTAGACTAATCCAAGCTTAACTTTTAAGGTCTATAATTCCTCTTTATATCTAAATCCTTATTACTTTAATCTAAATTTATGTCTTGTACAAACCTTTATGAATCCAGGTAGTTATTTTTCCTTTAATTGATAAGCTTTAAATTTTAAAATATTTTAGGTTGTCATCCTTTAGCCTTGCCTTAGTGGAGTAGCAAAATATTATCTTGGTTGACCATTTTTATTTGATTGAGAAAAATTTTTCAGTAGTCAAGACATGTGTCTTTCCTTAGTTGGGTATAAAATTCATAGTCTTGGACATGCCAAAAAATTCTTGTATGAGCATACGAAAACACATTGTGTGACATAATCAAACATTATCCCTTCAAGTAATTAATACTTGAAACATTTTGAATGCATTTTGAAGGCATGATAATGTGTAATGTGGACATAAAAGCCATACACATATTAAATTCAATCCTAAATGTCATAGGAGAGTGAGAATGTTACAATTGATTGGTAGGTAGGTAGCTAGTTAGTGAATAGTGAATAAAGTGTTGTCTCTATATTATTAGGTGGTGGAATTGTGTGAATGGCAACTGAAGCACCCAATTGAAAGTCAAACAAAGCCAATGGAGATTTTAAATACACTTTTTATGAAAAATAAGTAGTAATTAAGGCTCAATTAGATTATTAATTGGGTAACTATATATTAAATATATAATAATAAATCATAGGCTTAAATATTTTATCTAACATGTCGTATGAGAAATTTTATTGGCATTTTTTATGTTTTCAGATGTTTTGATTTTAACAATTATCTTAATTTTATTTCTAGATCAATTTAGATGATATTTTGTCTCATAGGCCCATAATCCACAGATTCCAAGATTATAACAAGACACGTGTAAACATTATTTTAATTTACTTATCTTACCTATAGTAATCTAGTATGATTAATCATGAAAATTATCAAGAGATGGTTTTTAAAAACATATTCATGTTCTTGTGAATGCATATAGCTTTGTAGCATGTTATTTTCATATTTCATTTTCAAAATAATAAAACATACAAAATTGTAATTACTTTAACGTTGGCTCATGGCAGTGCTACATTATTTACATAATAATTGTTTGTTGTTTTTTTATGTCAAAAAAATAATTAATGTTTTAAATGCATATCTTAGGAAGGGGGTTGTCTCCCATGTAATAATGGAATATATATGCTTTCATCTTATCTTTATATTTTTTCCTTTGTTTTATTTAATGGACATACACAATTAAGTTAAAATTAAAATACAATTGATGGTATTTTGTTGCTTTCTAATATTGAAGGCAATTATTTTAAACCATTATTTTTTCACATATTCTTAGCAATTATTTGTGTTAGTCTATTTGGAGTTGAATTCATGGTTGGATACATTTTTTTAAAGTATAATCATTAAACTTTTCTAATATTTATGTTTTGTAAATAATATACTTTTAATCAAATCATTTTACTTTGAATTTTTCTAGTTTTTATTTTTGTTTTTATTATTTCCCGTTATATTTTCTTTCCCAGATCTAATAAAATGTTGTTATTTGACAAATAACAAAGAAAGGTAAAACATGTGACCAACTATGTAGAGATATGTATGTACATAAATATAGGCCACAAAAAATAACATTACAAATTATTTATAGTGTGATGTTTGAAAATCAACTTTGAAAGGATTTTTTCGATGAATATTTGTTTCATACTTTTGTTATTTTTTTATATTTTCGATACACTTTTATTAAAATTCAATGTGGTATAATCACTCATTTCCTAAATTTATTTCATAAATAGGATCTTGATATGTTGACTTTTTGACAATTAGAGTTAGATCCTTGCATGCTTTACTTTGGAATAACAATTAAGAATTAATGAAAAGTTTATAAAAAAATAGTTTATTTAAATAAAAAAATGATTATCAATTTTAATTTATAATTTTAATTCATCGATAAGCAATTCCTTATAATTTCTCACAATTTTTATTGTGGTTATTTTTTGTGTAATAAAATTACACTCATAATATACGCTCTCAGGTCCAAAAATGTGACTAAATAATTATTATTAGCATTAACGTACTATGAAAACCCAACGTAGAATAAGATGAATACAAGTCACCCAAGCAAGCATTAACTACTTATGTATTAAAAAGTGAAAGTTTACTTTTTATTTCATAAATGATAGAAGAAATATCATTAATATAGGACGCTTTGTGAATATGTTGATAGGGTAGAACATGTTTTTTTTGGGAAATAATACCCTAAATAATAAAGAACAATATTCATGTATATTAAGGAGATTGTAAGAGGTTATGGTGAGAAAAGGGGATGATAATGAATTGAAAGTAAGTACGTTTTCAAGGAGGGAATACTAGTGTTAATTGAATGAGTGTTGGACCTAGACTACTATTGTGAATAAATAAGAATTAAAGACCCTAAGAGGGTAAATATTTCATATGTAAAAATTATTTCACAATTTATAATGTCTATTTGAAAGATATCTGGGAGAGGATATATGGAAGGGTAAAAATAAGGAGATGATTCGGGAACAAATGGTTTTCAAAATTATTGATTTGACAGTAGTCAAAATTATGGATTTTGTAGTAATCATGATAGATCATCACAAAACTAAGAAGCCATGAATCCTTGAGATTCAAAATCATTGAGGAACATTTTCATGAATGAAACTGTATACATAGAGTTTTACCATGAGTAACATAGATTTTTGTTCATAACACTTAAAAAGTTAAGGATTGTATGTATTCCATTTAAAAGAATATATTTTCACCATGAGTAATAAAGATATGATTTGCATAACACTTGAAATTTAAGGATTGTATAACTTCCATATAAAAGAGAATATATTAATAGAAGAGAGTAGAAAAATGGTATTTGATGAACTAAATGAAGAATTAAAAAAAATAAGTACTAAGAAATGAAGAGGATGGCATTTTGATAGATAAAAGTGTAGACTCAAATAAGGGAATTATAAAAGAGGTATATAGCAAAAAAAATGTTTAATAAATATTTCCTTTAGGAGACATAAAGGTGGAAAAGGAAGAGCAAAGAATCCATCTAAAATATTATGTGTTATGCATGTGTCCAGTACCTATAATAATAATAACTAGCATGTCTTAAGGTATCAAGCAACATTTGAAGGAATCACATGTATTGTCATGGTAATTTAGCTTGGTGTGGTTTAATGTTGAACCTTGGTGTGGTAGTTTGGCAACTATTGTCTAATCCATCAAATATGGGGGCTATTCATGGCTCTACAATGATGTTGACTACACAAACTACCTAGTCTTAATTTTATAAATGGCATACCACAAACACATGTTAAGCTATGCTCATTACACCTTATGAGGCTTTGCCCCTAATGTGTATTGTAAACTAACTATAAACTCATCTCATAACACAACGTTAAATTAAAAATATGCCTAATATAGAATCAATGAAAAAAAATTAAAATTTATGCCTCAAAAAGGAAAACTTAATCTTCCATTAAGATATATATTTCCTAATTTTATTCATCTAAACACCCACTAACAATGCCTTATTAAATAAAATCCCATGTTATTATTTTTTAGTGGGATGATTGAGAAATACAATCTATATATAATAATTTTGGCACAATAAATCATTAGATAAAAAATAAAAACTCTAATTGTGTATAATTGTCTATTCCTCTCATGAAAAATATATGGGAGAGGAGGATATGATTGCTATAGTGATTAGAGAGAGCTTGTAGATATTTGTGTAGATTTAAACCCTCATCCGACAAAATACATAGGATTCACTACACTTGTGGTTATCCTAAAAATTGTCTCATTCTGCATTTCACCAAATAAAGACAATGAGAGTCATGGAACCTTACCAAAAATAAAATGACTCTCGTGATGCCTTCATCCAACCTTGCCAATAGAAAACAATCCGTCAAACATGTGACTAGATTGCTTTGATATAACTGACATGATAATTTATAATGGCATATCCACACATAAATAACATTATCATGTGGATTCAAT
>JARHVA010009096.1:0-87500 GCA_037957365.1 Torreya grandis | reverse complement strand
ATGCATCTCTCATCTCACATGAGCATAGACTAAGTAGGTTAGCAAATTCATCATTAGATCATGCATTCAATACAAAAGCTTCAATCAACCATGGTAGAGGCAGAGGAAGATCAAATTTCAGAGGTAGAGGAAGGAATTCTTATAGAGGTGGAAGAAACAACCCATCGAACTCAAGTGGAAGAGGCAATAGCCAAAACTCAAGCCCAAACCCATCTCAAAATCAACCACATGGTCAAAGGTATGACAAATTTCAAATCCAATGTCATTATTGTAAGAAATATGGGCATTATTCAAATGAATGTAGGAAAAAACAATCTGATTTTAGTATACAAAATGCAAACTTTACAAGAGAAAATCAAAATCAGAGTAATATGTTCATAGCATGCAATGTAGCAAAAATCAAAATGAAAAGGATGTATGCATTTTAGACCTAGGTTGCAGTAATCATATGAAAGGGAACTTAGAAATGTTCTCAATTTTAGATGAAAGTGTAAAATTACATGTCACATTGGGTAATGACAATAAATTTTCAGTTATGGGCAAAGGAAATATCAACATTTTAACTAAACAGGGGGAGAAGAAGTATATTTCAGATGTGTATTTTGTGTCTAGTCTAAAACATAATCTAATGAATATTGGGCAACTTGTTCAAAAGGGGTATAGAGTCTTCTTGAAAAACAAACAATGCACTATTCTAGATAAATATCCAAGTAATCAGCTTATTGCTAAAGTGAAAATGACAAACAATATAATGTTTTCCCTAAAGATTAAGCCAAATCTGAATGTGGAATATGCTCAAGCATAGCCGACAATGAACCCATAAGAGGATAAAGAAAATGTTGAAGCAATTACATAAACCATCTTTCATGCAGAAATGAAAGATGAAAATTGGTTATGGCATCTCAACTTTGGAGGTCTAAATTTGCTGCATAGGAAGAGTATGGTAAAGGGTTTGCCATTAATAGAGAAACCAAAAAGAGTATGTGAAGGATTTATCTTGGAAAAGTAACATAAAGAGACATTTCCAACTGGAAAGTCAATTAGAGCAAAGGCACCTTTAGAAATTGTTCATTCAGATTTATGTGGGCCAATGCAAACACCATCAATTGGTGGAAGATTCTACTTTTTGGCTTTCATTGATGACTATTCAAGGAAAACATGGGTCTACTTTCTAAGGCAAAAGAATGAAGTGTTTGATTTTTTCTATCAATTCAAGGCACTTGTTGAGAAGCAAAGTGGGTACTACGTCAAAGCATTAAGAACAGATAGAGGTGGTGAATACATCTCAAATGAATTTCTAAATTTTTGTAAAGACAATGGAATTCCCAAGCAATTGCAAACTAGGTACACACTGTTAGTGTAGGTTTTTATATTTCCCTATTATTCAATTAGGGAATATTATATATTTTTGCATACATTGATTTTTCCTACATGTGTGGGATAGGCTAGCTTATGTGGAGTTGTGTGTCATAGATGTGTCATAGGTGTCATAAGAATGCCATAAGTAACTCCTTTGACCAGCTATTCTGGGTATGGGAGTTACTTCTCTATTCTTAGAACTTTGTCACCACCTTTTGTGGAGGAGTTGCAGTCTATTCTTGGGGTGCTTTGACCACCATTTGTGGAGGAGCTACCTACGAGCTCTCTTATATGTATTCTTCATTATGGCCATCTCATGTTAAATCAAATATTGGGGTTTGCTCCTATTTGTCTTTTGCAAATTATCTCTTTTAGTGTTTTCACTTTCCTTTAGCTTCTTTGTGGTGTGCACCAGCTTTGTCTCGTGTGATCACTTGACCATTGCATTCATGTTATTCAGACCCTGGCAACAACTGTGATACACACCTCAACAAAATGGGGTAGCTGAAAGAAAAAATAGAACAATCATGAAAATGGCAAGAAGTATGTTGAAAGCAAAGCATCTGTCAAATGAATATTAGACTAAAGTTGTAGCTTGTGCAACATACATTATGAATAGATGTCCAACCAAGAGTATGAAGAATATGATTCCTAAAGAATCATGGACAGGAAGAAAATATAATGTTGCTCACATGAGAGTATTGGATGTGTGGTATACACACATGTGTCAGATGATTTGAGAAGAAAATTGGACAACAAGGGAGAAAAGTGTTTATTTGTTGGTTATAGTGATTAATCCAAGGCATACAAACTATACAATCCAATAACCAAGAAAGTTATAATCAGTAGAGATGTACAATTCATAGAGGATGAAGCATGGGATGGAAGTTTGGAGAAGACGATCAATATTGCAGCCAACTTACGTCAAGAAGATAGAGAAGATTTTACACCATAAGGTACTCCATCAATTTTGACTCCTTCCAAATCCATTTAGACTCAAAAAAGTGGTCATCAAGTGACACCATCATCAAGTCCCCACGCATTCAAGCATCCACTTCTTCAAATGTACAACAAACACCATCTACAAGTGGCAATCAAGGTGTAGGGCCATCAAGTCCACATTCCACAAATCCAAGTTCAAGTGATATGTCAAATCCTACATTGGAAAGATTGAGAAGACAAAATATAATAAGTTTAAGAGACATTTATGATCAAAATGAAGGTGAGAACAATGCTGGTTTGATTTCTCTCTTTGCATTTTATTCACAAGTAGAATATCCTATTCATTATTCACAAGTAGAATATATATATATATATATATAGAGAGAGAGAGAGAGAGAGAGTTATCAATTTTAAATTAGGATATTATTGACATGTAATCCAAATTTTAAATGGTGATAATAGTCATAAAAAATAAACTTAAACTCTATGAAAAAATGGGACAACCAAAAGGAACTACATAAGAGATAGACTAGGATCTTATAATATTCTTTTGGTCGATGTCCAAAAAATATATAAAAGATAAAAGATAAAAGACTAAACTAGAAAAAAAAAAAATAGGAGGGATCCCACATGATGAAATTAGGGATAGAATTTTTATTATGTCATTTAATATGTGATGTTGTTAAAGAAGATAGCTAAATTATCTTCTAAAACACCTTCACCTCTCTAGTTATTTTATGACCTTATTGAATTATGTATCAGTGATATAATGATCTTCCATTTTCTCATTTTTACACATTTATTATATCTTTTCATACACCCTCTTTGGCATTTTTATTTCATTTTGAATCTTTTATTTTTCCCTTCATTCTCTCTAGTCTGCCTAAGGGTTTTCTTCTCATTAGCTTGTTGTTTATTCCTTGCCTTCAATTCTTAAATCTCATTATTTAAGGACTCTTGTTCTATAGACATTTGTTGGTAGTCATCTAATGTGAGTATTTAAAATTAATTTATAATCCTTAGTGCATTGTTTGTTGATTTATTTGGAACTCTTTCCATTGAAAAATTAATAAATGTTTACATATTTTTTTCATTCATTTTTGGTCAGTTAAAATTTTGATATTGGATTATATTTTCTACTAAGTACTCATTAACATCTAAACCATTTATCATATCTTATATTATTCATTGTCCACCTACTACATAGTAATGACCTATCTCAAGTGGGATAAAATGATACAGTGATGACATTAACATTGACACATATGCTTCCATTAATACATAATTTAAGACTAAGATTTTTTTCTCCCTTTTTAAGCCATTCTAGTGGGTTTACTTTTGTAAGCGTACTTAAAAAGTCTTGGTTGAAATTGAAGGTTGCATCCATTTCATTACAATGGACATTCATTTAATATTCCACTATTTATGATTATTTACTATGAGTAACATGAGTTTATTGGGTGACAACATATTCTATATTTATTTTCTTCTCACTTTAAAAAACATTTTCTTGTTTCATTTGATTCATATTCTACATAGTAGCTTGAATGTATTCCTCATATATCCCTTCCAACCTCGTTAAATTTTTAGAGTTTGAGGAAGAAAGCCTTACAAGCTGCTGCTACTTCGGCTGCTAACTCCATCTAGGATACTGCTACGATTGGGAAGGAGGTTGTCAAGATGATCATGGAATTGCAATAGAAGCCTAGGGTCTTCTTCGTTGGTTTTGTTCCTGTTCAGGTCCTTATTGCTGGTTGTTGTAACTAGTTCTTGTTTTTGGTCCTTTTTCTTGGTTCTTGGTCTAAAACTTTATTTGAGGTTCCAGGTCCTTGTAAAACCTAGGTACTTTTATTGGACTATGTTTTTGGTTTTAGGTCCCTGTAAAACCTGATTTTGATGCTGCTCTTTAGTAGGTTTCAGGACTGCTTTTCCTGGTGGTTGTTAATGCTTTATCTTTTTTGATTCTGTTAAAGGGTTTTGGGATCCCTTCAAAACCTACTTTTATCATATTCTAAAAAAAAACATGGAATGATGCACTTAGATTCAAGTCATTTGATACTACCTTAGGGTTTTAGATGTAATACTTGTCCTTATAAATATATATTTTATATTGTTATGAGTTTTTGCCATCTTTAATATTTTACTTCCCAAAGAGGCAATGTCTTATCTCTTGATCTCTATATTATAATTTGTTTTCATCTATGACATCCTCTCTCTCATGAAATGCGCCTTAAATGTACAAAAGACACATACCTTGAATGGATGTATTTTTTGGGTAGTGTGGTTGGGTAATATAAGAAGGCTATTCCCTAAATCTCTATCCTCTTCAATTGTTGATAGTGAAACATGTATTCCATGCCCATAAAATTTTATAATATGTTTATTTATATGTTTAACTCCACCTAGTATATATCTGGAGAAATGAATCAACCATTTTATATACAATTCTTTCATCATCCATGCATGAGATTGGATAGCCATGCATGTAAAAGTTAACATCCTAAAATGAAATTTTATAAATTCCTTTTTATTTGAAGAGGTACAACCCCATGACCTTCTAGAAAAATGTGTTCATAGATGAAAAAATTATGATCCATTCTCTACCCTTCAACATTATTTATGGTACACTTTTTACCCATATTTTGATGATAACTCACATGCCATAATTCCTTCAAGTTGTTACCCATATTTACCTATATTTATAGCAAATAAATTTCTTAAGTTATCTTAGAAAAATAACATTATAGATAACCTTAGAATCAAAAAATTATCTCTATTAAGTCCTTATATTATTCTCATAGATACATTAGGGTTACTAGTTTTGAATACTTTATGTATACACATAATATTTTTAAACTTTTATCACTTACTGACACTTTGTATCTTGTAGAAACCTATCAAGTCTCAATCTCTCTGAGTGTATGAACTAAGGGGTGCATAGGGAAAGGGGTGGGTAGACCATTGATGCTTCACAAGATTGTTATCCCTTTTGACACTTGTTATCTACACACTTGTCTCTTAAAAACCATTTCCTTAATCTTGTTCTTCTCTATTGTACCATCTCCAATCATTTCCCACATTTTATCCTCATTTTATTCACCTTAAACCCCTTTTATTAGTTGATTGTATTGGGTTGACTAAGTCAACTCCATATATTTTTAGGTGATTTTCACTTGGGAATTAGTTTAGATCTTAGCTGACCTAACTCATAACCTAGTGAATTGTTATTCAAAATTGTGTTAGGTTGACTAGATAGACCTTGTCCGTAAAGATTTTTTAAAGGGTTTAGGGTCAAATCTACCTATATATACAAGTTTATTTTTCCATTATTTATAAAAAAAGAAGTAAGATATATTATGCATCTTATTATTGACCATTCTACTTGAGGAACGAGTTTAGGTTTCCATACTTTCTATGGAGATACAAATATTAGCTTATGGATAAGTCTTTTGGATGCATTGATAGGTTTTGTAGCCTAGAGTTGATTTATCTTTGTAATCCTTACATACCACAATAACCTATTATAAATCACCTTGGCCAAGTGAGATATTGACACTTAGTGGGTTCATCTTCAAATTTAAGTATTCCTAGATTTGTTCCTCCTTTATAAGAGTAGATAGATATGCATTTGTACTTATCTTCCATGAATTAGGATTTCATATACATTGACGTGAGTATATTTATTCTATGCATGTTTAATTTTATTTTTTATATCCCCCACTTTGTGCCATAAGCTACAGTGATCACTAAATTAGATTTACAGTGCTTGTTGTTATTTTAGTGAGATATCAAAACATAGGACTCCCTTAGGGTTATTGCATGATTATGTTTGATTGGAAGATTTGGAACCCTCCCTAGAATAATGTATTACATTATGATATCCCCTAATCATGTCTAGTGAATACCCATATTGGTCATGTTCTTGCTTAATAAATATGTCTGCAATCAAAAGTGTATGGTATGATCTATCTTCTCCAAGTTAGGATTCATTTATAGACATAATGCATTTATTATTGCATACATTTTGGTTAACCTAGCATGAATCTATCCCTTACAGGTTTTGTTACACTTATTTCATCATGTTATCATTTTATTCTCTTTATATTTGTAATATTAGGTCAAAAGTGTCTACATAGTTCTAAATTCTATGCATAGGTTTAACACATAGTCATATCAATACTACTCCATTCTATTTATGTAGGTTTTCTAGACTTTAGTTGAAACTACTAGGTCAACCTAGTTGACCCTATATATTTTAAGGCATCCAGTCTAAGCATACTAGGTCAACCTAGTTGACCCTGTACATTTTTATGCATCTAGTCTAACATACTAGGTCGACCCTGTATAGTTTTAGGTTCTCAACAAATAGGATATATAAAGCTAGGTCGACATAGTTAGCAAAATTTGCAAGTGTAAATTAGGGTACTTCAACAATAATCTTATTTTCCTCACATCCTTTAACCCACGAAGGTTGCTTTATATTATTCTTTGTCATTTCTAGCATTTATTACAATTCGACTTTCATAGTTTGTAATCTTTAAAGATACCACTATATAATCAACTATGTCAACCCTGTCAATGTAGTTCTATATTTTATGTTTTATCTGGAAAGATAGGTCGACTATGTTGACATAGATCATTTTCATACCCTTGTTTTTGTAGTTAAAGGCAACACTATTGACCCTATTTTTTATTATTTTACATACATTATAAACTGAATCAACATTGTATTATGTTATGTTTTTAAGTGGGAATTAACATTTATATGCTTGTAATTGGCTCACACTTTCATTTTTTGTTACTTGCATGCTTATAATAATAACATAGTATAATTAAGTGATTTTTAATATACCATTTAGTTACATTATTTTCTATTTTATATACTCACTAGCAAATCACAAAATCTCAAGAAAAGTATTTTAATAATTGTCTACCCAAGGCCCACCTACCTAGATTTCATCACCAAGGGAGGAGATGACTTGGTTTTCTAGCCAAGTATAAACATGTGTTTAATGGTATATTTTGGCTAAGCACACAACACCCTTATCACTATGGTGTGTGAAGTGAGGGGGTAGGCCCCAATACTAATTTTATACCATTATCAATATAGATTCATTTTAGTCCAAACATTTTGAAACCATGCTTAGATTTTTTTCTAGATCCTTTCCTATAGCCAATTCCTTATCACATATAAAATCATATTCTAATAATCTAACAACATTCAAGTTGACCACTTAGTTTTTACTTTCCAATTTGACTACTTGCTCTTTGCTTACTTTTTGTTGTAAATAAAAAACTTGCATTAGCCAACATTGGTGCAAGATATTATGTTGTGTGCCTCAATTGGATCAACCTCATTCACCCAATTTATTATGGATTTACCTTCATTTCTTTCTTTCAAAATTACTTGATTTTTTTTTTTCTTATTTCAATACACATTCAATCTTATCAACACATTTTCTTATAGACTACTTATTTTTCCTTGCTCAATGTACTAGGACAACCCTATCAACTCTACACAATTTTAGCCCCTATATTTTATACTAGTTCAACCCTATCGACTCAATATAATTTGTAGCCCCCATTTTATTTACTAAGTTAACCTTATTGACTATGTATAATTTTTAGACCCTATTTTTTGTACTAGGTTGACCCAATCGACTATGTATAGTTTTTTGTCAATTCATATTTCCTTATTTTTTCATCCTTTTTACCTTGCTTAATCTTTTTCCTTCATCATGAATTTTATTTTTGAAGATGACAGTAAGTTGAATTCAATAGATATGATGAGTTTTACCAACCCTCATAGGTTCTCCTATAAGTAGAGTCAAGTTCCTTTCTTAGATGAGAGTAATGTTCATATAGCCACTTGCATAAAAAACTATAGGACCCCTCCTCATTCCTTTTTGCTTCATAATCCTCTCTTATCACTTGAAGATTGACCTAAATTAGAGTATACCCCTGAAATGCTCTTTTTTATCTCTAAATTTTCTTAGCATCAAGCAAAGGATCCTTCTACCATTTACCATCTCATGATTAGTGGTCAAGTTGCAGAACCTCATTCATCTTCTTCCACATTCTCACAAGGATTTGAGGATGCTAGTTTATTTTATTTTCTATTTCTTCTCTCTATTATGATCCCTTTTCATACCATGACCTCTTCTTCTTTAACTTCTTTTACCTCCATGCCTAGTATGTCCACTAACATGTCAGGTTCTACATCTAGTGGTCCTCTCCTACGACCCACTCTCCTCAATTCTTCCACTAGTGCATCATTTTCTACCCAAGGTAATCATGTTTGTAGTGCTTCCTCTTCTCATCCCTTCACTAGTTTATCTTTTGCCACACAAGCAAATTTTGCCACTAGTGCTTCACATTCTAACATTTCCTCTCAAACTCTAACCAATACCAATAGTGGTATCTAAGCCACTACTAACAACTTTAATGACTCAAATAATTATAATAATAATGATTAGACTCATAAAATTCTATTACAAATTCTTAATCAAATAAATACATTTCAAGATCATAATATAAATCAAATATTGAGAACATAAAGTCACCTTATCCATCTTCAAACCCACCTTCAACTAATTCCTTGGGGCACACATAATCAAAATTTTCCCCCTCCTCCTCGATATTCTCATGGAAATCTCATCCCTCAACCTCCTCTTGTCAACAAGACAATTTTAAAATCTTCAAAATTAACCTCTTACCACTCAAATTACTAATATTGATATAGAAGGTATCACCCCTACCATTTATTATAATGGATGAATTGATCCTACCCTTCATCTAAAAACATTTTGAAATTTCTATAAAGATTAGCTCAAATTGAATACCTTTGCTACTACCATGCTCTTAGACAAAACTCTCACAATTGATGCTCTAGATTGGTACAACTAACTTAAAACTCATTCTATTACTAGTTTGGAAGATTTAGTTAATTTTTTAGTCAAAGAGTTCCAAACTCGTGATCTTCTCAAAAATACTTTAGACCACTTTATAAATTGTAAACAACTTGAAAATGAAACTACCCATGATTTTTTTAAAAGGTGGCAAACATTATCCAACAAATGTGATAATAATATGGTCGATGATAACCTTTTCTATCTCTTTACCAATGCTCTTTTTCCCAAGTTGTAATATTGGTTCCACATTCTCTTTACACATATCTTGGAGGAGACCATTGATCAAGAAAAATTTCAATATTTTCTTATGCATCAATTCGATCAACCCCAAACTTCTACAGGTACCTATATATTAATTAATTTTTTTTGTAATACTACCAATGATGTTGTCACAGACTCTTATGACACCATTCACACTATTCAAGTTTTTTTTTCCTCACCAATATTTTGAACCAACTCCCCCTTCTCAATAATACACAAATCCTCATTTATCATAACCTAATAACATCAATGTTTATAAACCTTTATCCTTATCCAAATTAATAAAATTTCTACCTATGCTTCTATGAAAATAACTTGATCCCGCTCATCATATGAAATCCTGGTATGATCCCAATAAGTTTTATTAGTTTCATGCTAGTTGGGGTCATTCTCATGAGACCTATAGGCCTCTTGGTAATTTAGCTATATTTTTTTCTCTAGGTCCCAATTTTGATCATGATTATATCATTTAGAAATGCCAGAGCCTATGACATTACTTTCAAAGCCCATGAAACTAATACTAAATCTCAAGCTTTGAATCAAGCTAATTCTCATTTGGCCATATATAAAGGTCCTCTTCCAAATCACCAAAATCACCAAGATAACAAAGACAAGGCCACCCATTCCACTAATAATTTATAATGTCTTGCTGACCCTACTCTTGAAGATATTAAGGGTGGTTGATTTCATTGATCATCAACCTATCTATACCCCTCCATTATCTCACACATTTTGTGTTATCCAGGACTCTTTTCCAACTCACTTAAATGAGTTGGGGCAAGATGACCTATTAAAAATTTATGACCCAATTACCACTCCTCCCTTGGATAACACGTACCATTCTATTTCCACCATCCCTCCATATTATTTATCTAACACTAATGATAATCAAATTTCTATCAACACTTTTTTTATCGATTATTAAAACCAACCTGAACAAACTACTTCACCTTCTAAACATAATTTACAACTTTGTTCCAAACCTTCTCTCTCTTATCAACACAAATTCTAATGCACTTCATCTCCTATTTATGATTACCTTCTTAATTATTATGAACCTATTTTTAACAACCTTATTATGGGTTATGATGAGTGGGATCCTACCATAGAAATCACTAATTTCCCATCCAAAATTCCATTTCTTAAGCTTATAAGGACCTTTCTATTTCATTAAAACCATATTATGTAACTCTTGTTCCAAATTACCATCCCTCATCCTCCCCTAGTAGGATGTGAATCAACCTTATCTAGATCTAAAGATCACATATTATAATAATATGAAGATATGTCCATCCATGTTGACAAAATAGTGGACAATTCTCTTTCCTTAAAGTTTCCCTTTACTTCTATGATTCTTGATGAGATTTTGATTCATTAAGATAATCCTCCTCTATTAATTAGTGTCCAAATTGGTTATATCTAAGTCAATCATGTTTTGATTTATGAGGTTTTTGGTACCTGTGTGACCTCTCTTTATTTTATCAAAACCTTTGGATATTCTAAATGCAATCTTAAATCCACATGCAACACATGTCAAGGATGTCATCAAAGGCAAATAACTCCTTTAGGTTGTGTGTGGCTTCCCAATACCATCCCACCTATCACTGTTCATGTGAAGGTGATGATGTTTTACTTTCTTCTATCTTATAACATTCTACTTGGTAGTCTGTGGACTCTCTTTATGAGAGTAGTTACTTATTCCTCCTAAAAATTCATTAAATATCCTCACAATAGAGACATATAAAGGATTTAGGGTGACACTAACGCTTAGAATTTTGAACAATTTTAAGATCATGGTGTCTTTAAAATTTTTACTCTTAAACATTTTCCCAATGTTTTATTCTATGAGTCTCAATGATTCAAATTTCTTGTCAATTCTAATCGAGGTTACAACGGTCAACCCAAAATCATTAAGAATATTCCCCATAAAATTTTATATGCCAATGATGATAAATATAATGAGATAAACCTAAATATTACAACATATGATCTCTCACCTCATCTCATCTCTCATCTTTTCTGCTTCTTTACATCCTCATTCTTAAAAACCACCTTGTGATGATATTCCCATTGTCTTTACTAATACTTGGCATTCCATTCATTATATATCATCAGATGTCAATATCATCCCCATATGCATCATTGATCCTCATACACTTGACTATGATGATGGTTATATCTTAGATGATCCCTTCTAAGGTGATCTTGTTTAGGCCAATGATATTAAGACTATTTGTTATCATTCCTCTTTGTTTTAATATTTTAGTGCTTCTTTATGTATTCCCTCATATATAGTTCCTTATTTTAGTATTTTTCCTCTTCATCAGAGGGTAGAGATGGTATGAGCACCTCTAGTTTCTAAAAAACTACTTAGGAGTATGTTGTGATAAAATATTGATACTTTACATCCTTCTACCCTTTAGTCCTTAGACAAGGCTATATCTCTTCTAAAGGTACTTCTTGATTATATTCTTAAGTATATAAAGGTGTATTATCTTTGGCATTAGTATAACACCCATCATAATGATTATTATTGTATCCTTCAATAAAACCTTACATCTCACCTTTTAACTATTCTCACACCTTCTATCATTCCTCCCCTAGGTCATTATTGCAAGAAAGCTCCCCCTTTTCTTCTATAGTTCCACCTCTTATGGTTCCATACCTTCTTGTGGTCCATTCATCACCTCATATTCCTTCACCTATGAATCCTTCACCTGTGAACCTTCCCTCACATATGGATCCTTCTCCACCTATGAGTCCCTCACCTATAGATCCTTCCCCACTGGTGATTCTTTAATCTCTCATAGAGCTCACTCCTATGCATTATTATAATCATCCCTTACCTAATATCCCTACTTAGCAAAATTCATCCATCATTCCTACCTTTTTAATTAAGGAGATTAGACATGAAGTATTTTCCCAATTTTAGATAATGATAGATGAGACATTAGTTATAGTTCACATCCAATTTAATAGAGATTTACTAGATGTCCTATATAATGTGTGTGGAAAAATCTATTAGTACTCATGAACACATGCATGGTGTTCTTACATTCTCATTTAGATTGGACATGTGCTCCAATCTTATCTTTATCTATTTCTTATATCATTTTACATTGTGTCAAATTCTTATTTATCTTAGATGGTTTCACACTTTAAATATTACTTATAATGTCATTTATGTTTTCTTATGAATGTCTTATTTATCATTTCTTTCTCTTTCTTCTTGAGTTTCCTTCTTATAAACTCCTTTGTTTTCTTTTCATGAATTTTTACATTCTTATCTATATATACATGGATAATTGTCATTATGATTTGGTTATACAAAGTTAGTTCCCTTTAATCATTTCTTTTATACCATGTGATCAATTTATAAGCATTTAATCTCATTATAATTTTCTTTCAATGGTCCACTTTGGACCTCTTTTTTCCCTGTATTCCTTTCTAGAAAACTAATCACATACATGTTTGAGACCTGAAATAACACGATGGTTCATTGTTAAGCCTAAGTATTTTATTCAGTCCTATCTTTGGTCACTTAGCTTCCTTTAGCCTAAGCCTATAGTTGATTCATGCGTATCACTCTATCTTTCGTGATTGGTCATTCCATGTTTGTATGGAGGAAGAATCTTAAAAAACCTTAAAAATATTAAAAATCTAAATAATTTAATAAATGGAAATGATATGAAAAGGAAAAACATTCTAAAATCTTTAAAAGTCAAATCACACTAAAAGATGTGATTCAAAGCACGTCTCCTTTTTTTATTCGAACCTCAATCTCCATAATTGGCCTCATAATAGATCTGAGGTCCATTAGAGTGTTTTAGGATAGTAGATTATAAAATGAGAATAAAAAAATATTTTAGTGCTACATACTTTCTCACACAAGTTCCTAATATTTGTAGTAGATGGACAACTCTGTAAGGGTCTTAAGGAGTAGGGAACACATCATGGGAAGGTAGGTCTATTTTAATTATACCAATATACCTTCATGAGTTGATATTAATATCATGCTTATTTTCCTACAAAACTTTGTGTCTATAGAGAATATGTTTCCTTTGTACATTGATGGTTACTAGTCACTTAGTGTCTTCTCATTTCTTTAGTATGTCGCTTGTCTCCAAATGTCTTCTCATATGATGCCTAAGTTATGATTTTTAAATTATCATTTTAACTCCCTACATTCCTCATATTTTCTCTTGAGAAATATTATTTTTTTCACTTATCACTCTCTAAGGATTCCATTTGTGAGTTACATTGTAAGAACATGGATAAGATCTAGCCTTTCTCACAAATTAATAAAATATCACATTCATATTACCAATATCACTTTGTTACTAGATTTTCACATTAATTCCATCTCATTGGTATTCCCTTTATGAGTTGTAGTGTAAGACCACAGATAGGACCTGTCCTTCCTCAGTAAATTTTCTAATAATCCAAGTCACAATCAAAATTAAATGTGTTAAATATGAGATAAGATGTGATTGATCATGATTTTACACATCATCGACATGCTTCCCATCTTGATTTATTATGTTTTATGCTTAATTTATTTCTCTTTCACTTTTATCTTCTTATTTTTTTATTACATGTAAGAATCCAACCATTTCTTGAATTATTTATACTTCCCAGCTTGAATTAGTGTGATAAATTTAAGACCAATTTTTCCAACATTATTTTTATCTTATACTTCACAACATGATTTATTATTATTGAATGACTTAATTGATTTTTTTCATACCATTTATCCTTTCAATATTTTCCACTTTATTATATTAATTTCATACTTCCCAATGTGATTTAGTATGATTTCATTTTTTTAATTTGGTGCTAATATTTCTCTTGGTTTTAAAAAAAACTACGATCTTATTCATCACCCTTTGGTTCTTTATACTTAGACATTTTCTTGTTATTACAGATTTCCCAACATGAAATAGTGTGTAGTACATTTTTTATTATATTTTACCAAATCTTTTTTCATGTTTCTTTTTATCCATGCATGTGTTCAACATAATGTTAGACACAAAACCATAACTCATATATTTCCCATAACATATACAACAAAAATCTAAATTCATGTTCTAGAAAAAAAATATATCCAAGCATCCACAACCATAACCACAATGAAAACATATAAAATCAACATCAAACTACCAAAATCAGACATGTGTGTGTGTGTGTGTGTGTGTGTGTCATGAGTTTTAATACAAAATATAAACATATACAAAGTTCAAGCTCTATGATTGGGCCCCATCATGCCTATATTGTGGCCTAGCCACACTACCCATAACTACCTCAGTCTGATTCCTCAAAATAGAATTTTTTAAAGAGGTTATTTGAGATCTCAATCCTGATACTTGCCGATATATAGATGAGCCACTTGGACCTCTGCATGCCTCAACTAGGTCAGGGTCACTCGATGTGTCACTCTCTCCTAGGCCTATACATATCTTATCTATGTTATGATAGCTATATGTGTAGCTCTCTCCTGATCCAAGGCCTACCATGTTTCTACCTCTCTTATACCCACCCCTAATGATGGCTACATCCCCTCTCTATGCACATGCAACTGCCTCAGAACCTTTATATCTAGTCTGAAGTGGCTCACTTGAGCTAGGTCATATGGTACCATGGGATCTTCTAATATGGTAGAGTCGTATGGCATCAGTGCCTCATCTAGGATATCATGGAGTGTTCCCCTCAATAGGGACCCCCATATGGTCTCCTTCTCCTCTGTAATACCTAACAAAATCAAACCATATAGATATTAGATCACTAATATATCTCAAAATCTATCTCCAATCTATCTCAAGTAAACTTTAACAAATTTAACCATCTTTTATTACTGTCAACCACCACTATTTCACCATTTGTATGATTTTCAAGCATGATCTTCCCATCTATATATCCTCAAATAACCTTATATGTAGGTCTTCACCCAAACACAAATCCTAGATCCATTAATCATGCCCATCTTAGGCTACACCTGAGTCATTTCTCTATCACCCAACTTTGTCTTGGCCCACCTAATGGGTCAGCTAGGGGTCCTCATCTTGACTGGTGTCTCCTTGCCATCCTAGCTTGTTTAGTCTCTTATAGTTTTTTATCTCACAAAGAAGTTATAAATAATAAATGACTTCCCTTTTCACCCTATTTAAACTTCACAATTATTAATCTTTCAAATAGTTTCTATCAGATTCATTGTTTTGCCTATATCTTTGTTTTTACTAGTCCATTTTTCAAACTATAAAATGTTTAGGAATCATGACTATATAGAGAATATTTTTTTTAACTATATACGTCTATTTGAAAAAAATTGTTTTTTGGCTATTTTTTTTCACTAACTTGTACAAGTTTGCCTAATTTTATTCACATTTGGATGCCTTCACTTCTCTTGTAGTCTCTTTTTTTAATCTATAGCACTAAGGTAAGTAAAGGTATATGTTTTTCAATTTTATACTTTCATTTATCTCATTTTATTCTTAATTCACTTTCTTAGCATCAGTGTTATGTGTTATCATGTTCTATTCCTGAACAACCATCTCATTTATAATCACATGACAAATGATGAGCTTCGAGTGGGGCATATGTATATAGATAATATTTTCAAACTTTTATCACTTACTGACACTTTTTATCTTGTAGAAACCTATCAAGTCTCAATCTCTCTGAGTGCATGCCCAAAAGGGTGTACCAAAAAATAGGGTGGGTAGACCATTGGTGCTTTGCAAGATTGTTGTCCCTTTTATCACTTGTTATCTACACACTTCTTTCCTAAAAAATATTTCCCTAAGCTTGTTCTTATTTATTATACCCTCTCCAATCATTTCCCACATTTTATCTTTCTTTTCTTCACCTTATTCCCCCTTTATCAGTCAACTTTACTAAGTCAATTAGCTTGACCGTATATAGTTTTAGGTGATTTTCACTTAGGAACTAGTTTGGCTCTTGGCCAAACTAGTGAATTACTATATAAAATTGTGCTAGGTTAACTAGGTTGACCTTGTCGATTAAGATTTTTTGAATAGATTGGGTTCAAATCTACCTGTATATATAAGTTAATTTTTCCATTGTTTATAAAAAAGAAGTAAAATATATTGTGCATCTTCATATTGACGATTCTACTTGACGAACAAGCTTAGGGTTCTATACTTTCTTTGGAGATACAGATCTTGTCTTATGAATAAGTCTTTTGGATGCATTAATAGGTTGTGTAGCCTATAGATAACTTATATTTTTAATCCTTACATACCATAACAACCTCTTACAAATTACGTTGGCCAAGGGAGAGATTAAGGTTCGATGATTTCATCTTCAAAGGTAAGTATTCTTAACTTTATTCTTATTTTGTAAGAGTACATAGATATGCATTTGTACTTTTATTACATCATTATGATTATGTATACATTGGCATGATTATATGTCTTATATGCATATTTAATTTATTATTTCTAACCCTCACTTTGTGCCACAAGCTTTGGTGATCACTAAATTCTATCTACTTTACTATTTAGTATAGTGAGATATAAAAACACAAGATTCCCATAGGGTTATTGCATGATTGTGCTTGACATAAGTCTTTAGAACACTCCCTAGCATAATTTATTATGGTAAGAGATTCCCTAATCAAGAGTAGTGGATACCCATATTAGTCATGTTCTTGCTTAACAAATGTGTCCCCAATCGAAACTGTATGGTATGATCTATCTTCTCTAAATTAGGATTGATTTATAGACATGATACATTTTATATTACATACACTTTCCACCATGACTTGCATGGGAATGCATCATTGAAAGATTGGCCTTGGTTTCATATATGTGGGAAACATATGAATTAGAATCTTATATTTCCATCCATGGCCCATGTTAACTAATTCCTTACACTAGTGTATGGTATCAAATTCATCTATAGTTGAAAAAATATTTGGTTTCCTACTCTTATTAATTTTAATTCCTTTCACCCAATGGGATAAAGTATTAGGTCTGTTTTTAAAATTTACTATTGTATAATTTTTTGATTAATCATTTTCATCCCCATATTGCTTTACAATTTCTATAAAATCTTTTTTACACTCTGTATGAATGTAATTATACCCAGTGGTGGAAACATTTATGTTGGATTTCTTCTCTAGATAATTGGTAGGGGTTGGAATTTCATAACTTCATTATCTTCTTGATTAACAGTGGTTTGATGTTCTTTATTAACCTCCTCATCAGAAACATAAGGGTATTTTAATAATCTATTACTCATGTTTTCACATGGTATTGATCTAAAAAAATAAATATTCTTATGGAAATCCCTTGTGATAAACTATAGAAATCAACAAATTATATACATAATTAACAAAAAAATGAGAAATATATCAAAAAACTAAGATAAAATATTTGTAATGTTTGAAATGTGAATGATTAATATGAAAACATATAAATATCTCAAATAAAATGATTTCATATAAGAATTTGGTTTAATATATTTGACTCACTATTTATTGTTTTGGTAATAAAATTAATGATTTTGATAGAAAGACATTAACATTTACTAGTATGTGAATAAAAACCTTCATGAATTTTATGCACATACTGATAAATGTTTAGTCCTATAGACATACTCATCTTCCAACATGGCCCTTTTTTGCATATTAATGACCCATATTAGCTAGGCAATAGTCCTCACTATAATTTTTTAAGCCAATGCATAAATAATGTGTTTTTTAATTTTATTAGTGGTTAAATTTTTAGATACCATTTGACATATTATTGTTATCAATGATTGGTAACAACTAGAAAATTATAAACCATGTAGTTTAGGTCTGACTTATTAGATAAGCCCACAAGATTGGATTAAAGAGGGATAAATGATTATATTAATTAAATGATGTAGATAAGTAAATATAAATGCATGGTAGATATAAATAACATGATATCATGAATTTATAAAACACTTAATATTGATACAAAAATAATAAAATTTACTCATATGTGAATGAAAACCTTTAGGGCTTCCATCCATGTAGAATTAACTATTAACTAACACATGAGACATTTACAAATTTTTCAAGGTGGGTAACATTTCATCCTTATAACATCTTGAAGATAAAATATCCATTAATTAATGTAGTCTTCAAATAAAGCAACTGGGTTACATCTTCATTTATCTCACAACTAATTCCACTAAGTTCCATTTTTACATGCCACACTAAACAATATTAACATGTTACTTTAATAAATGGAAATTTTCATGCATCATAGATATAAAGCACACAACAACCTAAATTTATAAATCAATGTGGTTTCACGATGTTATGTGAATGAAATTTTTTAGTTTTATACAAAGAGAATCAAATTTGATATTATGTGAATGAAAACCTTTAGGGTTTACATCCACATACCAATAAATATTATGTTTTCTAACCCATATTGTAACCTAGAGGTAGGAAAATATAAATGCATCACTGATATAAAAATAATAACATTTATTAGAATGTGAATGAAAATCTTCAGGAATTCCATTAAAATATCAAAAAATATTGAATCATACATGGATTAAAATATTTCGAGACTCTGAGTTTAGTTTTTGGTAACATTTCATCCCCTCAAATATGGTAATGTTACAATCTATATAAAAAAATACATTATATAGAAGACGCATTTGGATTCCATGACATTTGATGGATTTAGTGCCTTGACCAAGGGACATTGAACATGGTGAATATGATAGGAATGGAAATATTATCATGATACATTAATGTATTAAAATCCACAAGGTATATTCAAAAATGGTCATTTTATATTAAGAATAGAACTGTCTTCTAACATGGAACTTTGTTACATATTAATGAAATAATCATCTCCCAACATGGATATCAAATTAAGAAAAAGTATATAGTTTAATTAAAAAAATAGATATGTCAATTAATACCTTAAGTACCACCATGAACATACTAGTAAACGTTAAGTTGTATGTGAACACAAAAACAAAGTGAGCATAGAAGTCACACATACTAATAACATGCACGTAAAAATAAAAAGAATGCAATTATGGCTTCGGTTATACAAAACCTACTTATGGATAACTTTTCATCCTTCCAAAGTATTACATCTTCCATCCAAAGTTCAAATATTTTTCCATAAAAAAAGCATTTATGTGTACAAAATCTATGCAAAGAACATTTGTAATGTTGAAAAATGTCAATGAATAACACAAGAACATGAATTTAGAAAAACATTTTTGTTTGATATAAAATTAGTTAACTTTTATTGGTATGTTAGTGGAAAGGTTAAGTCTACTTACCTAGAACATGATCAATAAAAATCTCAAGTTTGATTAAATGTTGAATTATACTTCCAAATCAAGAAAATTCAAATATGACACTCTCTATAGTTTAAATATTTTTTTCTCTAGAAATTTTTATTTATAGATAAATTGTATTTAATTTAAATTTTGAATTTTGTGGGAATGATGAGGCTTAATATTTTTTTAAAAAATCAATTTTTTAGGTACATACAATTATTAGAGGAGGTTGGCTTTAAATATTGTAAATTATGGAATCAAACGTTGGAGTCAAATTTTTGAAATTTGTATAAGATGGAATATAATAAAATGTAAATATACCAATTATTATATTATATAACTTAAAATATTTGATATTCTATCTTTAATAAATTACAATCAAATACATAAAAATAAATTTTAATTATTATAAAAGAATGTAATGTTTTAAAAAAAGTATTCAATTTTAAATATGATATTCATTTTTACATATATGATATTTTTTGTTTTGAATATCATATTCATTTTTGAAAATATAATATATATTTTTCAAAATATAATTTACATTTTTAATATATTATTTATTTATTTTTAATATACAAATAATATTCTATATATAATTCCATAAATTTTTTATGTATATGACCCTAATATAATGTATAAGTTACTTTTTGTAGTAGTACACCAACAAAATTAAACTTAATTAAATTATTAACAATGAACTATAATAAGCGAATGCCTTCACAACTATTATCATAACTATTAGATCCGTGACCGTAAGAATATATATTTATAAATAATCTTTTGCATATTTAATCCGTTAAATATTTCCATCATTTAACTTAATTAAATTATAAGAATGAAGTATAATAAACGAATGCCTTCACAACTATTATCATAACTATTAGATCCGTGACTGTAAGAATACATATTTATAAATAATCTTTTGCATATTTGATCCGTTAAATATTTCCATCATTTAACATCATTTCTAAGAAAAAAATTATTAATAATATTTAAAATATCGTGAATTTACTTTTGAAATTTTTGATTGAAGGGTAATTGTGAATGATGAAAGGATGTCTTTACATAGGGTTGGATTGATTTATGCTAATCTCCACTGATGTTAAAATCCAAACCACTGGTTAATTTAGAGGTTAATACTTTCAAATATCTATAGTGGTTTCCATTTGTTGACAGACTCCCGATTCGACTGTTTCTCAATATTTCGAATGATTGCTAAATTTAAAAAATAATGGCATTTAGATGTAAAAATGTTTTGATTATGATATTTTATGTATACCTAATGACTTCCAGAGATTTTATGTTTAATTCTTCGAAAATTGGAATAGGTTTTAGTAGTAATTTTAAAGAGTAAATTTGAGGATATTCCCTGTTCGGAGCTTTGTTTGGATTAGAAATAATGCTCGTTATTGTTTTAGTTTTGGGTTTTATATTGGGATTTGTTTAAAGGGAGGGTCATAGTGTTGTGTTAATCTTTGTAATCTTACTGCATGGTAATAATTAATATCACATTAAGTTAGCGGTACCCATTTTGTAATTTAATTATCTTTGTGAGATGCCCATTCAACCGTAGCAATATCTCTTTACAAGTAAAGTCTTTAATTCGAATGTATTCTATAAAAACAAAAAAAAACGTTGGGAAAAAATTGTTATTCTTAATTGTCTTTCCCTTTGACCTTCATTTTCAGTGTTTTTTTTAATAGCCAGAATTTGCATTCCACCCTATATATATATAAAAGAGAACTAGGAAAATGTTAAAATATATATACTAGCTTCTTATTGGAAGGATCTATTTCTTAAAAACATATAGAGACATTAAAATTTTCAAAATCTACTTGTGTGGTTTGATATCTATTTGTTTGCTTATAAAAATATTCACAACTATCAATAATTTAAAATAAATAAATAAACAAACAATAATCATCCAGGATCAAATTGTAGATTATAATAGCTTTAAAATTCCAATTCTTTTGATTGACATACTTATTCTAAATAAACTCTAAATCCATATGATACATTAACTAGTTCATAAAATGATTATTTTTAACAAATAGATTAAAATATATTTACAATAGCAAATTTGTGATAGATAAGCACTATTAACGATTATATTCATCAATTCCATAATGTATCTTTATGTGTGAATGACATCACCAATAATAACTTGACTAACTTGTTTACAGAAGGCTCAAGGATATAAACCAACATGAAGTCCGCATGTTTAATATATTGATTGTTTCTAAAAGTATACCATTCATGCACTAGATAGAGGAGAATTAGTTGAACAAAAGAAGGGATTTCACTCATGGTCATGAACAAAATTTCACAACATCCTCATTTCTAAAACCCACAAGATTTAATCCTCTACAAATTAAAGAGAAGCATTCCAAAGGGTTATGTTTTGGTTGTGACAAAAAGTGGAACAAAGGACATAAATTTTCTTAAAAGAGTATATTTTTACATAGAAGGTGCCAACGAAGAAGAAGATGATGGTGAAGCTGCATGTGAGGATATGGAAGAACCAAAGGAGGAATATTAATATTATCACTCTACTATATTCTATCATGGCCTTTCAGGTATAATATTTCCTTAAACTCTTAGAGTGGTGATATTCTTCAAGAAATAGAAGGTGGCAAAGTTGATTGACTCAAGAATTACACATAACTTCATTGAGAGTAAGTTGGTTACCCATTTAAACTTTTTTATTTATCCATGTTCATAATTTCAAGTCATTATTGTAGATAGTGACTTAATCAAATGTTTTGGAAGTTGCCATAATATTAAGATTAATATGGGGGACTGCCTGCTTAATTATCCTATGCTTGATATTTCCATGGGTGGGGCTAACATTATTTTGGGAGTACAATGACTCATGACTTTGGACATGATAGAGAAGTATTTTTATAAATAATTCATGTGTTTTCATTATAGATTGAGAACATTTGAACTATAAGGATTACTAACAAAGTTTCCTTGGTAATTAGTTGTAACACATTATTTGACAATGATTCTTAAAAAATGGGTAGAAGGATTTTAAGAGCATTTATTTTTAGAAGTTCAACCAACACATGTATACACATCCCAATTTACAAGTGATTCTTGATGAGCATCTAACAATTTTTTACATAATGCCAAAAGGCATACCACCCATCAAAAAACATGCATACCACCCATCAGAAAACATGATCATGCCATAATAATTATTCCAGGTAGCACACCATCAAGCATCAAACCAAAAAATTATCCATATGAAAAAATGGTATATGAGATGTTAGAAGTAGGTATTATCTAACATATCCCAATTTAATATTATTCCCCAGTAGTCATGGTGTAGAATATGGATGAAACTTGAATGGTGTTCCATGATTATATAAATCTCAATAAGTACACTATCAAATATAAGTTCCCTATTCCAATCATTAATGATTTATTAGGTTAATCACATGGTGTTGTTTACTTTACCAAACTAGATTTTTTTTTTGGGTATCGTCAAATTCAAATCAAATATGAGGATATCCATAAAACATATTTAAGAAATCATGAATGCCATTATGAGTTTATGGTCATTCATTTTGGTTTCAAAAAAGCAACGTCTACATTTCAGAGTATGATGAATACTATTTTTAGGCATTGTAAGGAGGTTTATATTTTGTTCACATCCTAATCTACAACAAAATTTAGGAAGAACATTTGAAGCATGTGAAATAGGCATTGTTAGTTATGGAACAACATCAAATTTATGTAAAATATTTCAAATATGATTTTTATATCCATGAGGTGGAGTTCTTGGGTCATATTATTTTACATTAAGGAATCAAATTTAATTGTAAGAAGACCAAATATATGATGGAGTGACAAGTACCAAAGACCTTCACAAACCTTCATAGATGTTTAGCGATGATAAATTACTATGACAAATTTATAAAAAATTATGGAAACATAGCATCTCCACTCAAAACCTTGTTGAATAAAAACTCATTCCATTGGACTGAACTAACTATTAAGGAATTTGGGCATATGAAGGAGGTTATGTACACCACTCTATTTTTTTGTAACCCTTGATTTTTTTCAAATGTTATTTGTTGAATGTGATGCAATAAGATATGTCATGAGAGTAATTATCATGCAAGAAGGAAAACAATTGCATTCAATATATATCAACTCAATATAAAAAATGAGCTCAAGCAAATCTATGAGAAAGAAATGATAGTCATTCTTTATGTAGTCAAGAAATGGAGACCTTATCTTATTGGTATACACTTTTAGGTAAAGATTGATCATGATAGTATAAAATAATTTTTAGAACATTAATTATCATCATAAAAGCAATAAATATAGGTAACTAAAATTTTAGGTTAAAATTTTCAAATAGTTTATAAGAAAGGAAAAGAGAATGTGGTAGCAAATGCACTTTCTAGGAGGGATGAATTAATTGAGTCACTGTTATGCAAAATGACTATTTAAAATTTTGATTGGTTAAAATAATAAAGATTAGAGTGGGAGAATGAAAGGGATACACAGGGATAGATTCAAAATATTTGATATGTTTTGAGTGCTTTTAACAAATTTGAGTGGTAAGTGAACAAATTATAGTATAAAGATAGATTGTACCTATGCAAGGATTGTTTCCTTAGAGATAAGATAATTTAGGAGCATCATGTATCCCCAATAGGGGAATTTAAGATTTTTTAATGCATATCATCATATCAAACAATATTTTTTTGGGGGTGAACTCAATGGAAATACACATACATTTTCTGGTAGAATGTATGGTTTTTCAACAAAAAAATGCCAAACAATTAAGTCATGATGTATTCTTCAATAATTATCCATCCTTATCTACTTGTGGAAGGAAGTTTCAATGGAGTTCATTAAAATCTTATTGAGATATAAAGGTAGAAATGTCATCATGGTATTTATGAACAAGGTAAAAAAATATTATCATTTTTATTCCTTATCATAGCCATTTATGGCCAATATAGTACCTGCTTTTTTTTCCCAATATAGTTCAAAATTTTCATGCTACCTAGAAAATCATTTTAAGTGATCATGATTCTATCTTTAGCAATAAAATTTAGACTAATCTATTTTTAATTTTTGGTACCTATTTGACTCATAACTCATCTTATTATCCTCAATCTGATGGTAAAATAAATGTTGTGAATAAATGCAAAGAATTTAATATTCATTATTTTGCATTAGATAAACAATAATGTTGGGTCCATTAAATGACACTAACATAATGGAGGTATAACACTTCCTTCCATACCTATTATTAAATGTCTCCCTTTTCTATAGATTTATGGTGATCACCCCCATCCATCAATTCATATTTGAAGGTGTAACCAAAGGTTTGAGTTATTGAGGAACACATTGAACACCAATAGGAGGTACTAGTTGGTTTAAGGGAAAATTTCACAATAAAAAAAATATAGTGAAGCAACAAGCTAATAAACACCATAGTGAGAGGTGTTTTGATATATGTAATTAGGTATTTCTATAACTACATCCATATAAATAGATGTCTTTGAAACCATAAAAATTGATGAAAAAATTTCTCCTAATTAATATGGCCCTTATCATATCCTATATAAAAATGATAGGGTGACATACACACTGGAGATACCCCAGTCCACTCACATATATCATATATTTCATGTATCTTCCTTAAATAATGCCATTGGATAGAGATTTTATACCCAAACTAAGTTCCTTTAATTAGATGACGATGATAGAATAATTTTTTAACTTGATGATATCCTTCCTAAACACACCTAAAGGTTATGAACAAGAGAGAATAATGAGTATTTAATTAAGTGTAAGAACCTAAATCATAAAGATGAAACATATGAGGATGAAACCTTTCTACAACATTATTCAAATCCGACTCAACATTTAGGGAATTCCTGTATTGAAGGGGAGAAGCATGATATGCCCCTATCCTATAATGCATCTAAAGATAGGTGTCATCAACTTGTGGTTTATATACCATTAATATTATATTATTAAATTCCTTTATTTTCTTATTATGATTAGGATATGGAATAACCATTGTTAAGTAGAGTATATATAGGAGGTACTAGTTAATATTTTTATCATATATTATGAATTATGATTTTATTGAATTATTTTGGAAGTTTCCCTTCGAAGTGATTCAACCATTATTAACAAGTTTCTACTCTTTTGTGAATTATTATTGTGGATATGATTATTATACCCTTAAATCATCAATATATTTCCTTATTGTGAACATATAATTAATTTTATTATAACATGAGATACAATGAGTTGGGACAAATTAAGTGATTGACTCTCCACATGTATCGTACAAGTAAATAAAGATGATAAAATAATGTCGGTTTTGATCATATTATTGTTAGTGAATCAGATCTCATAAGAACTCCCAAGTTTAACATACTTGACCTAGGGTAGTACTAGGATGGGTGAACTCATGTGAAGTCCTGGTGTTACACCCTCTTTTTATTTTTGCAATGAATTAGGTTCTTTGTATACCATTCACATGTAACCTTATTTCTGTCAGATGGGTGAGGGCATTTTTGTTATGGGTGACAACATAGACTAGTGCTAAGGG
Source organism: Torreya grandis (assembly GCA_037957365.1). Classification (NCBI taxonomy): domain Eukaryota; kingdom Viridiplantae; phylum Streptophyta; class Pinopsida; order Cupressales; family Taxaceae; genus Torreya; species Torreya grandis. The sequence continues at coordinate 61,133 of JARHVA010009096.1, read as the reverse complement.
TATGTGACCTTAATAAATTTTATAATGTGGTGGTGGTTCCCTTGGAATAAACCACTCTTTTTCCTTGGGTTCCTTGAGGGGGACCATTTTTATATAACACAACATAGGTAAACATAGCCTAAGTGAACATAACCTAGGTTTTGACACCCTAGGTCAACAACTTACCTTCACTCAACATAGATCAACACAATTTGGGTTGAACTATGTTATAAGATTGCCATAACCTATATCATGCTACATTGGAAGAGCTACAATTCTTGAGATGTAATACAAGAGACAAGTCTCAATGCATGAGATGCACTATGTGAGTTTCCCTTCATGAAATTAGTTGGGCTAAACTATGTTAGGTGGTAAATATAACCCATGGCAAGTGGCATTACAGGCCATACCTTACATATCTATGTACTAAGCACCAAATTACATTAGGTAAGCTATTATGTGTGAGACGCAGTATATGAGATGATTTATTCTATGTGATTTTCACTACATTACTTACATTGTTTGAGATACATTATGTGAGCTATTCATCATGATTTATATTGTTTGAACTAAATTACACTAGTTTCACCTAGCTAAACTATTTTAGTTGATCGACACTACTTAGATAAAAATTAGATGGGTTATGTTATGTGAGATGAGATAGGATACACTATAGGAAAGACATGACTTAGAATGCAGAAGATGAGTTACCTCAAAGTTTTTTCACTATATGAGTTGCATTAGGTGGATCTTCATAACTTGGGTCACCATAACCTAATTCTTATTATATTACACAAGATGTACTACATGAGTTATGTTTCATGGGATAGTTTAGTTTCTTATGATGGTTAGAATTATATGCGATGTACTTTTAAAGTTACACTACACTATATGCACTAGGCTTAGCTATGTTATATGATTGATACAACATAGATCAGGTTGCATTAGGGGAGCTATATTGTATGAGATTTACTTGGTGATTTATGATGTGAGAGTTTCAATGTGCTACATTGGGCACATTATGATAAAAGAGATGAGGTTCATTATGTAAGATGAGTTGTGTTCCTAAATCTATATTATGTATTATGTGATGTGTTAAATATGTTAGGTTGAGTTACAATGATTCACACTATGTTAGGTGAATGATAATACTTAATTTACTATAAATTTGGTGAGCTTCACTACATGAATTGGACTATGCTAGTTACATTCCATGAGATGTATTAGAGGGGTTGATATGATTTAGGGTACATGAGATTCACTCCCTGAGTCACGTTATATGAGATGATTTTTCACAAGTTGTGTTATATGAGTTAGTTTGTATGAGATAGACTATGTGAGATATTCTTGGTGACTAATAATGGGCACCTTAGACATAAAAAAACATATGTGATGTTAGTGACTTTGACATTTCATATGAGATTATTTTAGAGGAATCTAAATTAGAGAAGTTAAACTAAGGAAACGCAAGAGTTAGGAACTCTAAAAAATGGTGATAGTTTGTCAAGTTACACCATTCTTCATTAATTGTACTAGTGGCATTATAAGAGTAGGTATTCTGTGAACTACCTTCATTGAGAGCTACATCATAAAATTAATAATGTACACCATAACCACAAAACATAGGTGATGTTGGTGACTTAGGAATTTAGTATGAGGTTTCTCAATAGGTCTTAGAGGTAGGCGAAGTCATTCAAGTTGATTTTATAAAACATAATATTCAAATAATCAAATAAGATTAAAATGATCTTGATGCAATGAATCACATCCATTTAATGTCAATAACAGATCCCATTATACACTATATTCAACCATCAAAGTATTATGTTAAATCTCACTTAGACTTGGGACCAAATGAGTGTCATGAAATAGGTTTCATATATCCAATGTCTTTTACATTATTCCTAGAAGTATAATAAAGTGGTACCTTAATATCGGTTATAATCATATCAACAATAGTACATCGGATCCAATTAAAAATCTTCAATTAAGTGCACTTAGGATGGGGTAGAAATGGGGTGGTAGGCTTCACAATAATTTTAGGCATTCCACCCTTTTATAATTATTATCAAAGAATTAGATGGTTTATGTTCCCCTCACATATATCCTAATGTTTAGGGTAGAAATAACATAAACTAGAACAAATGTTATGAAAACCTTTTTTCCATGTGGTGGTGATCCCTTGGAAGAAATTTATTTATTACCTTAGGTTCCTCATGAGATCCACTTGTCACTTTACATATCATAGGTTGGTACAACCTAGGTATTCTCACCCTAGGTCATCATAACTTGGGTCAACAACTCAATTAGACATAGCATAGCTCAACAAAGCTTGGGCTTAAATATGTTAGGTGATCATTGTAACTTATCTCAAGATATATTGGATGAACTACATTGAATGAGATGTGTTATATGATATTCAAAATACATGACAAGCTACATTACATGAGCTTATTTAAAATTACTACACAATGACTGCAATAACTATTTATTCAAATTTTATTTCCTTTCTTTTCTAATAGGCATAAGCCAAGTCTAAATATCTATTGTGATAGGTCAAGGGAATATATTATAAGACATATTAATCAATATTATCACTACTTGTATATAATTTCATAATCACATTTTAGAAAATCACCCTAGGAGGGTGAACTACAATAGCTTTATGCCCATTTGGGATATGTGAGAAACACTTAGATCAAACATGGTTTTCTAAGGGTAGCTTTGCCACTCCCACTACCATGTTCCCATAATTTTTATCTATTTTTTATATAGTACATGTTTAATTATTGGATTTGTATTTTATATGTCTTAAGTGAAACTATTTTCCTCCTCCAGATAATCAATAAACCCTTTCAAGTAATCATACAAACCTAGATCATGAAATTAGGCTTATGTTTCCATATTCCACTACATCCTAATTCAATAATATTAACTTGATTTCATTTTTATGATCATGAAAAGTGAATATTTGAAACAATAACTATGCATACATTAAGAAAAACTAACGCATATCCATGTGTTTTTCACGTGTAACTTTTCCCTACTTCTGTCTTAAAATTTATGAATATTTTCTACTACCACCAAGATCTACACTAGGGGTTGGTCCACTTAAGATCAAACCTAAGGTTTTTGAATAATTCCATGTCATCATACTCATTGAATCATATTTCTTGACTAAAAAATTGATTATAGGTAATTAACTTCAACACCATCCATTTTTGGGGGTAGTTGATTCAATAGGTGAGTGTTTACACATTCATTAGTAAATTTCAAATTACATGACCACCACCCTATTTTCTTAATCAACCACCACATTTTATGTGATCTATGTTCACATAAAATTTGTCACACTAACTCACATGTTATTTCATCTTGCATCACTATTTATATTTTAAAAAAAAAGCTCACTTAGAGCTCTTGTTTCCATGGCTTAGCTTAAAAGAGTAATCACACCACCTTTCCTATTTAAAGTTTGAGAATAGGTTGAGGGCATTACACCTTTAATTCCTATATTAATTTACATGATTTTATAAAAAATTGACATGAGATCAAACTATCCCAGGGTAAAATTAAGATGAAATCATCTACTCAATGGTTCATAGGCCTTCACCAAAGTTTCCTCTAGCTCTACCTTACATAGGCATAGTTCACCATATTTTAGGTCCCCACAGGTATGCTTTCATTTAAACTCTTCATATAATATCACTATTGGTCAGTGGTGCACAACCCAATATTATATCTTATCATTCATCTTGCTTGCACCTCATGCCTTTCCCAACTAGCAAACTCACACACATATTAGAATCCTTGGTATGTGTTCCAAGATGAGTTTTATGAAAATCCAATTGGCCAATGTGATAATAATTTAAGTTTCTGAGGTCCCATTAAATATGTGTTTTTAACTCTCTTACTAAATTCTAAGGACCCAAAATACATGATTTTACCACTGTAATGTCTTGTATTGGCATTCCCTTGAACTAAGTGATGAAATGGCTCAATATATTCCACATATGATCAGGTTACATCATTAACCTCCATCTACTTCCCTCCTAAAATTTTCATGGAGTATTTAACTTATATTTAAAATTTGTTTTCATATTTACCTCATGGTACTTGTTATCTATTAGTATCTCACCTATATTTGTCTTTGGATGGAATTTACCACCTAATTAGGATTGCATTCCCAATCAATCTAACTCACTAACAACACCTCATAGTTTAAAATGGTTTATGCTTGATTGGTATCTCACACTATTTGATTCCCCCTATCAGGGTACTTAGCCTTGGTTTGTCATTGAGGATGATTCTACAACTATAGTTAGATGGGTATGGGCACCTATTTTAATATGAGGCTCTTCTTGGTTCAATATTAATTACTATGGGAATCATTCTAAGTTTATTTTCTTCCACTTAATGATATGTGTATACTCAATGGGTATTCACGCTAAAGTTGGGGACATATAATGTAACCATCTGACTTGCTTGTAAAGTATTCAACTCAAAGATAAAGTTCCACATAGATATACACCTACCTAGAATAAATCAATGCCAATTTTCATGGGTCACCACTCATCATGAAATAGGAAATACACCTTGTGTCCATTTGAGAGGACCATGTCCCTATTGGGGAAAAATAACCATATTCAATTTTCCTACCTACACTAAGGAGGAGACTGATTTTAAAGTGCAATGCCTAAGGAGGCATGACCTCATATGAGGCCTCAAATGTAACATGCATTCAAATCATTGATTATTGATATAATTATAAAATTACACTAAGTTTTACATTTTGATATATTATTCATTATTGTGAGAGATGAGATATCCATAATTGAGAGTCATATTTTCATGGCACCAATAGTACAACACGCACATGTCTCATGATTCACAAAACTATCTTTGGATACATGGTGTGAATTGCACCATAATGTCAAGTGTTTATGATAAACACTTATCCAACAATACCATCATAGTTCAGGTGGCAAGGCCTCATGGGTAGGCACTAGATAATAGATATGTCCTTACCTTATAAAATTATAAGGATAAAGAATATCAAAGAGGGAAAGTGAATGATGAAGAGAGGTTTTTCCCCATAATCTAAACAAGTGTTGTCCTATTTTCACCACCAACACACTTAATTGATGTAACTATCCTTCATGAGACGAGTTTCATTGGGTGAGATGTGTTTATTTACATGAGAGCACTATTTGAACTTATCTCAAAGGATCTAGTAATGGATTTAAAATTACTAAACATTAAGCACAAATTCATTACTTAATCTAATTTATATTTTATACTTTCTAAAAATCATATGCCAATTTTGAATATATTTTATTGTAGGCAAAGGAAATACATTTTCATAAATTTTTATCAATACTCTATCTACTTGCATATATTTTCATAATCACATATCTCAGAATCACCATAATAGGTAGAACTGTATTAGTTGAGGTCCATATTGACTATTTATGCAACACTCTAATCATGCAAGGTTTTTTTAGGGTAGCTCACCCATTACCAATACCACATTTCTTCTCCCTTTGTTATATGTTTTTTTTATCTAGTGGATGTGATGGAACAATTTTGTTTATTTTACATGTCTTAAATGCAACTATTCATCTATTGTAAATAATATAAACACCTTCACAATCAATCACATAGACCTAAATCAACAAATTAGGCTTGCAATTAACTATTACATGGTGACATCCATCAGACAAGGTCATAATGTGGCCTTATCCTCTTAGTGAAAACTTGCATTTCCATAATTTACAATTCTATTTTCTGATGTGACACAATTCATAGTTCTTTTTAAGCAATTTTCACTCAGTGCTAGCTTACATAGTTAGTGAAATATCTTTTATAGGAGAAGGTTTGTATGTCCATTTACTATTTTTATCAATTTTATAATTCTATAAAATTGTGTGGTGTAATGTATTTCATTATTAAGTCCATATATTCCACCATTTTCATTTTAATAGTTTAATTTTATTAATTTGAGGTCATTATATTCAAATAAAATTAAACATGCCACCAATTTTTATATATATTTAGGGGATGTTGAATGTGATATAGGGTTGCAAGTAAAAAAAATATCTCTAGAAGGTCATTAGTGAATTTCAAGAAAATATTAAAGTTTTTAAATTACATAAGTACGGGAAAAAATATTTGAAATATTTTATTGATTTGAATACACTTTTGATAAGATTATAATATTTAAAAGTTGTGTTTTCTATCACTATGAGTGTGACAACCTTCTCCTTGTGAAACTAGGAACATAAAATCCTACTCACATTTACATTTTCATGTTGTCATAATATAAAAAAATATTTTTTGTTTTATTAAATTTAGTCTATAGACCTATTCAAAATTTATATAAACCTATCATAGTACACATTTTAGGCAATGTAGTATTTATAATATAACCTTTTTTTAACAATATAAAGAAATCTAATAGTTTATTTTATTACTATGTCTAATTATATTTTTATATTATATTATACTCATATATTTAAATTTAGTCTATAGACCTATTCAAAATTTATATAAACCTATCATAGTACACATTTTAGGCAATGTAGTATTTATAATATAACCTTTTTTTAACAATATAAAGAAATCTAATAGTTTATTTTATTACTATGTCTAATTATATTTTTATATTATATTATACTCATATATAAATTATGCATGTGCATTAGGGTTTACTGTAGTGTATAACATATGTAAATAATTTATCATAGTTATTTATTGATTAACATGTGCTATATTAAACACCTTAGGGTTATATTTTTCCTATATTGCATGTTGCATTTGAATTTTCTAGGGCTAAGATTACTCATTCATTTGTTATTATCATTACCCCTTTTATGTTATTTTAACTCTAATTTGTGTTTCCTACATATATTTTTAAAACCTAGTGTGTCTTCTTGCATGACTATCACGTTACACTCTCCTATTTGGATAATATCATGAAGATTCCTAATTTTCTATTTACATAGGATTGTGTTACTAAATCTATTTATTCTAAATTTATTTGTGCTTAATCCAATTCTAATATACTAGATATGGATCATCATTTTTATATATAATTTTAGAATTTTGTACATTCTTATATGAATGCAACATGTTTTTCATAATGTAGAAGAAGATAGTGATTTTCATTATGATGATAGTGAGACTAAAGTTGGTGAAATATTATGACAATTAATATGACACAACTTAAGGCCATATGCAAGTGATATGAATGTAGTAGGTGTCAATTTTATTTATATAATCCTTCATAAGTATGGAATTAAAAATATTTATATGACATAAAAGGATCACAAGGAAATTATTTTTAATTTGAAATATGTATTTATAGCTAGATGTATGCACCACCATGTCAATTCCCTTATTGAATATAGTAAATATTTAAATGGTTATTTTACTTTACATCTTGATGTTCCTTTTTTGAATGAAAATGTTGAAATTGATGAGTTCTAAAAATTCTCAATATGATTATTGGATTGAAAATGATAATTATTATGAATTTTATGTTTGATAACCACTATAAATATTAATGCAAAAATACTATAAGAAAATAGTTTACTCACAACTCCTCCCATATTGATAATGTTATATATGTTGAAAAAGGTTGTATTAAACATACTTCTTGTTTTTAAAATGTCTATAATGATTTTCATTCTTATTAATCTCTTCCTCAATTTTTGTTTATAATGATTTTTATCTTCTCATATTTAACCTATTCAAAAAGATTCACACTCTCCTTAACCTACCTTCTAGGGTTACTATTTTCTCTTCCAATGTGTAACCTATTCCCTTTAATGCTGAAATTGTTAACAAAACTATACCAACCTCTAAAATTATCAATAGGTGAATTAAAAATCCAAGTTTAACTTTTATCTCTTTGGATGCAAAATACTAATTCTAAGTTCATTCCTCATTCAATATTATTGAACCCATATCTTGAGTAGTTTTTAATTATATTTTTCCATGTGGTTTTATCTTGCATAATTTTTATTTATTTGATGGAAAATGTGATATCTTTAGAAACATTAAATATTTCTGCCTAGGTAAGTGCACCAACTTAAGCAACAAAAAAGGGCCTACCTATGGACATGAATTTTTTGAAATTTCAGAACTGTGAAATTCTATAGAGAAATAGAGAAAGCCACACTCAAAATTTGAAGATGGTATACAAAAATGAACTGTATAATTTTGAGTCTAGTTTCCAAAAAAATAATTTTTTTGAAAAATGGTTAAGTATAAATGGGATAAACATCTAAAATTTCAAGAGGACCTCTTTTTTTTTTAAATTGAATTGTATTGTTTCATGCGACCCACCATTTTTGAACATCATTTAATATTGTTAGAAACTCTTTCGTTAATATTTAGACTAGATCTTCTAGTGTGTTAAAAACCTTTTTTTATAGTTTTTTGAAGAATATTTTTTATTTTTATTAATTTTTTAATTAATTTGTCCTGAAAACTGACAACAAATGGATAGTCATTTGTGAAACCTACCCTAATTACCTAAAAAAACAAAAATTGTTTTTTAAAAATGTGTTTCGAATTAGGTTTAGTTTCTTACTATATAATTTGTTATTCATTTGGATCTTTGAAAATCAAATTAGATAAACATGAATAGGCATGTATGGGTGAAGCATGTAGTGGCCTAAAAAAGGTGTTGTTAGAAATAAATATAGTTTGAAACCTTAAATTATCCTAACAATTATAAAAATCATACATTTAGAAAGATGACAATGTGCTCCTCATAACAGTAATAAATTTTTGAATTTTGATGTTGAAATCCATAGGGTATTTGGTGATTTAATTTTAAATTTCTTAGTTTTTCCTAAAACTCTCGGTCTCAATTATAGATTCACAGTCCCAAGCTTTTGGCTTAGGAATCCAAGCCATTTCCAAGCATACAGGCTTAATTTTAAATTCAAATTCAAATAATGTGTACACATTATTTGATGCAATAAATAACACATACATGTTATATAATGCATATGCATTTATTTGAAATAAAACCAAATAAACAAATTTTGTGTTTATTATGGGGGAAAGGTCCCATTATCCATGCATCCTTATAGGGGAAATGTCAAATTTCATATTTCTTATAGGGGAATGGTCCCATTAGCTTTGGACAGTGAATTAACATTGCATTAGACTTTGAAATTTTTACCCATTTCAAGATGTCATCTTAACTACTTATAACTAAGGTTTCAAGACCTAACACACTATACATTTGACAATATAACCTATTTTATCATGATAGGTCATAAAATGCATTTTTTAAACCTATGATAAAAACTTAACATTTAGTGTACCAGTTTTTTTGCATTAGAGTATCAATACTTGACTGTTACTTCTCAAGATGTGATTGGTTACTTTTAATTTTATAGAATAAATGTTGAATAAGTATTAGATATTACATTTTTAGCTTTTGGTACACTTTAATATTTATATACACCAATATGTATCATTAATAGAGCACATGTTAAAAAAATCCTTGTTCGACAATTGAAACATGCACAACTATTGGGATTTTTCCCCTAGTAGGGCAAGGATAAACCTTACCGCCTTACTTTCCTAAAAGCCTACATGCCCTTAAATTTTATACATTTCTTATTTATATTATCCTACTTGCCTAAAATACTATCTTACCCTTTTGTTGTTTCTTTCATATCTTTCACCAAACCCCTTTATTTATAAATTTTGAAATAATTTGTTTGAGTGGAAAACTCATTGAATTGGAATATGTAGTATATATAATCTTGTGTAATTAGAAATAAGAATTGAGCCTTTGGTATAACAATGCATCTCTTTGATATCTATTTCAATAATTCTATCTAATGGAGCCCAATACCTATGAATCATGCCTTGGATTCTCCAAAAAAAAATCCTAAAATGTCTTGAATAAAACCCCTTAAGTTTCCTCCAAGGTCACTTAGTGCATCTAATTCAATAGATGCATTTTAAAGTCCCAATTGAAACTCTAACATGAATATTCTATTGTTGTAATTATTAAAGTTTGATTCCCTGAATGTATTTAAATAAATTATTAAAATTTTGCCTAAAATTAATATTTCTTATGAAAATATGGTTAATCCTCCATTCCATGCACCTCCTTTATCTACTCCTCCATCACACATGGGACAACCATCAACCACTCAATCCATTCCCAAATCATTTGAAGAGTGTGTCTTTGGCATGGGACTAGTCCTAGATGCACCATGAATGCAATAATTACAATCTCAAAAGCAATCTAGACAATACTTGATGCTTATCAATACTATATAGAGTTTTATACCTTACTAAATATTAAAGTATGATGATGGACCTACAATATATGTACATGTTAAATTTTTAAATATTTTGATCAAACTGGGTGCACATTTCGTTTTATATAAGATGTGGTTTTGAGCTCAATAAAATTGAAATGGTCACATGTTTCCATTAGTGATGATGTGGTTTTAAGATGTTGTGCATATCGTGATGAATGTATAGTTTAGAAAATATCTAGATACACTAGGGACTTTGTGCAAAACCATTAAGGGATGCTGTAGACCTGACATTGACCAAGTATAGCATATGTATAAGTTATCCTAGCTCAAAATCTATTTAAATTACTCAAGATATACATTAAACCTATGATAATTTCTAATAAATCTGAGACCTACTTCCCCTCAAGGATGATGTTGAGTAGAGAGACCCAATAATTGTTCATGTGGATGATGAACTACTCACCTCATATAGATGGCTGATTAGAATTAAATACCAGTATGCACCCCTTCACTGAAGGTTTCAAGATTATATATATTTTTTACATATATATTCAATCATACTTTTCATATTTTATTATAATGAACTTAAACCTTATTATTTGGATTAAAATAAAGTAGTACATGTGTGTTATAATTCTTTCTCCAACTGAGGATTTGTGGTTGAGGCTCATTTATGTTACTAAATTGTGTTGTCTCTTATGTGTATGACTTAATATGAATGTATGTTTTTGGATCTCTATCTATGTCATTCAAGGTAGAGGGATATAAATCATTTTAATACATATATGTAGAAAACTAATAATGTTCAGTGATTTCTCAATTTGAATGGGACCTTTAAGGGATCTACATGACAATTTTCATATAGTAATGGTAATTTAGAGGCTTGCACCATGTGAATTATTTAGTAGACATTATTTGATTAGATCGATGTTGATCTTCAAACATAATTGGCTTCTATGTATGTATGATAAATTTGTGAATATGCCTTAGTTGGATTAGTTGGCTTAATGATGAAACTTGTCTAAGTATCAAATATGTGCCTATCTAATAAATCTAAAACATTTATAGGTGTACTATACCTACACATGTGGAAATATTTTATTATATTGAGCATTATGAGGCTCTGACAAATATAATGCATCTAAGACAAGTGATAGTTATATCTCTAACACAAATATATTTATATACAAGATACACATGTGCATATGTATATCTAATTGGATCAACCCTCATAAGGATATGATAGAGATTTTTAATTATTATAAAACCTAACACCTCTAAAAGTGTTGACACTTTCAAGCACATACATGGTACACATGGTGATATGTAATTGGATTTGGCCTCCCAGGGCATTTTCAACTCTAAAACTTCTAGGAATTTATGCATCCATAATAGATTTAACACTTATTGGTGAATGAGGTACACACATGGCATAAAAAGGTTCAATTATAGGGGTAGTTCAATTGAGGAGGCATGGGAGGCCAATTTGAACCCCTTCTTGACATAACTATAAGATCATGATAAATACATGATTTTGGACAAAATTAAGTATGATTCTATGTATCATGAATTGAACTAATTAGTCAATTGGATCAATTAGGGATGTGATTTGGGAAAAATTGAGCCCTTAAACAAAATTTATGGGTTAATCAATTATATAATCTAGATGTAACATGTATGACTTAATTGACCCTAATTTAATCAAAAGTGTAAATACAAATAAAAATGTGGCCAATTTCAACCCATTGAACCTAAATTGGATTCTACGATGTGATTGAAAGGGCTAAATTAAGTCACGTTTCATGACATGTTGATTGTAAACCTTAATTTTATCATTTAAACATGTATAGTTTCCCTAAACCCTAATTTCATGACATAAACATATATACACATGTAAAAACCAATTACACTAAACCCCTAACCCTAAATCCTAATTTTATAACAAACACAACCCTTAAGTTCCTTGATTTCGTCACAAATGCATAAATTCATGAATGTGATTAGTGCCAATTAGTGAACCTGTTATTCACCTAGTTTTGTAATGACCTATGATGGGATTTTAGGCAAAATAAATTCATTTCATCTTACATATTGAGCCTTATTAAATCATTCACTAGGATTTTTGTTTCATAGTCTTATCAAGAGTCTTATTGCATCATGTATTGGAGATTTATGCATCATATTAGAGATTTATGCATCGTACTGAGCCTTATTGCATCATATGACAGCCTAATTACATCATATTAAGACTTATTACATCATAATATATCCTAATTTCATCATATTGGAGATTTATTGGATCATATGATAGTCTTGTTACATCACATGATAGTCTTATTGCATTGCATAATAGTCTTATTACATCATATGATAGTCTTATTGCATCATATTGAGCCTTATTGTATGATATGATAGTGTTATTACAACATTTGATAGTCTTATTACATCATATTAGGCATTTATACATCATATTATATTCTTAATGAGTGTTATTGCATCATATTATAGTATTATAATGAAAAAAAATCTTGAATATGAGCCTTTTTTCTTGTTAGTATATTATATGGCTATACTTCTAGAAGTGCATATGTGTTATAGTAATGCAATCGTGTTCACATAACACGTACATATTCCTTAGATTAAAAACAAAAACTCACATTTCAATGTCTATTTTTATCCTTAAAAAATATTTTTATCCCCATAAACATTCCCTACATACTATGTATACTTTCTTGGTTGTAATTTTTTTGGACCCCACATTTGAAGTACTTTCTTGGTTACTTTTGTCAAAATGGGCTCTAGTTCATGTTCAAGGAGGAGGAAGAAGTTGAAGAACAATACATTAAATAAATTATAATATTTGAGAGAGAAAAATAAGGTACGAATGTAAGTAATTCATTCCATACAAGGTACAAACACTAACCCTGATGAGCTAAATGCATTAGATAATTAGGCAATTGACAATAATCAATTGAATAATGATGAAATTTATAATAATGAATTGAATTATGATGAAATAAAAAACAATGAATTAAATTATGATGAAATTGACAATAAAAAAATAGATAATGTTGAAAACTCACATTCAAATTTTAATTTTTTTCGTTATGTTAATGAAGAGCCTATGCATGATACTTTAACCAAAAATAATGAAGAAAATTTAATAGAATCAAAGAATGATGAAATTAATAATGAATAAAATTTCATGGAAACATATAATGAACAAACAAATAATGAATAAATTTACATGGAAACATATAATGATTTTGAAACACCCTTTGAACATATTCCACCAATAACAACACCTTAGAGAATAGTGCACAGAAAAGATAAGTAATTAATTGAAGTTGATGAAAATATTTTGAAACCAATGCATAACAAAATATCTAATCACCATTCAAGAAGATTGCAATAAATTTGGTAAAATTTCTTTCATAATTTGGAGTATGATAGCCAAAGATGTCAATTATTTGTTTCATTGATGAAATTGCTTAAGGTAAGACCTATAATATACACATTATGACTAAAAACATCTAACATGGATAATCAAAATGATGAAAATGATGAAATTGTTGAAAATCTATATGATGTATATCATATTGTAGGCCCAAAATCATGCAACAAATATTATAATGTTGCCTAATGTATAATGACAACTTGTGCAGTAAGTGCTAAAATAGGGAATAATGATTGACTTAAAAAACAAGTCAAAAACTTGATATAAATAGAAAAACATTAATGAAGTCAATTTCAAGGCATGAAAGACTTAATGAACCAAATATGAAATAGCTATGGCCATTCTCTAGTAGACTTCCATGAAAATGAAAGACTCGCATAATCTTGTAAAGATAATACAAGAGTTTCACCCAATGCAAGATATATAGTGAAAAGAAGAGTTGGTTCTCATAATTGTGAACCACATCCAAAACATTTCTTGGATATGGCTCAAATACAATTATACTCTAATTTTTTGAAGAAACATCAAAAAATTCTTATTAATCAAAGAATTTTTGAGATGACCAAACTTTTTTATGTAAAAATAATTCACATACACACCACTTGTTGTTGTAGGCAACATGTTGAATTTTCAATGAACTATGATGTTTTTCGCCATATTCATTGTACTTTGCATACTACTAACATTTTTTAGGAGTATGGCATAGAATTTCCCCAAAAATCAACCAAGGAATTTATTTCAAATATATTTTGTGAAAGACCAAATGGACAGTTCTTTTATAAGAAAGCATCTTTTGGTAGAAATTGTAGCATTTATGGTGGATTGCCAAAATTGAAAAAATGTATCCATGAGGAGTGCACAAGTGTAATTGGAAAATAAGTAGTTGGTTTGAGAAAATAAAAATCTATGACTTATCAAGTAAAATATGTCAAAGAATCTAAAATATGTGATCTTGTTACAAAATATATACCTATTTCATAATTTATGATCAAATTTATGAATAAAATTGTTTATGAATATACAAGGAACACACATAGGGGTAAATAATTGAATGAACATTTAAATTAAGCAAGGACACGTTCTCACTCAATTCTATTGTTTTAGTAGTTGACTTTATATAAAATTGCACATTCAAACCACAAATTAAAGTTCAATCATAACATTACAACTCAATATAAATTGTCATATTTGTGCATATAGCATTCATGCATGCCCCTGATAGTATAGAGGAAGATCGAATAACATTAAGAGAGTACTATTTCTATATCAATGATGACTAATCACATTGTATAGAGTATGTGCAAGGTTTTTTTGATAATATCTATCGACAGTTGACTTAGATGAATATTAATTTCAAATGACATTACATTTGGCCATATAATTTCTCATCATAATTAAAGAATGCACAGATGTTTTATTGGTTGAGTAAGATGCACCTTACCACTAGTGTATAATATATTTGGAGTTTCACTGAGGCTACACATGGAAAAGGGGAGCATGATGGTGCTAGATCACTTATAAAAAGAGTCATTGAAAGGGAGGAGTTAAAATATGATAATGTTTCTAATCTGATTAATGCAAAAATTATGCTTGACTAGTGTAATGAGAACATATGTCATGGTAGTTAGGTAAATTTACTATTCATAGACATTTTTGTTTAATGGATGAAAAATACTTGGCAAACTATAAGGATTATATGACTCTAACAAGTTTAAGTGAGATCCACTCATTTCAAGCTCAAATGTAGGTTATTGGACTATTCATATGTGACACTTGGCATGTTTTTGTTTTATATGTATGGACTTTATTTGGAATGAGTGTGAGTCACAAGAGTGGGTAGATGACTGGAGTTCTAAACCTCTAATTACAATCAACACATAGCATGTTTCACCAGTATTGCAACTTACTAACATGAAATCCTCACATGACCTTGACCATATATTTAATCTAGTACAACCAGGTACAATATTAATCTTTATGTACTATTTATTCTCAAAATCTATCTTCATAATGTCATTAAAAATTGTTTTTTTAATGTAGGCCATGTTTTTTTAGTTATTTTAGATGAAAAAAATGAAGAGGGGACATATTAATACTTATGTTAGTGTGTAGATGAAAATAAAAAATTAACATCCCCATTTGTAGATGGAGAAAACAGTAATTATCCCATTGGATTTGTGGTAGTCACTGGAACTTGGCTTTGATGGTATCCTATAAAAATTTCAAATGTATGGTTACTTAAAGACTTTAAAACTCAAGGGAAGATTCTACAATATTCAAATTTGGTTCTTGCAACAAATATTTAATTGCAAAAATATCATGGACGGTCAAGAACTAAGAATCTATGGAAAGTTTGTGAGTCAGACCATGAATCTATTCTTGATACTATCAAGATTAGAGAAGATACAAGTTGTTCATTGGATTGAAATGCACATGTATGTTGACTTGTAAAATGTAGATGTTATCAATTTTACCAAATATTTTTGATTTTATAGGTAGTACATGTTTAAATTTCATCTTTAATTACTTACTAACATTTTTTTGTAGGTTATTGGTGCCAAATCAACTTTTACCTTCACGTGGTTGGCATCATTAGTAAAGATTTTCATATTCTTGAAACTAAGGTAAGATTTCTAAAAGTCTTGGCATTTTCACACTCCTTAATAGTTACTCATGACAAGTTTATTTCTCCTTGTAACCTTCCTAACACATTTGTTATCAATGTTGTCATACTCTGAAACTATAGTGACTATGCACTTGTGGGTGGAAGTGGGTGTGTATGATGAATATTCAGACCTTAGATATTCCTAGTAACTATGCAATGTTATTAGAAAGATATTGGTCAAAGGCAACTCGAGCATTTGTTGGTAAGGATGTGACTTGGGTCCTAGTGAATAATGAAATTACATTTATTAAAAGAGAATATTTTTATGGTATTCTGATTAAAAAACCTTCATCTAATATTTCATACATAGAGATAGGTATTGGGACTTATGAATTATTGAATATTGATGAACCAAAAAACTAGCATGAGGAAATTTTTAAAAGAAACCTTTTATGGTCTCTTTACTTCAATGGAGCTTCTCCTCAACAAGGTAGTGGTGCTAGTATTTGTCTTATATCTCCCATCAGTAAGATATTTCATTATGCTTATAAATTGTCCTTTGAAAATACTAACAATACAATAGAGTTAGAAGCATTATGTTTGGGACTAGAGAAAGCCATAGAATTACATGTTAAACATTTATAAGTTTTTTGAGACTCAGCTGATAGTGAGACAAATTTGGAATATTTACAAAACTAATCATACTCATCTGCATCATTACACTCAAAAGGTATGGGCATTGTTTGAAAATTTTTAAGCATTCAATATTACTCACATTCTCAGAGAGTTTAACATAAGAGTAGATAAACTTACATTTTATGCTTCTAATCCTACTTTAAATGATCTTGAACCCATTGTTGATTTCTCTTTGATTGAACTGTTTCATCCTAAGGTTCCTGATTTGAAAGAAAGTTGCCCATTTTTTAGTTATGATGAACATATAGATTCATTTCTCAAAGGCAATTATTTTGATCATGATGATTATGTACTTAGTTATAGTGATTATTTCTAGATAATTTATAACAAATTGCCTATTGGTTTAGTGAGTTTAGAATCTATGTTTTCCCCTAATGAGTAGCCCAAGATTACTAGAATTGAGGAGTCATCAAGGAGGATAATAGGTGAAACCTTACCCATATTTTAGGCACTAAAGATGATCCTAAGTATGTTGATCTAGGAATCCAAGTTACTAAAAATGAAAAAGTCAAACTCATTAAACTTTTCAAAGAGTTTATGGATATATTCACATGGTCTTATAAGGATCTTAAAGGTTATAATATAGATATCATCAAACATAATATTCCAATTAAACTAGGTATCAGGACTATAAGCCAGAAAATATGAAGAATTAGCCCTTTATTAAAATATATCATTAACAAAGAACTAGATAAAATGATTGATGTTGGTGTCATTTTTCCTATGACATATTTTGAATGGGTGACTAATTTAGTGCCTATAAGAATGAATAATGGTGATACTATAATTTGTGTTGATTTTAGAGACTTGAATAAAGCAAGTGTTAAAGATAATTTTCTTTTACCTGGTATAGATCAAATTTTATAACAAGCTATAGGCTCGAAAATGATGTTTTTATTAGATTGTTTCTCTATTTATAATCAAATTTTTGTAAATCCTGATGATAGACACAAAACTACTTTCACCATGTGTAGAGGCACTTTTGCTTATAACCGAATGCCTTTTGGATTCATGAATGATGAAGCCACTTTTTAAATGGATATCCATGTTGATTTTAATGATTTAATAGGTATAATCATTAAGGTTTACATAGATGACCTTACTATTCATTCCAAGAAAAGGAAGAAACATTTAGATCATCTTTCTGAAGTTTTCATGACATGTAGAAAGTTTGGCATTTCTCTAAATCCAAAAAAGTCTATTCCTGGTGTAACTGAGGGAAAAATTTTGGGTCACATAATTTCAAAATAATGTATTTACATTGATCCTAAACATATTAAAGCAACATAGGAGTTGTCTCCTCCCAAATATCAATCAAGCTTAAGATATTTCTTTGGTAAGATAAAAAAATTTAGAAAATTTATTTATGATTTTGTTGATAAATCTAACCCATTACAATTTTTATTAAAGAAACATAAGATTTTCATTTGGAATAAAAATGTTGATTTAGCTTTTAATTTTATAAAAAATGCTCTTGCTAGTGGCTCTATTCTAGCCAAGCCAGATTTAAATAAGTATTTATCCTTTACGTAAATTCCAAAGAAAAAGCTATAGGAGTAGTAGTTACTCAAAAATTTGAAAATGATGAGGAGAAACCTATCGGTTACATGAGTCAAGTTTTAAAGGATACAAAAGTTAGGTACCCTCTTATTGAAAAATTTATTTTCTCTCCTATTTCCTCATTAATTAAGTTTAGATATTTGCTAATGGGAAATAAATTTAGTGTATGATCCAATCTACCTATTCTATCTTATCTTTTAAAGTAGCCAACGATCCAAGGAAGACTTGATAAGTGGATTTTACATATTTAAGAGTTTGATCTCAAATTTAAAACATCAAAAACTATAAAAGGAAATGAATTATCTAAACACTTAGCTAAAAATGCTACCTCTAATATTAACATTTTAGTTCTATCAGTTCATGATAACTTAAATGTAAAACCACACTTGAAGATGATGAAAGTTGTTGAGTTTTCTAAAAACTATATTCAAGAGTTTGATCTTAAATTTGAAACATCAAAAACTATAAAGGAAAATGAATTATCTAAACACATAGCTGAAAATTCTACGTATGACATTAACATTTTAGTTCTATCAGAATGTTAAAAAGTTAAATGCAAAACCACACTTTAAGATGATGAAAGTTGTTGAGTTTGCTAAAAACCTTCAGTTTGGACATGAAATGAGCAAGTGAGATTGTTTGTTAATTGAATATGACTGGTATCATGACTTAGTTTATTATTTTAAAAATCAATCTTGTCCCAATATCTTAAATAAAAATTAAAGATGTTATTTATCATTAAAAGCATTAAACTTTTTCTTACCAGATTTTTTTTATTTTATCAAAATTATGATGGTGTTTTTTAAGACGTCTTACACATGATCAAACTCAAAAGGTTCTTAGGGGTTATCATGAAGGAAGTTGCAATGGAAATTATGCTAAAAAAAATAAAAACTTATAATATATTAAGAGCTGGTTATTATTGGCCCACTTTATTCTAAGATACCTATAAATTGGTGTGTTGTTGCATGCCATGTCGATTTTTCATTGGGAGGGATAGATTGCATACCATGCCTTTAAATATAGTTATTATTGAAAATCCTTTTACGAAATGGGTCATAGACTTTATTTTATACATATATCCACCTTCATCTATACGCCATAGATACATTTTGATAGCCATAGCTTATTTTTCCTAATGGCCTAAATCGAAAGCACTTAAGAATTTAATAACAGGTGAAGACATTTCATTTTTAGAAGATCCAATTTTCTCTAGGTTTGGAGTCCCATATGAGATTATTTATGATAATGGATCATATTTTGTTTCAAGTGAATTGTTAGAATGTCTAGGAGAATATTCTATCATTTCTAGTCATTCATCAAAATATTATCCGCAAAGAAATGGACAAGCAGAGTCCACTAATAAAAATTTGATTTCTATTATGAAAAAGTTAGTTTGTGACAATAAAAGTAATTGGCATCTAAATATTTTTGAAGCCTTATGGGCTACTATAACTATTGTTAAAACATCAACTGGTTACTCTCCTTTCATGTTAGCATATGGATTTGAATCTAATTTACCCATAAAATTTTAGATTTCTTCGGAAAGTATTTATTTACACTATATAACCAAAGATACAAATTTAATTAAATATGGATTACATGATTTTATATCTCTTGATGAATCCAAAGCAACTTCACTACAAAAATTATAAAAATCTAAACAAAAGTTGAAGAAATTTGTCGATAAAAAGGTCTCTAGTAAAAAGTTTAAGGTTGGTGATTTGGTGTTGCATTGGGATAAAGCTCATGAAGATTTTGGAAAGTACCCTAAATTGGATTCATTATGGCTTCAACCTTATAGGATTGATAAAATTCTTTTAATAATTATTTTCATCTCAAATATCTTGAAGGAAATTGGATTCATTATTCGGTTAATGGCCATCACCTTAAGTTGTTTTATGATTAGCTATTCTTTTCTTCTTCTTCTCTCTTTTTCACTTTGTTTTGTTTTATTTGGGTTTTGTCTCTTTTTTCCATTGGCTCATTTTTTATTTTTTATTTTTTGTTTTTTTTTCTTGCTTTTGTTTGATCAATGAAGAATGGTGGAATGAGGAACATCACATTATGAAGGAAGGATACGAGAATATGTGGAAAATGTTGTAAGTATCATTCGTTGTCATAAATATTCTTATAAATTTAGAATCATAATTAATGATAATATAATTGATTTATATTTGATTATAAGGGTGTTACTTCATCTTTATATTTTGTTCTCAAGGCATTTGTAATTGTCTATACATCCAACCCAAATTCCCTTGATTATTGTTTTCCCTTTCTTCATACCATGTTAGCCAAACACTCCATCCCTTGTTGAATTCATCATTTACGGGGTTTACACTTAGCTACTTTAGAAATGATTTTCCTAGATCACACTCTCAAAGTAAAATCAATAATATATATAGGCAAAAAAAATTTAATCAAATTTGTTCTACAAAATTAACTAGAAAGGTCACTAATGTTATGCCTATTTTCTACACCCATCCAAATTTTCAAATTTATACTTACTGCAATAGTGATGACTCAGTCTTAAGCCTAAAACTATGTTAGGAACCCTTATTGATTAATGATATTTGTAGATGCATATTTTATTGTGAAATCATAATGATTTGTTGATGATTATATTTATGTTTTAGTGGTTTCAAAAAGCATGGTGGATGAATAAATAAAATATGCATACAAGTTTTTCATGATCAAATGGTCCTATCTTATTTAGATGCATAACAACACTAACATTCTGAGCAAAAGTTTTTTGAAAAATTAAAAAACATTCAAATTTGATGTTTAAATCATTTCTGCATGAATAATGTCTTCTGCCATGTTTACAAGGTCATTTGATAAACAATTTTGTTGATATATAATTTTATTCACTAAGAGAATAAACACTATCAGTACCAGGGTCATTGTATTCACCTCCATATGCATTAAATTTTAATATAAATTTCTAGGGAATTTTTGCTTATTATATGATTGTTCTAAGGTCACTAATTCTAACATTTTGTTAATGTATGCATGGGCTTCAATGTGATTTGATTTAAATAAAATATGGGCTTATATATTTTGAAGGTCTTAAGTTCAATTGGTGATAGTAATGTATAAATAAACCTAAGGACTATGAAACTTGGTTGATGGCTTAGTTTTCATAAAGCATGATTGTATGTTGAGCTGGCATACATATGGAATTAAATCCATTGAAGATTATGTAAATGTGGTAATGGTAAAGGCATTAAACAACTCTCGATGCTTCAAATCATGGGAGATTTGGGTAGAAAGATGAGCATTAATTACTAATGTATCCCCTCAAACCACAAAAATTAGCAATGGTTTTGGTGAGAAGTATAGTCAGAGGCTTAACTTATCGATTTGATAAAATGGGCTATCAAACTACTAACTCTAGAATAGGTTTATGTGAGCCAATGAAAAAGGTGTACGTAACCCTAGGTAATTATGGAAAATAAAAGGGTGGATTTTATTTGATCATTCTATCATTTTGAAATATTTTGGTGGAAGTAAAACCTTAGCTTGATAAAAGTTGTAGAGAGGAAGAGATGAGCAAGGAAATTTCAATAGGGTTTCCGAGCTCGATTCAGGTATGATTACTCTTATTTCATTTCCTTTGGAAATATGGAATTGTGATATAAAATCAGGGACATTTTCTATTTTTAATGAAAATTTGGATTTAAGGTATACATGAAAAATATGTATTTTTAGAAAAGGTTAGATTTTTGAATTAGAATCTATGGCTTTGGAGTGCTGATAGGTTTTCAAAAAACAAGTTTCTAGAATATATTAATAGTTGTCAAAATATTTTAGGTAATCTGAAGCTTTGCATGAGTTATCAGTTAGATATTTTCAATAATTTTTTTTTGAAACCTTATTTTAAGCTTAGTTTTTAGTTGATTCTCTAATGGGTGAATTGATTATTCTCCTAGTTTTATATTAAATCTTGCATGTGTAAATCTGAGATATCATGCACTAGGTTTTATTGAATCTTTTCTTAGTTGATTAATGGTTCTATTCTAGAATCAAAATCATAAAATTTGGAGATTTGGGTATACATGCAATGTTGAATGGTGCAAGATTTTGTTCATCATCTACATTTTTTAAGGGTATGTTTATGGGGGTAGTTTTTAAATAAAGTTTATATTTGGCATAGTATGAGGGTTGCACAAAATGGTGCAATGATTTTGTTACTTAGCTTAGTTTGGTTTTGGTAAATTTCATATATTAAATGGTTTCATGCACATGCAATTTATCACCATGAAGTAGTTCAAGGAGTTTGGTAGAATTTGGGTTATTGTCTGAGTTATTTTGAATTGGATCTTTTTTAAATATATCTAGTTATGATAGAATTTTGTGAAGTGGTTTTAATGTTTTAATAAATTGTAATGATTAATATGTTTCTATAATTTTTTTAAATGTGTAGAATGTTTTTATAGATTGGTTGAGTTTTAGATGAGAAAATAGTTTTTGAACAAGAAAAATTGTTGAGAAACATATTTATCTATATTTGAGAAGCCATATGTTGATTTGTGATAGAATTATAAGGATGTGCATATGGGTTCAAATGAAGTTAAAATTTTGAGTTTTAAATATGGAAATCAATACAATTATAATTTATGTGCAAATCAGTAATATCTTCAAATCATGATGATTTTCAGTCGTAAGCTCAAATTTTGATTTTGATATCATTTTAGATCATTTATTATTTCAAAATGTTTGGGTGGGAACAACCAGCAGAGAATAGTAATAATGGATGGGGTCAAAGGTCAAACTAGGGTGGTTAGTCTAGCGATAGCTAGAGTTTTAATATGGCTAGTTTTCTTGCTGGGCATTTTGGGCCTAGATTTCCTTGAGGCACAAGAATGTCCATTCATTTTGATGCATCTAATCTTTATTTCTAGAGTGTACTGAATTCCCTTCCTATTCAGAGGGGTTATGATGGTTTTCAAGGCCATAAAGGTCATAGGGGTTTTAGAAGACAAAGACTTGGAGCCTATTCTCAATCCCAAGGTAGTTCTTCTCATTTTCTTGAGCATCATCCTAAATGCAAATCTTATTTGTAGTTGTAGCCTCCTATCTTTAGAGGTGAACTAGTTGACCAGCCTCTACCAGCCAATCAACTTCCTAATAGCCAATTTGAAAACCAATTGAACAAATAAGTAGCCCATGCCAAAGACCTTAGGATAATTACCACTCTTTCAAATAATCCTACTCCATTTGATGCTGAACTTGGAGGAAAATTTAGGAGATTGAACCTTTCAAGGGCCCATAGTGAACCTATCTTGAGGTATGAGAGGTTGAATTTGAGGGGTTGGGGATTTGGTAGTGAAAAGAGGTCTATAGATATTTATGATCATGTTGCTGAGAAAACTTATACTGGGTAAAGAATATATTTTGAGGTACCTAAAGAGCTTAGAAGAATCAAGAAGATTAAACTAGAAGTTGATGATGACATGTCTAATACAAGAATCAGACTACTGCCTTTCCCTACCACTGAAATGGAATATAACATTTGTCTTAATCAGTAAGACAAACCAATAATTAAAGTTTTGTTTGATTCAGATGATTATTGGTCATCTAAAGGATAATTTCTATTTCGGGTACTTGACCTTTTCATATAGTTTGATACTGCAAGCATAATACTTTTATTTTGATAATTTCAAGAAATGTGGTATAATCATAATTTTTGAAGTTTTAATATGATGATATATGCTTAAGAATAGTTGGAATGAATTATGGTCAAGCATAAGTAGGATTTATCAAATTTTGAATTATTATTTTGTGATTATTATGTATCCTATTTTATCATTAATTGATTTGGGTCCCCACCCATTAAGACTAGTACCTTATCTATTTATTTAAACACCTTGATTTAATTAAGACTTTAGGGGTCTTAACTAATTTATCCTTAAATTATTTAGTTAATTAATTGACTTTATAAAGTCAATTAGTTAACATTAATAAATAAATAACTAAGGTTAGTTATAACTTATTTCATAACTAAAGTTGAGGATATAAAAGGAGATCAAGCATTCATTTGAAGATAGAAACTCAACAGATAGACCCAATGGTACTTTATCTAACATTTGAGTAATAACTTATGAAACACAGTCCTATGTGCAAAATTCAAAGTATTCAACCATAAAAATGATGATCACTTCGCATTTTCATGACACTTCATTGATTTAATCAATTGATGAGGTATCCTCTCAAAGTTTGGTAGTGAAATAATGTTGGATTTCTCACTTACTATCTATTCTTATGCTGAGATGGTTCTCATTTTGAGACTCACATACTCCCTATAAATAAGTTACTTTTTAATATAATGGTTTAATTTTATTATAGTTTTTCTTTCAAATTGTTTTAGTTCACTTGGTTTGCATAGTTTAAATGTTTTGTTATTTATTGGTTAAATAATTAAGTGTTTATTTAGTTCATATGTCAAACCTATTTTAGGTTATTACTCATCTTATATTTTATTACTTTCCCTAGTCTAGTTAATTGTTCTTGTTTTACTTAGATTGTTTCTAGTACTTTAATTTACTTAATTTAGATTTTAGATTAATCTTTGTTCTATTTTTGTATTTTAATTTTATTTAAATTTTTTAGATGTGTTTATTAGTTTACTTCTTGTTTTAGCAGCTTTACAGTATCCTAGTCAGTTTAGTTTGGTTCTTAAAGTTTATCATAATCAGCCTTGTGTTTAGATTGCTTTCCTTAAATTATTTTAAAGTATTATTATTTAATTTCTTGTTCTTTCTTAGTTTGTTGTTATGTTTATTATAACCTTTCCTAGTTAGTCCTTTTGCTTAAGTTTTCTTTCCTTTTTTTAGGTTTAGTTCTAGTTTGTTTATGCTCATTTTAGATTCCCTTTTCTATTTCTTTTTTTTATTTTGTTATCTCATTAGAGACTTTCTTTCCCTTAGTTTTTAATTTCTAGTTTAATATAGTTTATGCCTTGATCTTTTATAGTTTATTGTTAATCTTTCCTATTTTGGTTCTTTTCCTATGTCTTGTTCTTCTCCTTTATTGTTTTCTTTTATTGTCATCTTCTGCTTATGCTCTTTCTCTCTATTTTTTTGAACTACAAACCATTGCAAAATTTGATGAAGTGTATTCTGATTTAGACACACACACACACACACACACACACACACACACACACACACACACACACACACACACACACACACACACACACACACACACACACATCTAGAATTAGATTTCTATTATTCAAGAGATTGTCTAATTAATAGATTATCTCTATTGAATAGAATAAA
Organism: Torreya grandis; assembly: GCA_037957365.1. NCBI lineage: Eukaryota > Viridiplantae > Streptophyta > Pinopsida > Cupressales > Taxaceae > Torreya > Torreya grandis. The sequence continues at coordinate 35,252 of JARHVA010009096.1, read as the reverse complement.
TTATAGATTTCCATCTTAAGTGATTCTTATTTTTATAACAGCTACATATTCTCTATTGTGATAATGGAATAAGTTATTTACATAACTTATTGATTATTTTTCTAGAATTATAATTAAAACCCTCACATCTTCAGTATCTTAATTGAGCCTTTAGAACCCCTATGATTAGACTAGTATGATTATAACTTGACCTTCATAATAGGTGAAAGGGTTGATTCATTGATGTGACATTTTTTTCCATCAACAAGTTCTAATTCAAATATTTACACTATGAACATGGAGGTTGTAGACCCAACTTATAGAGCATCACATTTGGAATTAACTCTAGAATTCAAAGAATAATTAGAATGTTAGAGTTAATTAAATTTAGTTTTTATTTTATCATGGGCCAATCATCCTAATCAAAAGTATAAATAAAATACTTTATAGTTTGTATCTTGTTTCTAAAGAGCCTCAAAACTTTTATACTAGATAATTTTTTGAACAGAAGGTTAGTTTTGGTCATGATAGGAGATAACACTACATAAACCATCCCCAAAACATTTTAAATGTAGATTAATAGCCTCTAGTATTTTTATATGCTTTTTGCCATAAATAGCCTTCAATTTTGACTTGATCATATGCGATTAGAAGATTATGTAAACCAATGTTTTGTGAAATAAATTTACTATAAGGAGATAAAAATGATATATAATGACATAGAAATATTTTTCTAGGATTTATTATTTTAAATGGATTTGACAACCCACATAGAACATAAATCAATGTTTTTTCTGTATATGTCAATAATCCACATGAATCCTGTATGATGAGGAAGGCAAAAAATATCCCTAAATTTTTTGTGGAATCCTCATTTTTACATGGCATTAGACCAAAGAGAGTCTTAAATAATTTTATCTAGATTATCATAAGAAAGGTGGTAAATAGGAGGAATAATATACACTAGTACTAGCCAAAATTTTAGTGCAGACCTAGAAAATTACCATCACATAGAGAGGTTTGGTGACCTAATATTCCACCTTTATCTCCCCTTTATTTGTCACATATTGACATAGATATATATCAAAACTACCAAGGAAAATGGGATGCATACAAACTTGAATTGTTCCCCTCTTTTAATATATTTCCACATGTATTGGTGTAACCAATCTAGGATGGGTATCATACTCTATCTAAAGTATTGGGTTTTACTTCACTATAAGCTAGATCTAAAATCTAGGTAAAAATGTTGAGACAATACATACCCTTCTTAAATGACTTTTATTTCTCTTCTAGATTGAATAAGGTATCATCTTAAAAATGGACACAAATGAGTTTATAGGGTTGGTCATAAAGAATAATTCCCTAAAAAAGACCCCACTTAAGCTATATGAGCTTAAGTATAGCCTAGTGCTTCAATAGACAAAAACATAATTCTAGGGAAAGGGACAAACCTTGACGTATGGAGAAAGAGAGACCAATACAGTCATAATTAAGACCATCCATTATGAGACCATTATTTTGAACATTAAGAATGGAATAATTTAATATGATAGAATTTTTTTTAAGTACATAACTGATCTGTAAGTTAATGTTGTAATAATTTATCTTCAAATTTCTTAACATTTTACCCAATGTCATTGAAATTGACTTGTTGTTTTAGAGGTAGTAGACAAATTTTTCCAAATATTATTTTTAATAACATATTTGATAATTGATATACTAAGCCATGCATATTAATTTTGATCCTAAACACATAGTCATTGATATTTTCATGTATGACTTATTTGATAAATGTTATTTATTGAAGGATGAGTATTTTGACCATGTTGAAAACAAAATGTGCTAGTAAAACTATCATTAATATTAGAAAGGATTATTTAGATACATTTTGAAAGGTTTATAAACAATGTAATACATAATATGTCAAGATTACTGGAAACATATAATTAATAGCTTATAATATTAGAGATAATATCTATGAGGTGGGTATGTGTATAGAGTTGGGGGACAATTATGTGGACATAACCCATAATGTGTATGTGTTATTAAAACTTAAATAATTTCATACGCATTGTAGGAATGCATAAACATTTTCATAAGTTTTAATAATGTCTACATGTTATTAAAACTATAAAACTAGAAAAAGTCCCTCATCGTCCTCATTCTTCCCATTTCCATTTTGCCAATTCCCATTAACATTTTTTTTATTCACATTCATGTTTTTCCCTCAAGATCATGTTTTCACCTACAAGATTTGTTTTTTTCCCTCCATTTGCTAAATTGACAATGCCACCATGAAGATGAGGTATGCTTTTTGTAGATTAAATATTTTTTTTATTTTTATTTTTTTGTGAATATGAAATGCATCTAGATTTTTTTTCATTTTTATCTAATAGGTTGGCATGATCCACTTAAACCTATACCTAATCCTTTTCCCAACCCTCCTAACCCTCCTGTAGTTCACCTAGATCCCCTAGGTAGCCAGAAGGATATAGTTGCTCACATAGTAGAGAACAAAATTGAAATTAAGTAAATAATTAGGATAATGAAGGAGCCCACTTCCATAAATACCCACCACACCTATTTTGTCAATAACCTAGAGTTAGTATTAGGTCAAGTTGAATTGATAAAGAGTCAAATTGATAGATGAAGGTCATATAGGGATAGTTATAGGGCTTACTATGCTGACAAATTGTCAACATATGAGGTGAAGAACAAAAATATAACAAAAGATCAAATTTGTGTTTTATTTATCGACCTAACCACCAATGACCCATTTCTCATAATGACTAAATGTTTCCTAATCCATTGATGCCAACAATATTTTATTAAGACCAATTTTTAGGAGTGATGGTGGATGGTGTTTAACTATCCCCCTTGTAATAACCATGAGGTCCCTTTGTACTTTTTGAGGAAACTCTATTGTGAGTTTGTCCTCAATCAAATTCAAAACTACTTCAACTATGGTGAGTTTTAGGGTTGAAGGAAAGGCTTCATGTAGGATCGACCAAGTACACGTCATGTACCTAATTGACCTACAAGGATCCCTACCCAAAGGCCACTTCATCCAGAGATTATCTATATGGTGACATAGGTTGATAGACACTTTGCATGCACTTAGTGCATTTACTGATACACTCATTCATCATATAAGTAGACTTTTAGATATAGATGGTCATGATACTCTAGTTAGTTGTTGTAACTAACCCCACCCATGCATATGTTATGGTGCTATATGCATTAGAACATTAGATGATAATGGTGGAACTTTAGGGGGCTTGGAGGATATGGTTTTCATTGATGGATTTTTGGTACACACATTTGGTTTGGATACATTGAGAGTCTCTACACATATGTAGGTATTTTTTATATAAATTTAATGTTAAATTTTTATGATATGTTTGAATTTAAGTAAAAAGGTAAAAATTAATTTACATTGTTAAATTTAATAATAAATATATTTATTTTTTTGTGTTCCAGGAGGAGACATTGCCTTCGACATCATAACTAGGTAGTGGGCCAATCTAGACTACTACATCTATGCATGTCAGTATGAGACCATATACATTTACAGAGGTAAATTTTCAAATGAATCTTATATACTCTAGATGTTCATTCATACACCTTAATTTTATCCTTGGTATATTTTGTGTAAGAAAATATAAAATACCTAATTTATAATTTTGTTGGGCTTTTTATTTTTTGATATATTAACATGGATTGGTGTAATTTATTATAAACTCATCCTCCATCTAAACTATGTTTTCAATAACCAAAATATCAAGTTGAACATTTTCTTGATATCCCATTATATATAGTTTCCATAGTGGGTCAATCCCAATTAGTAGGATTGGGTGTACATTTATATAGAATTAATTTGATAAAAGTTTTTTGGTATAATATATTTCTATCAATTTCCAAATTGAGTATATCATGTCTTCATTAATATGCATACCACTTTTTTCTCTTAAATACTAGCCTCATAGCCAAACACTTGATTCCTTGTTATCCTAATCACATATAGTGATTCAATATCTATGATCGATATCCAAAATGGTCATAGCTAGCAATTTAATTCCCATCTTGATTCTATCCCAGCATAATAATTTCATCTTTCTCTATGGAGTTGTAAATTTAGATGACATAGCCTCTTGATCCCATTATACCTAGTCAATTTCATTAGTTTGTTGGGAGAGTGTCCATTAGATCCCATTGGTTTATTGGGAGAGCATCGACTATAAACTATAGCCTATATGTATAGGGCATAGTCTTTGTGACCATATATAAATAGAGGACCTCAACCCTATATTGATATATGGGGTTGAGTACTTTGTTACCACCACCTACATAAGGGCCCCAAATACCTACTATATATAGTTGAGGGAGAGGTCCAATCTATATCCATTTAAGTAGAGATATATCAACATCTATACCAAACTCTACCTATATCCATTCCTTTTAAGGTTTTCCTTCATCCATTCATAACTCATTCCCTTAGTCCTTTGGCCAATAAAATAATAATGATAATATTATTCAAATCAATCCTTCTATCTTATTATCACACTCTATTTACATCCTTGGTCATGTCACTAACTCAAACTCTCTATCTACTTACCCCTCACATACATATTTCTAGATTTAGCTTCTACTAGCCTTATTTTAGGGTAAATCTCCTTGTCTAGGCCTTAACGCTTCTCCCTTAACCCTTCTTTAGGCCTATCATTAGATCACAACCTAATTTACATAATTTTTCATACCTAAAAAGTCTAAAACCAAATCCATTATTGAGAAGACATAAAATAATGTAAGATTACAAGTTTTTGAAAAAATTTAATAGTCAAATCTCATTTTATACACTAAACCCTAAAATTAGGGTTTCTAGGCCATTCTCATAGCTGAGAGGACACTAAAGGGGATAAATTTTGTTTTATTGGGTTTAAAAACCCCAAACATTTTTCATTAGGTTTATACTAACCCTATATAACTTTCTCATTCAGACAATAAGTTTTGAAAGCCCACAATCAATTGTAAACTCAAAACTCTTAGTTTACAACCTTGCCTATGCACATAGGAAAATAGGGTACAGGGTTACTTTGCCTTTCCTTTAACTTCCAATATCTTCAAAACTTAATATGGGATTATATATACTTATGTTGACTATCTTATACCCCTTACAATCTTAGTAGAATCCCAAACTAGTTTCAACATAATATAACTCAGTCTTTTAACTACATGCCACCCTTTAGCAAATAGGGTACTCAAGGATTATTTCATCTTTCAATGTTAAAGAACTATAAACCTATATCACGATTATCTCACCCTTTATATGATCATTAAACATACTTATTTAAACTCTTTAGAATCCAACATTTTAGTTATAAATTATACACCAACTAGACTAACTTAGACCCAAGGAAAACTTATTTGAACTCAAATTCAAATTTGAACATTTTTAAGACACATTTTAAACCTTTTATTGACATTCCAAGATACCCCTACATTCAATGACTCAATTTCACAAAATCCACTAAAAAATCTCCCCTCGTTGTCTTTTCATTCTCCCTCATGAAACTAGCATTTTTTACCTTCAATGTGGTGTTACAAGTCACATGTTGCACATATCCACTTGTCACATTCATGCTTCCCATGACCTCATTAGATTTTTTCATATATTATACATGACTAATATTTTTAGCAACTTGTTTAATAAATGAATTGCCCAAGATATTAATTATTAGGTTGTTTGTTCACCTAATGACTAGGATAGACACTCCTCCATCATTGTGAGTCAAGAGACACTCAAGCATTGCTACTACAATCTCATCTTCATAGGCACTCACTGAGGTATGTATATTCACTTATAATTTTGAATTATAATTTAGTACTTCTATTTTAATAATTTTACTATATATTTTATCCAATATAACTTATATTCACGAATGTATTGTGTATGTAGGGCTATCATATGACATTTGATTTTATGATTTAGATGACTACTATGACAAATCCTCATGTTTTTTAATCATTTGGCATGTTTTTTTCATGCAACTAAACCTGGTAGTGACCTAGTTAAGAATCAATAGCAAATTGAGGAGGACCATGAGATTGTGGTAAGTGAATGTTTAAATGATTTTTTTTACTGTAATTTAAAACATGAGTGTCTTAACTTGGTTTCATGTATACTTGTTAATTGTATAATAATTTTTGTATTTGAATAGGTTTACATCTAAGTGAGCTATGACATAGTACCTGTAGTCAAACCTTGAGGCAATCCAATGCATTCAGGATATCTCCACCTATAAAAAAGGCATCACAAAGAGAGTCTTCTTTGAAGAAGACAAAGGGAGGGAAACTATTTGATGATTAGGATGTTGTAGATGATGTACTTTTTTGTATGCCTATATGGCAATGTATGCAATTTTGGCAATGTACATGTGTATATGATGTATTCACTTGACATTAGATACTATGTTATTAGACATGATATATTTTTTATGCCTATATGGCAATGCATGTATTATTGACATTGTATGCCTATATATGACATTCATATGTGGAATTTTTTTTTAGATGAATATTTAAGGAAACTAATGAATTAAATCTTGTTTGAATCACTTGTGTTTAGAGTATTATAAATGATTGGTTTTGAAGTATTCTTAAGGATTACAAATGTTATGAAATTGAAAATAACTTGTTAGGATAATGTTGAAAATGGAACCCTTATAAGAAATTATGAATAGTGCTATGATTTTTCAAGAAATTATAAGGGAATTGATAGGTACACTCTATTATTTTTCATGTCTATGTCAAATTTCATAGCCCAACTCCACCTCTAACTATCACTTCCATCATTAGACTACCCTCATTTAGGTTATATTATCCTTATTCCAAACCCTTAGTCCTATAATCAATATAAATCCATATAATCTTAGGTTAAAACCTTTTTATTCAGCTTTTACATGTATAGGGGAGTAAGATTACAAAGTTTCATTAAATTTCCATTGTTAAATCTCTTGAAAATGCCCAAATCATGCTAATGTAGGGTTTTCCATGACCTGTACATACTCTTAGAAGGACCAATTTGACCTTCCCACTGATATTATATTTTTGAAAACATAATCATGATATGTAAACCATCTCATAACACATTTCTAATGATCAAAGAACCAACTTTACCTTTACGCCTTTGAGACTGCATGTTAGGATTTGAGCCTGCTTATGGAGATTGCAATAAGGTTGGATTGTGATCACCCTTTAAATTCATTTAATATGTTTAAAACAATCTTAAAATACTTTTTAAATACTTATCTAAGCTTGGAACCCTCAAACACACCTTAAAACTCATAAAATTATGCATGCATGAATAGTAACCATTATGAGACATGGAGGGGATTGTGACAAAAAAATTAGAAATTATAAATGTAATATGACCTTTAAAATATTATATATGGGTATATTATGTCATGAAGACAAATTTTACCAATTTTCAAGTCATTTGGATATGTACTTTGTCTTGTAGACCCTTTTTACCTCCAACTAACAACTAGTAACTTTGCCTCTGAGACTGGCAGGTGTAAACACACCAATTTGAATGCATATATATAGTAAAATTACACATTTTAAAACCACCATGACACCCAATTCCACCTATAAGTGCATTTTCACTACTATTTTGGAGCATGAAAATACTGATAATAAATGTTGTCAAGGTTGAAGCTACAGTCTAAGAACTCAATTTTTGGTGCTTATTAGATGAAAATTGGAATTTCCAACATGTTAAAATGGGAGAATAACATATATTACCAAGTTATTTTCCTCTCATTTGGCCTGGATGACAAACCCATCACCCATTTTGGGCTCAAGAATGTCCTTCCCAATACAAGAAAGATGTTGATTTTTAGCTTAACTTCAGGCATGCATAAAATGAAAATTGTAAGTCATATGGAGGAACTATAAGATCTCTCAAGTGAATGTAAAATACTATAATTTCACCATACATATATTTTTAATCACCTATAATACAAATTCATGGAAGAAGTTACAGCCTAAAATGCAAATTTTTGATAGTGAAGAGACAACTTCTTGACCTCCAACTACCAACTTTGCCTCCAGGACTGACAGGTGTAAATCAACCACTTAAAATGCATATATATATGCAAATTACATGTGTTACAACCATAATTACACCCACTTCCACCTGTAAGAGCATTTTCACTATTGTTCCTAGAGCATAAAAACACTGATAACAAATGTTGTTAAGGTTAAAGCTACAGTCCAAGAACTCAATTTTTGGTGATTTTTGGCTGAAAAATGGCACTACCAACACGTAAAAATATGTGAATAACATTTAGGACCAATTTATTGGCCTCCCATTTGGCCCATATGATAAACCCACCACCCATTTTGGGCTCAAGAACATCATTCCTAATACAAGAAATATACTGATTTTTAGCCTAACTTCAGGCATGCATAAAATAAAAATTGCAATTCATATGGAGGAATCATAAGATAATTTGTGTGCATGGGAAAATTATTTAAGTTCACCTTGAATTTAGTTTGAATCCCTTGTAATATTAATCCATGGCACAAGTTGTAGTAAAGGGTCCTAAAATGCAAGTTTTTGGTAGTGAAGAGAAACTTCTTGACTTCCAACTAACAACTTCAACTTTGGGACTAGTAGGTGAAAATCCATCACTTTTAACATGTCTATATGATAAAATTACACATTTTACAAATATCATGACACCTAATTCCACCTGTAAGTGCATTTTCACTACTATTTTAGAGCATAAAAAATTGACAACAAATGTTGTCAAGGTTGAAGCTATGATCTGAGAACTCAATTTTTGGTGCTTATTTGTTGAAAAATAGCACTACCAACACATCTAGAGGGGTGAATAACATCTAGGACTAGGTTCTTGGCCTCTTATCTGGCACAGATGACAAACCCACCACCCATTTTAGGTTCAAGAACGCCCTTCCTAATACAAGAAAGATGTTGATTTTTAGCCTAACTTCAAGCATGCATAAAATGAAAATTGTGTTCATCTTTTGAAATCTTGATAACTATGTCATGAAACTTACCATATATTTTATTTTTTCTATCATCAAAACTAGTAAGTTTTATACTATTTGCTTCATAATAAATTCCTAATTGATCAACAATGCATTTAGGCATAATATTCTTTGAAGCACCGGTATCTAAAATACAATTATAAATTATTTTATAACCAATTTTAACTATGACATATAAAGGAGGAATATAATTGGTAGGAAGATCAAAATTTTTAGCATAGATATGTTCAAAATTAATTTCTTATTTTAAACTTACATCAATTCTAGGATTTTTAACTACCCATTAATTTTATCTAATTGTCCAGAAAGACTAACAGCTTGTAATAATAAAAATCTAGCTTTAATGGTTGACAAATCATCAATTATATTATAAGACTTATCATCTATTTGTCCAAAATTATTATATTTGTAATGTTGATATTATGAGTTATTATATCTAGTTGGAAAAGGGGTATCTCATTTTTATCATTATTATGAGTTGTTTTATCTCTATTATCAGAATGAGACTTATCATTTGTTAATCTATTATTGTTAAGAATTTCATAATCCTTATTCCTAGTATTTATAACATAAATATTTTCTTTTCCTAAAGACTCATCAATAGCATTTACATTATACGTTGAATCCTCGTTATCTTATCTTTTCCATGTAATAAATATTTTTTAAATTTAATAACAACTTGACAAGTTTCAAGATTATGGTCAAGTTTTCAAACATCACAATAATAATAAATATTATCATATTTCACATTTTTATGTGAGGAAGATGGCTTATCATTAATCTACCTTTTTAACAATGACTAGCTCATTGCCTAAACATTGGATTGCTTTTAATATTTTGGCATTATCTAAATTCAAACCTGTGTTGGATATATCTTCAAAACCTATGTATTTCAAAAAAAATTCATAATCAATGCAAAACCTAATGTTTTGGTCATATTCAACTATATATTTATCTTTTAATGCCATTTTATACTTTAGTGGTAAAGCATTGTAGAAATAAAGCCTATACATTTTTCTAGAAGGTCTAAGATCATTTAAAATTTTATGATGCGACTTGGTGAACCTAGAAATGAAATGATACATAGTTTCACCTAGTTCTAATGAAATATTTGAAATCTCATTAACTAGATCAAAATATTCTTTGTCTTTACCAAAGGATAATTCTAACCATTGCTCTATATCATTTCAAGTATCAATCACTTTTGCAGGCAAACCAACAAATGTTTGATAAGCCTTTCCTTCTAATGTTTGCAAAAAAACTCTTAAACAAATATTCTTGTTAGTTATTACAAGAGTATCACAAACTAATCTGAAATATTCTACATGATCCTACCAAGATTTTCTAGATGAACCAAAAAACTCTAGTATGTTTAATCCTTTGAGAGATGGTAGCTTACCTAGACAATTTCCAACATTGATTAGATTTTAGAAATCCAAGGAGTTATGGCTATCTGACATTATTATTAGAGTTCTTATTCATCTTCACCTTCTATGAGTTCTTTAATTTATCTATTATTCTATAACCCATGAAGGAAATCCTCTAATCTTCATTCTGGAATTTGTTGTTTTGCATCTGATTGATTTTCTTTTAATTGATTCCTGGTTGGTGGATTTCTAACAATCTAATCTACCATTAGAATTTTTAGTAGATTCTATCTGAGAGATATGACTATTTTATACCTGAATTTCCTGACCTAAATTCTAATTAGACAAAGGAATTTCAATAGGCTCAACAAATTCATCAAAAGGAAAAGAATTAGAAAGATAATGAATCCTAAGATTAGAATTAGCAGCTAATACCTTTGCTCTATTTTCTCTAATCCTCCTATTAAAATTGATTATATCCTAATGATTTATACATGTCAAATTATAATACCAATTGATTTCAAATTAATCAATTTGTAATTCCTCATTGATTAATTCAATAACTTGAGAAAGATCTTTTGGATGATTATACCATGCAAAACATGTCAAATTAAAATCAATATCATTCTAATCTTCTTCAACATTAATAATATGTTGAATAATAGGAAGTTGTTAACCTATAAGAACCATGAGAAAATAAAATAGATTCTATAAAATAATCTTAGTAGAGTCACCAAATTTGTTGATGGTGAAAAATGTCATGTCAACAAATCAACCTTTCACCTATCATGAATGTCAAGTTAGAATCATACCAGTCTAATATTAGGGGTTCTAAAGGCTCAATTAATATCTTGAATACATGATGGTTTTAATTATAATTATAATAAAATAATCAATAAGTTATGTAAATAATTATTACATTATCACAATCAAGAATCTATATCTATTATAAAAATAAGAATTGGTTAAGGTGAAAATTAGTAATCTATTCCATCTGACAGAGATAATCTATTGAAGAATAAAAATCTGATTTTAGATAGATGTGTGTGTGTGTGTGTGTGTGTGTGTGTGTGTGTGTGTGTGTGTGTGTGTGTGTGTGTGTGTAAATTAGAATACACTTCATCAAAATTTTCAATGGTTTATAGTTCAACCAAATAGAGAGAACGAGCACAAGTAGAAGACAACAAGAAAAACAAATAGTGAAGGAGAAGAACAAGACATAAGAAATGACCCAAAATAGAAAAGATTAACAATAAACTATAAAAGATCAAGGCATTAACCATATTAAACTAGAAATTAAAAATGAAGGCAAAGAAACCCCCTAATGAGATAACAAAGTAAATAAAATAAATAGGAAAGGGAATCTAAATTGAACATAAACAAACTAGAACTAAACATAAAAAAAAGGAAAGGAAACTTAAGTAAAAGGACTAACTATGAAAGGTTATAATAAACTTAACAACAAACTAAAAAAGAACAAGAAATTAAATAAGAATAATTTAAAGTAATTTAAGGAAAGAAAACCAAACACAAGGTTGATTATGATAAACTTTAAGAACCAAATTGAACTAAATAGGATACTATAAAGCTACTAAAATAAGCAGTAAACCATTAAATATATCTAAAAAAAAGGAAAGTAAAATACAAAAATAGAAAAAAGATTAATCTAAAACTTGAACTAAGTAAATGAAAATACTATAAAGGATCTAAGTAAAATAGGAAAAATGAACTAGACTAGGGAAAGTAATAAAATAAAAGATGAGTAATAACCTAAAACATGTCTGATCTAGGAACCAAATAAACACTTAATTATTTAACCAATAAATAACAAAACGTTTAAACTATGAAAACTAAGTGAAATAAAACAATCTAAATGAAAAAATATAAGAAAACAAAGCCATTATATTAAAAATTAACTTATTTACAGGGAGTATGCAAGTCTCAAATGAGAATCGTCTTAGCATAAGAACAAATTTTAAGTGAGAAATCCAACATTCTTTCATTACAAAACTTTAAGAGGACAAATCAGTAATTGATTAGATCAATGAAGTGTCACAAAAAATGTGAAGTGATCATCATTTTTTGGGTTGAATACTTTAAATTCTATACATAGGACTATGTTGCATAAGCTATTACTAGACCATCAGATAAAGTACCATTGAGTTTATCTATTGATCTTCTATCTTCAAATGAATGCTTGATCTCCTTTTATATCCTTAAATTTAGTTATTAAATAAGTTATAATAACCTTAGTTATTTTTTAATGTTAACTAATTGATTTTATAAAGTCAATTAATTAACTAAATAGTGTAAGGATAAATTAGTTAAGACCCATAAAGTCTTAATTAAATCATGGTATTTAAATAAATAGATCAGGTACTAATCTTAATGGGTGGGGACCCAAATAAATTAATGACAAATTATGATACCTAATAATCATAAAATAATACATAAATTTTTTATAAATCCTACTTCTGCTTAACCATAATGAATTCAAATTAATCTTAAACATATATCATCATATTAAAACTTCAAAAATTATTATTATACCAAATTTATTCAAATTATCAAACTAGTAGTACTATACTTGTAGTATTAAATTGTATGAAACGTCAATTACTCAGAATAAAAATTATCCTTTGAATAACCATTAATCATCTAATACAAACAAAACTTCAATTACTAGTTTGTCTTGATGATTAAGACAAATGTTATAATTGATTTTACATTCATACCTTAAATACAAATTTCTATTGAAAATAGAAAACAACCCTAATTTTGCATCGTAATTCCATATTTACAACTGAAATGAAATAGGAGTACTCATACCTGAATTGAGCTCAAAAACCTTGTTCAAATTTCTTTTCTTGTCTCTTCCTCTCTACAACTCCCATTGAGCCAAAGATTTGCTTACATTAGAAGCTTTGAAAATGATATAATGATCAAAGAAAATCCACCTTTTATTTTCCACCCTTACACCATAACTACCTAAGGTTACATATTCCTTTCTCATTAGCTCACATAAAGCTATGCAAAAGTTATCAGTATGATAGCCCATTTTATGAAATAGACAAATTTAGCCTTTGATTATACTTCTCACCAAAACCCTTTCTAATTTTTGTGGTTTTAGGGGGTAAGTAAGTAATTAATGTTCATCTTTCCACTGAAATATCCCATGATCCAAAGCATCAAGAGATGTTTGATTCCTTTAATGCCATTTCCACCTTTGTATAAGCTTCAATGGGTTTAAGTCCATATGTATGCCAACTCAACATACAATCATGATTTATGAAAACCAAGCCATCAACCGAGTCTCACAGTCCTTAGGTTTATTTATTCATTACTATCACCATTTAAACTTAAGACCTTCAAAATATATAAGCCCATATTGAATTTAAATCAATTCATGTTGAATCCCATACATATGTTAACAAAATGTTAGACTTAGTGACCTTAGAACAATCATATAATATGCAAAACTTCCCTAGAAATTTCTATTAAAATTTATTGCATATGGAGGTGAACACAATGCCCCTAGTAGTGATAGTGTTTGTTCTCCTAGTGAATAAAATTATAGATCAAGAACATTATTTATCAAATGACCTTACAAACACAACAAAAGACATTATTCATGTGGAAATTCTTTAAACATCAAATTTGAATGTTCCTTGATTTTTGGAATAGATTTTACTCAGAATGCTAAAGGAGTTACTATGCATATGAATAAATTGAGAATAGAAATTATTTTTAGATGAGCAACGGAATAAGATAGTAGCATTTGATCATGAAAAACATGCCAAAATATAAATTTCCATGCTATGAAATGATCAACTACTATTATTCTAGAACCATATCCACTTAAATTTTCAAACTAAACCAACTATATCTAAACCATGAAAATCAACTAAAAATACCATGACATGATTGGTATAGAGGTGCATCAAACAACTAAACCAATGAAGCATAGAATTATATCAAAGAAAACTAATTCTTCCATTGTAGAACTGAATTGATATATTCTCCCAAATATATCATTGAAATGATTCAAATGCACAAGAACTGAAACTATCAACAAAATTATATCTAATCATGATTATAATCATATATTCATATTTTATTCATTCATCCACCATGCATTTCAAAACCACTTTAACATAAATAGAATCATCAACAAATCATTATGATTTAACAATCAAATATGCATCTATAAATGTCATCAATCAATAAGGGTCCCTAACATAGTTTTAGGCTTAATGATTGAGTCATCACTATGGAAGTATGTATAAACTTGAAAATTTGGAGGGGTGTAGAAAATAGGCATAATAGAACTATGATACTCAAATCCAAAATTATTATATAGACCAACTATATTATATGATTATCCCATTTTCATAATCACTTAGAAAGTTTTATAGGCAATAAAACAATAATTCATTCCCTAGGATGTGGTTTAATTGACCTAACTGAATTCAGAAGGCCAAGTTTGGGCTAAAGATAACTCATATGTTATGGTGTCTAGTCTATCAAGGCCTTCCAATTGGGTAGCATCTTTCTCGCTTTGGAATTTTCCAACCAATTTTTTTGTCTTTTAGTATAAATGAGTCTTTTAATCACACATGTTTTACATGTCCTAATGAGTATCATTGTGTCCTATTCATTTTGTTTATATATATCATTATATGTCTACAATAGGAGGTACAAACTTTTGTAACTAACAATCTAATTTTGGGGGTGATTTTTGGATCATATAATTTATTTGTATATAATGTAATTTACATGAATTCAACTCTAATATATTTTTTCGTTAGAGAAAACACATTATTTTTTAAATTTAAATTGCACACTACTATACTAGTTTGATGGAATTGAAATTGTATGAATGTAAAACAAATTTTTTAATCGAATTTCTAATAAATGTAATTATGCTAAATTAAAGCACATTGTTTTAATATAGTTTGGTGGAAGCAAAAATGATTAAAAATTATATTATCTAAATTTAAATATTTGAAAGTAATTTTTTTAATGTAAGTATACACACACAAATAACCTTGTAGGTTAAACATAAACAATTACTTTGCATAAAAATGGATAACAAACTTATAACACATAAAATGCATAATTAAATAAATGCCAAATAGATCCTTATTCTTTGGATGAGTGAGATAATTGTCCTTCTTCAAATAGTATTAAACACTCTTAAGCTTGGATATAATTCATAAATGGAACTTCTCATTAATATGGAAATTCACTTAAAATACTGATAATGGTAATATTGACACTAATCATTCCTCGATTATATACTACTCTATCATAAAAATGACATTTATTATATATCACAACATTCAAAACAAAATTTTAAAAAATATACTAACAACTAACAAGATAATCTCCTAACTAATATCTTGTTCTAGTTCATAGCAAGATCATAACATCATTTCCAAATTCTTAGGAAAATAAGTGGAATACTCAAGATATTGTTTCTTAGGTCATATTTTGTTTGTTATTGGTGAATGGGTTGAACTAATTTGGTATTTTAAAACATTAGAATCTCATTAAATTAGTAGATAAAAACATGGTATTTACAATAAACACACACACACACACACACACACACACACACACACACACACACACACACACACACACACACACACACACACACACACACACACACACACACACACACACACACACACACACACACACACACACACACACACACACACACACACACACACACAAAATTTCTAAGAATTATATATTTAGCATTCAAATTGACTCAAAAATATCTTAAAATTATTTATATATCATATGTGCATCTCAGTATCAAACATGTATATATTTTTAGTGATCCTCCATGCTAATTAGAGATCTCTAGAGTTAGTCTAGTGACTTATAGAGATAACTAGTGAATTATAAAGTGAGAATGTTGACTTATGAAGCTAAAATAGAGACATTTAAATCTAGGATGGTTATTTTTGGAGCTAGTCTAGAGATCTTTATATATATACACAAATTTCAATATTTTGTCCTATGAAATCCTTTGAGCTATATATTTAATTAAAATTTATTGTTTATAGTTCATTGGCTACCAAAAACATTTGTTGTTAATTATAGTACTAAATTATGACTTGTACATACAAAAATGGTGTCTTTTCCATGTAATTATTATAACCTAGTTGTGAAAATAGATAAAAATGACTTACATAGAATAATAAAAATAAATAACACATTCTCTACTTCAAATTAACAATGAATTCTATTATGAGCATTAAAATCCACTCAAAGGAAGGTTATTAGGGTAAAAATAGGTTATTACCTAGATGTAGTGATACATATCATGGACTCATTATATCCCTCACACTTTACTTCTTTCAATTTTTATTGTGATCCCTCTTGTAGGATAGGGTCCCCTCTACTCTATAGCTAGTACCATATATTCCATGTTTTAAATGATCTCATATATGCCATAGTATGTAACCCAATTTAATTATTTTTGCATTGGTGTGGCCCTAAAATTATCTCACCTGGGCCATCTATCTCTCAAATTGATCTAGTGCATGAGGTGCTAAGTTTTTTCATGGATACATAGGACTAAGTTTAAAATCAGATATATACCTCATACCAATCCATTCATGTCCATATGTCAATCTAAATTCTTGTATAATTTATATAATAGTTGTGGCCCTTCTAAAACACCAACTAATATTTATAGGAGAAATGATCCCTCTTAAATTTAAAGGAATGCTTAATGTATCCCATATCTTGTCACATGTAACAAGGGATTTATTCAAATTATTTTGAGTATTTTAATCAAAATAAGTAAATCATTTATGCATGTTTTTTTTTATAATGGTTTGTAAACATTGGATAATATTTAAGTCTTCACAAAATAGGAAAGAATTTTGTTGAATTAGAGAATTCATGTGTCATATTAATCCCAACATTTTTGTCTTTATCTGAATATTTGATTGTCTTATAATTCTAATAATTTTTATTAACAAAGTAGATATGTAATCCCTAAGCTGAACTTATCCTAAAAACAAGTTGATAAAGAATGAAAAAAATATGCCCTAGAAAGAATTTGCACAAGAAAAATTCACATAAGATATTATGCTAATCATGGGAACTAGAGTAATATATATGCCAAAATTATTTACCAACCTTAAAATAATGAATAAAGCCACTTTTGATTCTCAATATTTTCAATCTATAAAACTACTCTCATAAAAAGAGACCATACCTAGAGAAAGGTCTTTTATAAGCAAGGAGTTTCTCTCCTGTTTCATAGTATATCTTTAAAATAGATTCAACCTTTCCTTTTTATTATCTCATTTCTAGAATTTACCCTTTTATATTTGTATTTTATATCTAAACTTCCATTAAAATTTGATATGTTTCTTATTGTATAGCTATGATGTCAGTATAAACCAATTAAATTTACACACCATGATTTACTTGGATTATAGGAGCCGATAAGGGAGTTTCTTGTATCATTTATTTCGGTTGACAAATATCAATATCTTTATTGAGGGATTGAATATTAGTATTTTATAACTATTATGGTAAATAGGAAATAACTTCTTCCTTACCTTTCAAGCATTTTCTTGAGGAATACAATCTCTTGTTATTACCACATGATAACTGCTTCTATTCTAGATAATGCCATTTCTTTTTATATCTACTCCTCTTCATCAAGGCTAGAGGTCTGACATTATTATTATAGTATTGTAACCTTGTTATCAAAATATAGCCTAGAGTATTAATGTTTACAATGTTCTTCAATTTTTACTTTAGTTGTAAATTCTTTTACCATTTCTGTAAGCTCCTCAATTCCTATGGATGTATCCTCTATTATTATTTCTTCTTTTATAGGTTATTTTATTTTATGATATACATTATTTTATTGAATATTTATTTATTGAATAAAAATTTCAAGTATCTATGTACCATCCTATCTTTTGTCAAGGTCATCCTCTTCAAAGAGGACAAGTCTTCTCCTTTTTATTGGTAAATTTTCCAACTTAGAATTCTCAATTGGAGTGTTTATTCTTACACTCCATCTAAATTCCTTATAATTTTAAATTTTTTGAGCTTATTTTTTATCATCAT
The DNA here is from genome assembly GCA_037957365.1 of Torreya grandis. NCBI lineage: Eukaryota > Viridiplantae > Streptophyta > Pinopsida > Cupressales > Taxaceae > Torreya > Torreya grandis. Next base: position 16,716 of record JARHVA010009096.1, on the reverse strand, counting down.
ATATTTCCATAATTTTAATGGTTTTTGTTGTTACTTCTTGAGCTTCACTTGTGATGCTTCAAGGAGTCTCTTTTTTTATCAATTTTTTTCCTTCTTATCTCTAGAAATGGCTCCTCCACTATGATTTATTTCCTAATAAAATACCTAGGTGTATGAGAATAAGATAATTAACTTATCTTAATTTTATACTTCTTATTTATCTTCTCATCCTAAAATGCATACCTGTTTGCCTCTCTATCAACTTTCTTTAGAAAGTGATGGAAAATTAGTTGAAACAGTCAATGGTGGTTGACTAATACAACCTCTTGAAAATAATTATATTTCATGACCTACACTTGAACATGAATATAATGATGTAAATTCACCATCAACTTAGGTTTATCCATCCCATGCCTGAGATGGTTTAAAATTCTCATTGTATTGGCTATCATAAGTGAATAATTTAATATCCTAGTAAACTAAAGTCCTTTGAGGTTCTTCAATAATTTCCAATTTCATCCCATTGTTAATTCATTATGGGTTTGAAATAAATTAAATAATTGGTTATCCTTCCACATGAAATACCTTTATCAAATTTTTATGTGAAGGCTTGGTATTTATATACATGCTAGATTAGAAAATGCCAAATATTTGTCATACAATGCAACTGCTTGTTAGTCTTGTGATTCCATTCACTTTAGAATGCTCTCCCTTGATGATGAATTATTATAATAATTTTTAATCATATAAATGAATTGTTTTAATAAAATCCAACCATTTTTCCTCTTAAAACACATTTTCCACTACTTGATCTCTAAAGAGGAGTTATATAGATTCTAGTTCAGACTTTTTTTTATGTCCCATTTGCAAAGATTAGAAAATTGTCTGGAGCTTTGGGTAACTGACTAAGTAGGAAGGAATAACACTAATAGTATGATTTGAACACCGAGAAGATAAATAATATTTTTAATATGGTTAATTAATATCTACCTCATGAAATATTCAAGATTCATATTTTGTTATGAATATTATATTTTTTAGAAGGAGGAGCATTTACTATGTCTTGTCAATATATTTAAGGTGACTCAATTAAATATTTTTCCTCCATCTACATTTAAATTATTCCACCATCCTTTATTTCATTTCCACTTATGATTTGTTTTCCATTCCAAGTCATTCATTATTGTAAGTGTCCTTACAAGAACCTTTCCTTTCATAAATACCTTATTTACACCACCCTAAGTGACATCATCTTTTGTTCATGATGTATCAATTATTTTGAAAAAAACTTAGGATATATTCCCTCTTATCATCCATTTTATAATAAAAGCATTTTAGAAGGTACCCCTTATTAGAAGACCCCTTTTATAAATAACCTCTCTTAGGAAGACCCCTTTTAGGAAAGTGGGCATTGAAATGACAAGATAAAACACATAATTAATTTTATTCATAAAAAATTAATTATATACCTTATATTAAATATAGTTTTGTTCATTTAAAAAAATTCCATGTGTCCTAAGATGATTTAAAATAACAAAAAATTAGTCAAAAATACTATTTTTGTTACTTAATCTCTTGAAAAATTTTATGTTTGCTAGTTTCAATTTTTCCACCACCTTTTTTTAATTTAAATTTTTATATTTAATTTTTAATTTTTTATATGAATAGGATTACCATTCTATATTTTTCAACCCTACTCATTTAATTGGACTCAAATCCTTATCCTTTGCTTTGGATGGAGGAATGTGTTTCTACCATATAACAAAATTTTAATAGGGATTGAATATGCTTGTATAATGTTTCTTTGTTAGGAGTTTGATGATATAGCCTTAATATATGTCCATTCACCAAAAGTGTTTTTTTATTTTCATAAATTGGTAATAGTTGAACATACTCATCATTAAATATTTTTTGAATTTGATAAGGACCTAAACATCTAGTGTGGAGTTTACCTTTGAAATTATGATATTTGGAATCAAATAATAAGACACACTCACCTTAATTTAAGTATATTTCCTTGATGTGACAATAATTCCATTATTTCCTATGATATTTAATAAGGTCAGTTTTTTGAATGATTCAAGTCTCATCTCATCTAGTTCATTCAATTGAATAATTTTTCCCTTTTTTATTTCTATCAAGTTTATGCCTAATTTTATTATTGTCCTTAATGTCTAAAATTTCAATTAAATTGAAAGTAATTAATTCTTCCAATATATTTATTCATATAGATAAAAACCTATATTGGAATTCCATTGTGTGTTGTAGGCCCAAAGTGATTGAGGTAACTTTCTTTCCTAGTCTTTCCCATTGATTTCTATTATTTTTATCAAGATGTTCTATAATTATCTATTGGTGAATTCAACATGACCATTGTCTTGAGGGTGGTTAGGCGATGACGTTTTTGGATGATCTGATAGTTCTCTATGAAATATTTGATCATATTGGATGCAAATTGAGGTCCTTAATCTGATAATATGGCTTTAGGTGCTCCAAAGTGTTGAATAATCTTATTGTACAATAAGTCAACAACTTTCTCTTCATGGTAAAATTGTAGAGATTTAAATTATGACTATTTGGTATCATAATCAGTACATATTAAGATGTAATCTTTTGTTTTGGATTTTGGATCAATATGAATAATGAATTCTATCTTCTATTTCTCAATGGGTCATAATACCACTCGAGTATCAAGGGGTATCTCATTGGAAAAGGTTGGTTTCCCCATCCTTTTGCAAGGGTTACATTACCAAAAATAACTCTTCACTTTCATGTGAATTGAATACCAATAGTACCTAGCCCCTAAGATCTTGTGAACAATATTTTTAAATTAATAATGTCCTCCTCCTAGATTATTATGGAAAAATCTCAAGCTTTCATAGACATCATCTTTACAAACACACCTGAAAAGTAAGAAATTAGGTCCATATTCAAAAAATAATCAATTAAAATATTTATAAATAACACTATTTATAATCTTAAATGTCCTTTGTTATGAGTTAAATCATAAGGTAACTTCCATGTGGCCAGATAATTAGCTAGATTAGCAAACCAAATTTGTCAGTGTGTTGATATTGTGATAAATTGTTCATATGGAATGTTATCCTCCACTAGCTCATATTCTCCTAAATAACTCAATATTGATATAGATTTAGTAACTATATTATCTTTAGCTAGTTTTTCAATGATTATTATATCAAATTCTTGTAAAATTAGTAACCATGTAATGATCCTATGTCTTATCACATATAGATTATGGATCAATGATCTATATAGATTAATTTTTTATATCTAGTGATAGTGACAAAAAAATTCAAATCATAAATGATAGTATGTAACTCATTTTTGGTAATTGCATAATTTCTTTCATTAGGAGTTAAGTTTTTACTAATTTAATATATATCATACATATTACCTTACTCATCTTTCTAACTCAGGACTACCCCCATTTCATTATTTGAGGCATCACTATGTATATGAAAGGATTGTTCCTAATTGGGTCCTCTCAATACTAAAAAAAATTAGCTTATTTTTTATTGCTTCAAAAGACTGTTGACATTTGTCAGACTACAAAAATTTACTATATTTTGTGACAAAGGAAAACATGGGTGTTGAAATCTTACTAAATTTCTTAATAAATCACCTATTATATCCTACATGACCTTGAATGTTTTTGATATCAATTGGGTTTGTAAGTGAAAGCAATTTTGAGATAAACTCAATATTCTTATGATCAATATGTATCCCCTCATCTGAGATATGATGGCCTAGATTAATTTCTTGATCTACCATCATTTAATAATTATAATTATGTAGGGATAACTGATATTGATAACACTTGGTTAATACCTTGTCTATGTTTAGAAAAGATTCATCAGATGAGTTTCCATGTATTGTAAGATAATCCATGTATATTTCAACATAGTAACTAGTGAGATCATGTAATATAGTAAGTACTGCTCTATGAAAATTTATTGGTGCATTACATAACCAAAAGGGTAAACCTTTGTATGCAAATTTTCCCCAAAGACCTTTGAAGGTGATTTTCTCCAAATCCTTAGGATCTACTCTTATTTGATTATACCCACTAAATCTATCTAAAAATGATAAGAATTATTTTTGTATTAAATTATTCGAGACTTGACCAATGAAGGGTATGGGAAATAATATTTCATATTTACTTTGTTAAGTTACCTATAATCTAAAAATACCCTCCATTTATCACATTTTTAGGTACAATGACTAGATTCAAAAACCAGTGCCTATCTAATATTGGATATAATAATCCTACATGTAATAGTTTTTTTTAATATGAGTTTTGACCATGCCTCTTAATATTGGGTTGATTCTTCTTAGGGTTTTCTAATCGGTCTTATGTATTCAATATAGTTGTGGTGAGTGTAGACACCTAGATGGATACCATTCATATTTTTGTATTCTTAGGAAAATTAATTTATATAACTTTTCAATTTGTCAAAGACCTTGGTTTCTTGTTCATCAGTCAACCAATTATTTATGTTCAACATTTTTCCTAGTTTTGTTGCAATTTATTTTGTTCTTGAATGGATTGAATTTATGCACCTAAATGGAAATGATTATGTTGCAACATGTGGAAGGTGGTTATTTTTTTATAAAGACTCTCTTTATGAAATTACTCATGCTATTGGGATGAATAAAGATGAAAGGAAGGATTCATGACTATTTCATGTCTAGCTAACAACATTGTTAGAGATATGTGAGATAATAAATTTGATCATGATTGTCTTAAAATTGTTTTGAAACTATTCAAAATATCATTTGGCACTTTTGGACATTAGATTTGTGACTTCCAAAGCATAACTTGTGACTTTCAGAATTAGACTGATGATCTCCAATGCCATAAAATTTACTTCAATATATCTTATTAATTCTTATAACTCATTTGTGCATTTTTTAAAACTAAAATTTCTATAAAAGAGAGACTATTAACTTGTTTTTCTTGGGTTAATCTACCCATAAATTATATTTAGGCTCAATGGATTGTTTTTCTAGTAGATATAAAGAGTTCTTTGATTTTTATATATTATAAATTGTCATATCACCTGGCGCATAATATATAAGAGTTGTTATTATGGTCAACCATGACATCCATAAGATTACTAGATAAACCAATTTTTAACCATTTGGTTATAATATCATAAAATATACATGATATTACAAGAATTCAAACATGACTTAGACATCCTCTATAACCCCTTCTAGTTTCAGAATTAATTTCTTGACCATTTGTAGAAATGTTTAAGTTGATTATACCCCAGTTAAGGAGGGTGAGTTTAATGTTTCTTTTTTCATCACATTAATATCAAAACCTAAATCCACTAATAGTTTATTTATTTATTTCTTCTCTATGGCTAATGTGAGGACTGGACTTCTCGGATCTCCATATTTTAGTAAGAGAAACTTTCATTCTAAAAGGCTATCAAGCTTACCATCTACTTGTATAGTTTTCAGATGCTATATTTTTATTCCATTATTTTTGACATATAATTTTGATGATTTTATTAATTTATATAATGTCTCTTATAGGTTATAGTATTGGTACCTCAATGCTCATTTTTATTAGTTCTTAAACTAGGTCAAATTCACAATTGTGTGTTGTTTCCTTTAGTCTTTTAGGAAATGGTAATGGTGATAGAGTAATAGAGGAAATGGTTTTCTAAGTTTTCTCCTTCTCTTTTATATTGTATTTGTCTTTGAATTGTTCATTGGGAAGGTTTTTATCTTCCTTTTCATTGGGTATTTATATGATGGTTATTAGATAAGGATCCTTCAATGTTGTTTTTAAATGTAACTTAACACTTTCATAGTTTATGATGTTTAACCCTATGGTTCCTTATTTTCATTTACCATAGATAGGTGTTATTTGTATATTCTTAGGATTTTCCACGATTTGGGTTAGTAATTATGGTTTATTTATATTTTTAACTTGTTGGGGTTGGCTGGTAGGAGTAGGCATCAAATCTTGTTAAAGTGAAAATCTACTCTGATGGTTAAATGCTAGTTGGGGTACCCATGGCTGATTTTGTTGAGGAACCCATATTTGTTGATATTACTAAAAAACCTAGGGTTTTTTTGTTATCCACCCTAATGGATACCAAGATGATGGTCCCTATTTTTTTGGAGGCATTATTCTAGCCCATGACATCACCCATGGATTAGGAGGATCTCTAGGAAAAGTTTGATTTAGATTGTGATGATAAGAGAAATTGTTCACCTATATTTGTGAAATATAATTGAGATATTTTATAGGTTGGGTACGCTATTTTATATTATCATTATTTAACCTAATGATACTACAATTTATCATATAATGATCATTTACATCATAGATACTACCCATATTTTTTTTTCAAAAATACAATCTAAGAGGGCATGTTTCAAACTATATCTAGGGCAATATATATCTAAAGGTTTAGTAGTGGCATTAACTTTTTTTTATATCCCATATAATATGGTATTTAGTTGTACCAAGATGTATGTTTTTATATTTTTAAACTCCTCCATGAGCTTACTTATCAGATTATTCATTTTCCTAGTCTTTAGTTTATTAATATCAATCTTTGTCCTTGAGTATTTCATACATAATTCATCAATATCATTGATTCCAAGTTTATTTACATATCCTTTATCCATTAGGTTCAATAAATTTTTATCATAATCATTCGATCGTTTAAAGGAAACTAATTTACTTAGTTCATCATCCAATTAGTATCCACACCTTATAAGGATAAAGAGGAAATAGACAAGATAGTATTCCATGTGTTCACATAATTTTTGTTTTATATGAAATAATTTATCTTTTATATTATGTACCCTATAATATTCCTAATATTTATCCAATAATACAATTTCCATTGCATCCCATGTGTGGATTTTGTTTGATTGTAATCCCATTAATCAATTCATAGCTGAATCCTTGAGTGTTGAAGGAAATAATTTCAACTTTTAATTATCAATTTTGTAGTCATAGGTCTGGCATAATAACTTAAACTCAAAAAATAATTGGTTAATATCCTCTATTGACATTCACATAATGTATGTAGTATATATGGGTATATTTTGTTCATTAGATCATTTTCATATGAATATAGGATAATTGTATTGTTAAAGGTTATTATTACTAGAGGATATCCACCTACATCAAACCTAGCTCAAGGGTTTAGTATGTTTCTTATATTATCCCTAATTTATTCCAACTAAGTATTGTAAATATTAATAATATGTGGTGTAATTTTTATAATCATAATGAGTTAATAATCAAAGTAATATAGTGAACTAACAACACATCAAAAGCCATTTATATGAGAATGAGATAAGAACAAAACACATAGAACACTTATTTGAATGGGAAAATATAAAGGGAAGAAAAACCAATGATATATAAAAATTTAATACATTCATATAATAAAAAACACAATCTTTATTAAATACGAAAATCTACATGGAGCACTAACCCCAACTAGTCAAGCACCCATTCAACTAGGCTTTAGAAAACACCTACTTACAAGGAGGCACCAACCCCCTAGATGACTCAACACTAACTCAGCCACATAAATATCTTGTTCATATTCATAAAAAATTATTCCCAACACAATAGATGATTTTCATCTTCTTTATATTTTCTCACTCTTCTATCCATCTCAAACTGACTTCTAGGCTCTTTCGCTCAACTATGTCTCTTCAAGATAGATTAGGTGATATGACCTTAATATTAATATATAGTTTTAGTATTATATCTTCATGATAGTTTATATTCATCCTTATGATGTTCTAAAATACCTCCTTCAACTCTTTAAAGTGTTAAATCATTCATTTCCATTCACTCACTCTTTAACTAGTCAATTAGGCCTACTAGGCCTTGTTCTTATAATAAGCTCTTGCTCATACACCTCTTGGTAAGAAACACACACTTGATCACTTATATTTTACATAAAATAGGAATTATTTCATTCCAAAAATATGAATCAATCATTAACTTAGGTTTTACATATCTCAAATAGACCATATCCTTCTTGAAGCCTTAAGGAGACTTAATTCAATTAGGCCTTCAATAGCACAACCTTTGATCTCTTTGGAAGAATTTTAAACTCTCCAAACATAGTATAAACATATAATATACTAATTAAATATACCCATACTAATTTCATCTAGGCTGCATGACATTTTTTAATCTCCAACCACTACTTGAAGCACTCTATTAAACTGTTCACATTAGGCCTTCATACACACAAAAAGGTTTGTCTTGAACAACTGAATATAACATGTTATTTAGACACAAAACATGAAAAGAAATAACTTAAATAGAACCTAAAATACCTAAAAATATTCATGAAATGAATTATAATTCATCAAAAAGGTCAAAAGGACTAAAAAAAACTCCTTCAAGTTGCTCACTAAAAAATGTGAGTTTTCTTTAAAGACTAGTCATGATCACTCAGACCTAAAACATAAGTATAGACATTTTAAAAACATTATTATTCATTTATATGAACCTTCAAAATATCCATACCATCATAATATATATATATATATATATATATATATATATATATATATATATATATATATATATATATATATATATATAATATAATGGTAACTATTGGTCTTACAAACTAATTTGTTGATCTCAACACACACAGACCTTACTAAGTCATACAAGTCAACTTGTTAGCATATTTTTCCTATATTCACTAATCTCAAAAAATTATACCAAATATGAGAATGTATTAAAAATACTAAAAAATATATCCATACACTTATTCTTATCACTATTTCATGATAACACATCTCTAATCATCTTCTCACTATTGCCTGGATTTTTCACTATTTCTACCATTAGGCCTATTAGCAACTAGTTAGCTTAAATAACCAGTTTAAAAAAATTTATGGATAAAAACTCTATAATAAACACCATGGACATAAAATTTGAGCCTCAATAATCATTCTCCATTCATTTGCATGCCTTGACTTGGTCAAATATGACTGCTATAGCAAATCTCCAAGAAATTAGCATTTTATTGTAACGTATACTCACTCACCAAAAAACTCAATCACACTTATAGGTGTCTAACAGAGTTTAATAAAACCTATAATACTTTACCTAATCATACCAATCCATTATGGACACTATTGAATCATTCATTCAACATTGGGTCCTTATTAGGGTTCTAAGAGAGTTTAAACAAGTTTCCATTCTTAAAAATTGTCTATAAAGCATAGCCCCTTTAATCCAAAAAAAATTCCTAGAATTTTTATTTTAGACCCTTACCCATATACCATGAATATCTTAGGTTCCCATGTATATTTTTGATGATCTAATGAGCACAATAAAATATTTATTAGTTGATAACCCTTCATTATGTGTACTCTATAGGCCTCCAAACACATTTTCATGAATTTTTATGCAAATCATGACCTTAAACATTGGTCAAGATACTTGAAACAACATTAAATACTTCTAAAAATACTCACCTATCCATACTTTTCTTGGAAACATGGCCTTATACCCTAATAGGCCATTCTCTCTCTCTCTCTCTCTCTCTCTCTCTCTCTCTCTCTCTCTCTCTCTCTCTCTCTCTCTCTCTCTCTCTCTCTCTCTCTCTCTCTCTCTCTCTCTCTCTCTCTCTCTCTCTCTTAGACCTTGACCTATAAACCATATTAAGCCTTAAAAATTACCTGCATGCCTCTTTTCATGCACTATCCACCTCAATAAAATATTCAATAAACCTCTCTCATGATTAAACACTAATATACATCATTCATAGGCTTTGATAATAGATGATGATGCCTTTCTAGGCTAGGTAGGGGTCTAGAAATGGTCTAGGTGTAGAACTAGGTCTAAAGCTCCTACCTCTATAAGCTCACCCTAAGACTCTCATGACTATTTTAATGCCTCTCATACATATTAAAGAAACTTCATACAACCTCTCATTCCTCTATCCATTCATATCACCAACCCATCATGATACTTAATGTACAATACAAGGCATCCTAGGTACATACCTTCTCAAGACACTACACGGCTCTAGAACTTGATAACTTTGACAATAGGGACCTTCCATGCTCACCTTAACAACATTCATGTAGTCATAAGAAAAAATATCAATCATATCTTACACTCTTACAATAACTACAATATTGGTCAATATATTATCTCTCATAGCTACACAATATAATGACCTCATGAAGGCCTTTATAAGAGCCTTTAACATCAATGCCAAAATTGAACAATGATTAACAATCTCACCCTTTGTTATTGATGAAAAAACACACTATAAAATAATCATTCTTATCTCCACATTTTGGTCTTTATCCCACTTTGACATAAATTACAAGGTGATGTCTACAACTCCTTAGATCACACTCTTTGTAACCAAAATACTCGACACACAAGACTATGATTTTATGAGACATAATACAAACTTGTTCCCCCCTATTTCCATGCATACCTTCTTGGAATAACTCATATGTTCTTGTAGCTAATGAACCTGATTAACTCCCCTTAATTACTTTGTCTTCTTCAATGATTCTTAGGGGAAGGAATCACACCCAATTCTTGTCTTAGGTGTTCAAATGTTACCTTTGCAAGTCATTTGGTCAAGATGTCTACAATCTGATCTTGTGTAGAAACATATTCAATTATAACATTTTTTTCACTTACCTTCTCTCTTAAAAAATGATACTTGGTGGGAATATGTTTAGTTTTTCAGTGTATGGTAAGGTTCTTTTAGATTCTTATGTCACTTATATTATCATAATAGATAGGGTTAGGACCATCATATTCCACCTTGTAGTATTTTAGCATCTATGTCATCCATAAGACCTACGTAAAACATGAATATACTACAACGTACTCAACCAAAGAAGTGGATAAAGCTACTGATGTTTTCTTCTTACTTATCCATGAAACTAGGCACCCATTTAATAAAAAAATCTCCTCCATTGGTATTCTTCCTATCATCTAGACTTCCTTCCTAGTCTGCATCTATATAGGCTATCAAATTGAAATCCTTTCTTCTTATATACCACAACCCATACTCTATAGTCCCCTTGAGATACCTAAGTATCATTTTTAATACCTAAAGATGATTCTCCTTTGGATCTTATAGAAACTTTGTTATAAGATCTACTGATTCCATGATGTCAGGTCTAGAGGTAGTAGTGTCTAACAAACTTCCAATCATTGACCTATATGACCTTTGATTGACCTTTGGAGACTCATCCTTTTTAACAACTTACACCCTATGATCATGGGTGTACTAACTTCCTTACAATATTCCATCTCAAACTTCTTCAACATCTCTCTTAGGTACTTGTCTTGTCAGATAAATATACCTTTTTTTAATTGAGTAATTTGCAACCAAAAGAAGAGTTATAGTTCTCTTAGAATGGACATATCAAACTCTTTCTTCATCACCTCTACAAAGGCATTGGTCATATTCTCATTATTTCCACCATAGATGATGTCATCTATATAAAAACTACTATCAACCAATGGTCATCTTCTATTTTTTTGTAAAAATTACAATTTGCAACTCCTCTTTTAAATCCTTGATCCAACAGATACATGTCCAACAAACATACCAAGATATAGGATCTTGTTTTAGACCATATAGAGCCTTTTCCAATATGAAAATAAAGTCCTTGTCATATGATAGTGATAATCCCTCAGGTTTATCAATGTACACTTCCTCTTTCAAATTCACATTCAAAATGGTACATTTGACATCCATCTGGTATACCTTGAACCCTTTGAATCCTAGATATGTTAGAAATAATATGATCACCTCCAACCTTGCTACAAGTGTAAAGGACTCCATAAAATTCTACCCCTTCAACTTGTGCATATCCCTTGCATACCAATCTACCCTTATTCCTAGTGAATTCTCCATCTTTATCCAACTTGTTTCTAAACACCTATTTTGTGCCCATGACATTCTTGTCTTTAGGCCTATGAATAAGTTATCAAGTCTCATTATTCTCTATTTGATATAACTCCCCATTCATAGCACCTATCCAAAAAAATTCTTTGCTTTCTTATATTATACTCTTAGGTTCAATCTTATATAATATAGAAACATTATTTTGATTTATATTACTTACTAGTCTTCTCCTTGTTTTCATACCTACATTCTTATTTCCCAGTGATTTAAGATTCAGGATGATCTCCTTGATCTATCTTGGGGGGGAATTTTTAGTACTATCTCTCCTCAAATTATTATTCTTCCTCATCAACCTCTATATTTTCCTATTCTTTCTTGAAGTCTATATTATCTAAAGTATCCTTTAATTATGACTAGGATTGCTTTATCTCATCAATCCTCACATTTCTACTTTCCACTATATTTTGTAGCCTCTTGTTATAAAATCTATAAGTTTAGCTCATTGATGAGTATCCTATGAATATACCTTAATTATTTATAGATTCAAACTTTCTTAAGTATTCATAATATCTTTTGATGAAACATTTGATCCCAAGCACTCTAAAGTGTTTCATATTGGTAGGTCTTCCCTTACATAGCTCAGAAGGAATCTTGTTTCCAATAGTATTGATATATTCTATATTAAAAATGTAGACTATAGTGCTTATTTCCTATCTCCAATATCCATAAGATAATATAGACTCATTTATCATATTTTTATCCATCTCTTTAATTATTTTATTCTTTCTTTCCACTATCCCATTTTGCTGAGGTGTTATAGCTACTGAGAATTATCTCCTTATTTTATGAACATCATATAAGTCATCAAACTCATTATTAAAAAAATCTCATCCTATATCAAACATTAGTCACTTGATCTTCCTATTATTCTCACTCTCAATATGATCCTTGAATGCTTTGAACTTTTCAAGATCTTTTGACTTTTCTTTCAAAAATCAACTATGAGTAACATGAAGTAGTTATCTCCTTAAATGATTTATATTATTGTGGGCCCATACAAATTAGTGTGTATTAACTCTGAGGGTATATTTATTATAGTAATACTTGGACTTGAACTTTCTTCTAGTATGCTTACCATGTTGGCATGCCTTACAAAGTATGTTTATAGGCTTGGTGATCTTAGGCATGTTATTCATATATTTATTCATGTGTATCTTGACTATATTGTCAAAGTTTAGCTGATGTAACCTTTTGTGCCATATCCAACATTCATCCATATTGATCATAAGAAATATCTCCTTATTGATATCATTCAAGACATATAGATTATTCTCAGTCCTCTTTACTATTGGCAATTAGCCTTAATGATTTGGATCTCCTTATCTCATACCCTTTGTCATGAAAGGTTAGTGTGTGTCATTAATTTCAAATTTTAATTAAATTAAGAAGGTTATGTTTCAAACCTTCCATATACAATATATTTTTATTTCCTGGTCTTCCCATTATCCAAATTCAAGACAACCCTTGCCAACTATATTGGTAGTTGTGTTGTCTCAAAACCTCATTGTTCTTGTAGCATTATTCATCAATGAGATGAAGTTATTTATGTCTCCTATCATGTGACTTGAGAAACCACTCTATATATACCATTTCATTCCTTCATATTGAATGTGAAATTCAATCTGAGATAGCATAGAATCATGTTTAGTCTTATATTACTCCTTAGAAAATAGTACATATTGACTCTTGAGATCAATATGATTAGTATTAACTTGTTTTGTCTTCCTATACTAATGTTTGATCCTTCTCATGCATTACATGAGATTCATATGTATTTTTAAATATTTAGGTCCTTATAACTCTATTACATTATAATTGTGAAATGTGGTCCCATATTATGACAAAATGTAGCAAACAACATTTTTGTACTTACCTCTTGACTGATTACTCATTTTCTCATAGTCTCATGATAACTTATCCTTTATTGCTTTGGGATACCTAATTGATCTTTTCATGTTGGTACTCTTCACTTGCTATGAATTTTCACTCTCTCTCTTAGACTTTCTCATATTTTACATGAGCTTCTCATGCTCAACCTTCAAGGAGTCTATCTCTATCTTCAACTAGTCAAACTCATCTTCCCTTTGATCTAAACCTTGTATTGACACCTTTTAATTAATTATTGAGATCCTTAATAGTCTTATTTTTATGCTTCAAATCATCAAGGGAACTTATGAGCTCAGCTTCAAGTTCTACTTCTACTTCAACTTATCTTTTCTCACTATCATAGTAGACATCTTCATCATATATGTTATGTTCTTCTTTTTTATCACTAGACATCTTGTGTTTCTTAGGATAACCATCAAGATGTTAGACTTGCTTCAAAATACTATGTTAGGATACCAATTATTAGAAGGATAATAACTAAGTTGGGGGGGTGAATTAGTCTTCAAAATATCTTACAACTTTACTTTATCATTTATTAACTATCAAATCAATATAGTGAACTAGCAACACACCAAGAACCACTTATATGAGCATGAGTTAAGAGAAAAACATAGAGAACACTTACTTGAGTGGTAAAATCTCAAGGGGAAAAAAAATGCATTGATATATTCAAATATAATTACATACTTATAAGATAAAAAATAATATTTAGTGAAGCACCAATTCCATATGGATCGCCAACCCCAAGTAGTTAAGCACCCACTCAACTAGGCTTTAACAAGCACCAACTTGGAAGGAGGCACCAACCCCCTAGATGAATCAACACTAACTCAGAAACCTAAATATCTTTATAATATTTAAAAAACATTATTTATTAAATAATATACTATGTTCTTATTCTTTCTCTTCTCACTCTTTTATCCCTCTCAAACCACCTTATAGGATCTTTCACTCGACTAAGTCTTTTCAAGATAGATTAGGTCATATGAAATTAATATTAATATATAGTACCCATATTATATCCTCATTATAGTTTATCTAAACCTTTGTTTTGTTCTAAAATACCTCCTTTATCTATTCAAAGTGTTATATCCTTCACTTCCATTCACTCACTCTCTAACTAGTCAATTAGGCCTGCTAGGCCTTATTCTAATATTAGGTTGTTGCTCATACACCTCTTTATTAGCCACACACACTTGATAACTTATATTTTAAATAAAATAGGCCTTATTTCATGAAAAAAATATCAATTAATCATTACATTATTTCATCCATAACTCAAATAGACCAAATCATTCTTTAGGCCTTAAGGAGACCTAGAGGCCTTCATTAGCACACATTACCCATTGATCTCCTTGGAACACTTTTAAACTCCACACATGTAATAAACATATAATATTGATAATAAAATAGACTCCAACACTTTTAATCTCATATAATCTCCATGACACTTTTTAACTCCAACCATTTTTTGAAGCACACCATTAATACTATTCACATTAGGCCTTCATACACATAAAAAGGTTTGTCTTAAACAAATTAAGATAAAATGTTATTTAGCCAAAAAAAAAGTGACAATAAATAACATATAAAAAAACTTTAATACCTCAAAAAATTCATCAAATGCATTAAACTTCATCACACATGGCAAAAGGACTCAAAAACACTCTTGCAACTTGCTCTATCAAAACTACCAATTTTCATCAAAGACCAATCATGACGATTCAGACCTCCAACACCTATATATACATTTTCATGTTGAGAATTGTTTTCATTGATTTAATTTTTGATATCATTTTATTCCAAGTTTTATGTCATTCATTTTAATATTCATGGTGTGTGGGGTATGATTTTGTATGCCTGATATGACAAGGATTTGTAGACAACCTAATGTCTCTCTATTGAGAGAGAATATCAAGGCTCGAAGAGTCATCAAAATTTTTGGAAACTCCTTTTTTTCAATATTTTTTAATACTTTACATAAAACACATTGAGATACAAATATTCTTAGTTGAGTTTTGAAGATCTATATAAGAAGATCTGAAGATGCTTCATCGAAGCTACAAATATGTTATGTTGAAGATCTAAAGAAGAGGTTAAATGAATTTTTTGGAGCATGATTATGAGGCTTTATGACACTTAAATTACTCTCAAGTTAAGCATTCATGGTTAAGTCCTACAGACCTAGTTTGAAAATAGACCACCTTTAAACCCTACTTAGCCTACTAAAGCTACATGAGTTTTTGATAAGACACATGAAAAATATTTGATAGTGTTTAAACAAGAGAGAGTTTTTTTAATTTTTAAATGAAGTGTAAATAGATTTTAAAGTGGTTATAAGGTCAGTTTCAAGACCTATTATAAATTACAGGTAAAAGGCCTAGAGAGTAAAAAAATAGATGGTGGCTAGATGGGGTATAAAGATCAATTTCCAAGGCAAGTGTCAGTATGCATGATTCAATAGATGTATTTCATTTTGTTTCAATTTCCAAGGAAAGGTCAAGTTTTTCAAGAAAATGCATGAAAAGAGGTTTTGATGTTTCTTGAGTGCATAAAATAAAGGTTTCTCAACCTGGATGAACTTTCAAGTATTCATTAGTAAGTTTAAGCTCTACATGGTAACCTAAGATGTTGAGGAGAGATAGAGGAAGGGTACTAGATAAGATATATAGGCTTTAGTTTGTGAAATGAGTAGAAATATTTTATGAAAAATCATTAACACTAGAAATAGTGTTAACCCTCTCTAAAACCATATTATTGACCTGATGAGAAATATATTATTATAAAGTGTTCATAATGGTTTTGAATTAATATTTAAGTAATTTTAGGTTGTATTATACTCTCTAAATTACCTCCATGGGTTATT
>JARHVA010009095.1:267500-369285 GCA_037957365.1 Torreya grandis | reverse complement strand
CATTGTGTGAACATAATTAAATATTAAATCATGAATAAATATAGTATGTTACATATGCATAAATCCCTATAAATCTCTCTTGTCCTTATTATGTTACATGTTTCAAAGTGGTTCCCATACCCAAGCTAATGGTTGGGGGGTGAGTATGTTGGTGTAGGATATTTATTTATTAAATATGTAAATCTACACACATGTTACTTCAGATTGATTAGGTGTTTCTTTAGTCTATGGTAGTTGTCACTTTTCTTAGTTAAGTGGTTGTTACACTTTTGTTCTCCACTAGTTTATTGTCAGTTAACTCCATATTCTAGGTGGAAGTTGCATGTTATTTATCCTATATAAGACACCTATTGTAAAGATATTAATTATTCATTAGAGCTAAATAAAAATCACATTTATGTGTTATTTTGAGTTTTGTATTTTTGTATTATAGTTTTTTTTATTTTCTTGAAATCTCTGCAACTATTTATAACCTTATTTTTTATCATTTTTTTGGTGAAAATCCAATATGGTTTCAGAGTTGGTTATGATAAAACATTTTTTATTTTATATAGTTATGGTCTTTTATATTTTCATTATTTTTTAAACTAATAATTTTATGTGCAAATAATACTCCTGGTTCTCTCATTGATCTATGTGGCCATTGAGGAGATGATATGCAGAGATCTCCCAGTCAATAGCCTACTCTTCAAGTCAATCTATCTTCTAGTTTCACTATTTTTTGTGCTTCCAACCATGTTTCATATCACTAGGGTGCCCTGTAGCCTAAAATTTATAGAATTTTCATATTTTATAGAATTTTTTTTGTGAATTTGGCTGCATTGATTATTGAGTTTACAAGTCACCAACTATGAAGGTGACATCATAGGGTCCCATGCCTCTGAAGTAATTATATCTCATTATATATGCCCATTAATTTGAGGCTAAGATAAATGATAAAATGGTATAATGTTAGACCTCAAAAACTACATTATGATATATTAAAAATGTTCCAACTTGCTTCATTTCTCTTCCCTGATAGCCTTTCACTCGTGGTGTTGTGCAATGAGTAGATCATTTGAGAACAAACCTTGTGCTTTCTCCATCTTTAATGGTGGTGTCGTATTAAACTTTTCCCATATTTACTCTTTTATGAAGTTAAAATTATAATAAATATTATGTACCCTAATCTTATTGTAAAAATTAGCTATTTTTTAAATCATTATTTTTAAATAGCTAGTTTATTTTGTAATAATTGGCATGTCTTCACCCAAAAAGGATGTAGGTGAAATAAGGAGAGTTATTTTTAACAATAGTTGATTTGAGGAGGACTATGGTTATATTAATATTCTAATGGATGGTTGAAATGCTAGGTCCACTCTCACTATAGGGTAATTTTTAAAGTTTTAGTGCATAATTTTATTAAATAGGCTCATTTATGAGAAATTCATTATACAATAACTTTTGACTGGTAACTCAAATTTGAGTGACACATTTTTAAAAAGTTAATTATTTTTAATTCCCCATGAATTGGGACTATTTAAATTGTAAAATTAACTAAAATCTAAAGTGCCAAAATTTAGGAGGGTCAAGCAAAATTTCAGGGGGGTGTATAAATTATTGTGATTATTTTGCTTCATTTATTTAATTTGTTGAAAAAACACACAATTGATCCTAATTTAGTTTATTTTATCACACCCTTAAACTATCATGAATGATAGGCTTCCATGTCCCTCGCATTGTGAAACAAGAAGCTTTACATGATAACTATGGGTATGCAAACTAAACTAGCTACAGATAAATAAAAATGGTTTGAAAAGTGTGATTAAGATTTTGGTTTTCTATTTCATTATGTGCCACCAAATCTATGATTTCACATTGAATCAACCAAAACACCCAAGGAAGTATGGGATACCTTAGGGAACTTTTCTGGGAACTTAGATGAGATGAGAGGGCATGCACTAGAATATGAGTTGATTAGTCTTAGCTCTACCAATTTTGACAAACTTCAGGATTAATTCACCAAATGAAAATCATTGATATTACAACTAAAATAATTTAAAATTGATAAAAATTATTCATAGATTATACTTTCTATCCTTGCAAAAATTAGACTTGACTATTATGTTTTCATCTCCACTTTCCATGCAACCAAAAGAGCACTTGGTACTTCATGGACTATGCCCTCATTTGATGAGTTTGTTATTGATTTGACTCTAGAAAAAGATAAATTAAATTAGATAGGTGTACCAAAGTCTGTTAAACTACATGTTCTACTTGCAGGACATGGCATCAAAAAGGTTTCAAAAGAGAAGAAACATAACACCAAGGATCATGAGAGCAAGAAGGATCAACCCACCACCAAACCAGACTTTGATACTTCCTCTTCTAGGGTTAAATAAAAAAATAAAGGGTTAAATGTGGGTATTTCATGGGAAACCATGATGAACGTGAGTGTTTTAAAAAGTAGTTTGATCACCTCATGAGTCTTATTAAGAAGAATAACATAGGTGTTCCTGAGTCTATCCTACCATCTTCATCAACCCATGAATCTAAGGAAAATAACAATAGGAAAGGGAAAGAATTAGGAAAAGATAAAGTAAAGGGGAGAGCTATAGTTGTGGTGGTACCTCCAGCTCTTAAATGGGTTATTAATTTTGGTGCATCACATCCTATGGCTTCTTCACATGTGGATTTCACTTCCTTGGAACCATGTGACATGTCTTCTATTCGACTAGGTGATAATACTTCTACATAGGTTTTTGGGAAAGGAAGTATTGACGTGAGTGGTAGAAAATTTAACAATGTTCTAAGTATTCACTCACTATCAACTAATCTCCTATCAATCTGTTATATTACTCACCTTAGTGAGGGCATGTGAGTTGAGTTCACTCTAGATTTAGTGTATGTTAGAGAGATCATTACAATGGGTTTAGTTGATCATGAGACTTGGCTATATTATTTATCCCACTTTATATTTCTTTCAAAATTTTCATCAAATTCACCTATCTTTGATGACACCTGAGATCCTAGGCACATTTTTGATATTGATGACTTCTCCTCTACCATAGATGACTACAATAGTTATGGTGAAGAATTTACTCCTCTTTGTCACCTTTCATGTCTTGAGGAGTTATTTATGGATCCACCTACTTCCAATCCACCTTATACTTTTTAGTGAGTAAGATATTTGATTCAAGACACATCAAACATTGATTAGCCTTCTACATAGTTGCAGGGCCTTCCACACTCTTTCTTTGCTTTTGCTTTAGATGCACCATCACTTCATGAAGCAACCGACATTTCTTCTTTGCATAAGGAGCATAGTTCCTTGTATAAGAACCACCATTTGGTTAGAGATCTATCAGATACTTTGTAGATTCATTCACCTTTTCATGGTGATCTAATCTTCACTACACCTCATTCTGATCCATAGTCACTCTAGGAGACTACTTTATAAGATACATGGTGGTTATAAGTAGTTGTATCTTTGAGTGGGGCTTTCTAGTCCTACCTTCTCTTCTTTGTCTCTCTTTTTTTCTTTCTTTTTAGGGGGAGTTTTTTCCCACTATATTTTCTCCTTTTAATCTACTTTTTAAGAGTTACATTGTATGTGGGTACCTCATCAGGCCTTGTTGATGGGACCAATCTTTTATTTTATGCCCACCTAAGCTATGTTTAAGGGGGGGTATTATTGTAAGATATTTATTATTATATTTATTTATTAAATAGATAAATCCTACACACATGTTGCTTCAGCTTGCTTAGGTGTTTCTTTAGTCTATGGTAGTTATTTATCACTTGTCTTAGCTAAGTGGTTGTTACACTTTTGTTCTTCACTAGTCTATTATCATTTAACTACCTGATTCTAGGTGTTGTCATAGCTAAGTGGTTGTTACACTTTTGTTTTCCACTAGTTTATTGTTAGTTAACTCCTTGATTCTAGGTGGAAGTTGCATGTTCTTTATACTATATAAGACACCTATTATAAATCTATGAATTATTCATTGAATCTAAATAAAAATCACATTTGTGTGTTATTATGATTTTTGTCTTCATAATATTTATTTTTCTTTTCTTGAAATCTTTGCAAATATTTATAACCTTGTTTTTTTTTTATGAATTTCTTGGTGAAAATCCAATAGGTAGGGACAAGACTTACTGATTTATGGTATTATCATGGCCAATTTTGGCTTGATTAGATATCAAGGACATTTAAGACTATTTTAATTATTTGAATGGGGTTTCAAAATGGTACCTATCTTCAATATGATGTGTGTATGTATATACTTGTATTTCTAGTTATTTTTAAAACATGAAAACCTTTATGTGGTAACTTTAGACACATAAATTTCATTTAGTGTCAAAATTCACATAAACCCCACTCATTATTCTTTAACAAATTTAAATTCAAATTCATGTCATTTCCCTCCTTTTTCAAATAATTGAATAATTCAAATTTAATCAATTGTACACACTTTTAATCCAAATTTAATTAATAAATATACATTTTATACCTCAAAAAAACATCCTCCACTTTTATCTCCCTTACATGTTGACTTGCTCAACCAACCTATTGATTTACTCAACTATCATTGAGTCATACCTTGACTTGTCAAATAGCTTGAACAATTCTTGGTGACTTAACTAAGAAACTCCCTGTTTCTCTCAACCATTTGAATAGGTTATCATACTCATGGGTGAAGAATAATTATCCATTGTAAATTATCTAGATAATTTTAAATATTAAAATAATCCTCCACCATCTGATCTATCTTAAAAAAGCCTATAAAAGGCATGCAATACATCACTTTCATCCATTTGCCTTCAAGCTAATTAAGTGCTAGATAAATTACAAATGAATCCAAAGTGAATGAAATAAATAAAGAGTGAATTTTATTACCAAAATAATACCCATTCCATATTTTCATTGGATAAAGGATTGACCATCCACATTCCACATAAGAGAGCAAATCTACTATTTATCACACCATGGAGAAAGTGATAAACTTTTCATGTGTTTGTAAGTAGTTATTTTGATAGTTTAGTTTCTTCATTGTGTTGTTTCTCTATCTTGAGATTATTTGATTTTATATCAGGATTAAGATCATTTTATTTCTTAGTTTAATTGCATCTATATTTACTTCATACATTTTGGCATGCCTAGTGTGACTTTACCTCATCTTTTTCATATCACAATCATCATAGGTGCATTTAGAATCATTTTTAAATTTATTATTATAGTTTTTCTTATGCATATATGTTTTATATTGGTCTTAGTAGTATTATTTGTAGTTTTAAGTCATTTTAGGTGTTTCAATTCTATTGTGCATATTTTCTATGTAACTATGAATTTGGGGACTTTTTCAATGAAACTATAACATGAAATTAAAAAATCATCATTCCCCTAAGTTTATAGTATTTTTGATAGTTTTATCCTTTCCATAATCTTTGTACTTCATTTATGCTTATGTCTATGTTTTCTTTTTTTGTAAATCTTTATTTTTATGTAATTACAAATTTGGTGAGTTTAACTATGAAATCATAGATTTAAACTATTAAAGTATTTAAATAATATACAAAATTATTACCAAAGTATGAAATAATTATATTGTTTTTTAGTTTTTACATAATAGTGAAGTTTAGGTTACTATGAAATCATCAATTCCAATTGGGAAATCAGATAACTTAATAACGAGTTTAGTGAGTTGAACTGCAAAATTATTCCATAACTACAAATTCATTATATCTATCTTTTGTATTATACTTATCTTTTTTTTCTAGACAATAGTAATTATATGTTTATGTTTGATTTTGTATTTGCAGATTCATCATAGAAGCTTTTTTCTCTTATTTTTATGGTTTTTTCTTACTTTATTGTAGGTCACCTTGAATCTAATCCACATCAAACTTTATAACAACTATTTTTAGGTCACTAGTAAAAAAAATTCCAAGAATGCTTAAAATAAAACTAATTTTTTTCCATATTTGTTACTATTGTTATTGGTTTCATTTTTTTATCTTTTATTAGTAATTAGTTCACACTTGATTTCTTGGAGTTGATTTATTTTCTATTTTTCTAGTATTTTGTGTGTGTTATGAATTTGTGTATGCTCTTCCCTTAAAATCAAATTTGTGAAGATACTCAAGAATAAAAAGTAATTTCATAACTTTTAAGTTGTACCTGTGCGTATGCTCTTCCCTTAGCATCACATTGATGATAATACTTGGGAATCAGAGACAAGCATTAATTTTTTATTTCTATTTCACCACCATATAATAAGCCAAACCCCATGTATCAATGGTGTACATAAATTGAGATCCACCTATTTCAAAGTCCTACATAGTTGTGTGTTTTAAGAATACCATGCTGTGAGGGGATTTCATGCTATAATACCTAGGGTTTCAATAGTTTCCTTAAAGTACAATTCTGTCAATGTCAACACACTGAGACCTCTATAGTTGTGTCGATCATGTTGGGATAAAAACTAATAATGTGCATCTATTTAATTAACTTATTACATATAATCAGGCCTCAACATACCAAAAATTATATTAGAGGACACCCCTTTAGATAATCTTGTGAAAAACTTAAGCCTAGGTGAACCTATTTGATGTTCGACTTTGGTGTATTGGTTAGCAGTTAGCACTAAGAAGTTACCTTCCACACACACTTGAAACTAGAATTAGTAGGCCATGGGAATAGTATGATCCTCTATGGTTAGTATTTTGAAATATTAGGAAATAGATAAGAGCACAAATTAGTATGTGACATTGAAAGAACCAAATGTCATTCATAACCTTAATCTTAGATTTTCATCTTTTTGTGCAATTATGTGATTGTTTCAAGTAGGAATTACTTGTTTTATCCTTGTGGTTTACCATGTATTTAATTTTTCTTGAGTGAAAATGAATTTATTCTAAGTCTTAAAGTTACAAAAAATATTAAAATCAAACTTTTCTAAAGTTGAAGATCAAAATTAGTTAGTTAAGAATCAAAAAAATTTAGTAACTTTGGTTCTTATTCTTTTTTTAGATATATATTCACTTTTGGTCAAAGCTCTAACCAGTTTGGGACATAATCAGGGGCCCTGATCCTAAGTGATCATCTATCACATGTTCCATATTTACCAATAATGGTCATAATTGACCAAATAATACCAATAATGGTCACAATCAGCTTAAGAATACTAATAAATAGCCATAAATATCCCAATAATACCAATAATGACCACAACCAGCCTAAGAATAACAATAATCCCCCATAATTAACATAAGAAAACCAATGAATAACCACATCTAACCTCTAATACCATACTAATATTTGAACCTAGGTGGTGGTTGAAACAACCAAGTCACATTACCAACTCACCCATATTGTAAGTAAATCACTTATAAGTTCACATATAATTATTATGTATTGCATATAATAGACAAAGATAAGATATCACACAATAATAATTGATAGTAGAGTAGAATACTAGATAATATGACAAATCCAATTTGAGGGGTGAAATGCAATAAGAGCACAATACTTAATATGATGATCAAATACTAACCACTACCTCCTATATATAGTCTACTTAGTCATCGTTATTCCATAGGCCAACCTAACTAAGAACATAAATAAATGTAATAAAAATATAAAATAAGTATGAAAGACATAATTTAGACACACATATCCCTAGACATACTAAAGGTTAAGGGCATAACATTCCCCTCCCCTTTAAAATAATTTTATCCTCAATGTTGAATCAAATATAAATGTTTTTGCATAAAGGATTCATCCTCCTAGGTGGTATATTCGTATGATAGATTCTTCCATTTGATTAGGTACTTAATCACTATAGACCATAACTTATTAGTGCATATTTTAAGGATCACCTTAACATCAAGAATAATTCTACCTTCCTCATACAATTCTGGTAATTTAGTTTGAGTATTAACTCTATGTCTAATGAATTTATTCAGGCATGATACATGAAATGTTGGATGTATGTAAGTAGATGAAGGAAACTCTAACTTGTAAGCCATACTATCAATTTTTTGAAAAATCTAATAAGTACCATAATACTTAGGGGACAAATACTTTATGGATATCTATTTATATGGATACAAGCAAACAAAGACCCAATCTAATGTCAAAATGCCTCTCACTCCTATGTTTATTTGCCTACTACTTCATGCAATTGTGGGCCATGGCTAAATTTTCACACAAACTTGTAAGCAACTCCTATTGATGGTGAATATGTTCCTCAATTGCATGAAATTTAGGATGGACCTTGAGGATTAAAGTGATGGAAGGAGGGTGGTATCCATACAAGGCCATAAAGGGAGACATTTTTGAATAACTATGAGCATAAGTATTATACCAGCTTTTAATAAGTGGTAACCCATAAACCCATTTATCATATTTAATAGAAATAAAATAATAGAAATATCCTTCCATTTTTTACTACCTCAGTTTATCCATTTTATTGAGGATGATAGGATGAGATATGAGCCAACTTGGTACCCAAACATGCAAATAATTCAATCTAATTTTTTTTTCTTTTGATGATAGCAATTATTCCAAACAATAGTTAAGGCTATTATGATCAGTCTTTACCTAAAAGTGATGATCCATCAAATAAGGCCTCCATAGTTTAACTACATGTAGAATGGCCATCATTTCCTTCTCATATATGGGATTGATCCAATTCTTACCCTTCAATTGGAAAATTTCAAATGTAAGTGGTTTATTTTATTTCATGAGCACAACACCCATACCATATCTAGATGCATCACATTCACCCACAAAAGTCTTAGAAAAACTAGGAGTGATCAACACTAAAGTGGTGCACTTAGCTAGTTTTAGTTATTCAAATGCGTTGGTAGTTATATTAGTTAATTATAAGGAGTCTTTTTTCAACAAAGAGGTGATTAGGGATGCAATGATACCATAATTTTTGGAAAACCTATGATAGTAACTAGCTATCCCTAGAAATCCCCTTAGTTGCTTGAGTTTCTTAAGAACTAGCCAGTCCACCATTGCTTGGATTTTTTTAAGATCCACTTTCACTCCTTCCTGTGAAACCATATGACCTAAATACTCAACCTCATGAGCTCCAAAATTACATTTATAAGGTATGGCATACAATTGATATTATTTTAAAATTGAGAGTACATATTTCATAGGTTATAAATGGTCTTCCTAATTTTAACTATAAGTGAGGATATCATCAAAAAACACCATAACAAATTTCCTCAAAAATGGCCTAAAAATAGTATTCATCAAACTCTAAAATTTGGATGGTACATTTGTTAGACCAAAAGGCATAACCATAAACTCATAATGGCCTTATGAGTTCTAAAAGATATTTTGGGTATGTCTTCATCATGGATTTGGATTTGATGATACCCAAAATGTAGATCAAACTTGGTAAAATAAAGAACACCATGTAATTCATCTAAAAAATCATAAATGATAGGAATAGGAAACTTATAATTTATAGTGTACTTATTGAGCTCTTTATAGTTAGGTCATATCATCCAAGTGTCATATTTATTTCTCACCATGATAATTGGTGAAGAATATTTGTTTTGGCTATGGAAAATGATTCTTGCATCCAACATCTCCTAGACCATCTTTTTAATTTAACTTTTCTAGTGATAGGGATACTTATATGGCCTGATGTTAGGTGGTTTACTACCAAGAATAAGTTTGATGAAATGATCAGGCATGTAGTTAGGTGGAAGTCCTTTCAACATGTCACCAAAAAAATAGAATGGGAATAAATCACTTGTTGTAGATTAGGGGTTGTAGATGGCTATGTTGGCTGGACTTTAATGGAGAAAAACCAAGCCACAAATCCCTATCACCCTTTTAGAGAATCTTGTTCATTTTATGGGATCTAAATTTTTTTGGAGAGTTATCCCTTAATCCCCTTATCTCAAATGTCCTTCCCTTAGAATTAAAATATGTGAATAATTCCTAGAAGTCATCTCAATATTATCCAAAGTGGTGAGCCATTGTACTCATAAAATAATGTATGTTCCACCCATGGAAATAGAAAACATAAGAAAATCTAACAAGTAGTCTCCCATATCTAGTTTAATACTATGGAATTTTATTGAATAGATTATAGTACCACTATTTTTAATCATGACCTAAAATTTTGTAGTGAGATAAATGAAATAGTTCAAATGAGTAGCCAACTTATTATTGATGAAGTTGTGTGTGCTCTCAAAATCAATCAATACATTGACCTTTTATTTCCAAAGGTAACCCACCACCTTTAGAGTTTGGGGAGTACTAATACCTAAAATTGAATGACATGAAATAGTAGGCTAAGATTCTTTATATTCTTCCTCAGGTTATTTTATATCCTCACCATTTTCCTCCTCATCATCTTTATCCTCATTGGTAACTTTGATGTAAAATAATTTATTTTCAGCATAATGATGTCCTTTGCTCAAATTGTTATTACAACCATAACACAACCCTTTGGATAAATTATAATAAATTTTTTGAGGTATTAATCTAGTGGGTTGAGGAAATTATGGTGTGAGACAGGTGTGATCATGACCAGTAGTGAAATTTTTCCATTTGACCATCTCTTTTTCTTCTGTCATGTGTACCCTTAGGATAGCTTATGATAAAAATGATGGATTAAACATATGAACCTACAATTGGATGCTATTTTTGAGTCCACCCAAAAAAATTTCAATCAAATTTTCCTTAGTGATGTATTCCACCCATAAGGATATATTATAAAATTGATTAATATAATCCTTCATAGTTTTGTTTGACACAGTTTGGCTAACTGACTGAAATAGTTCTCAAAGACATTATTTCAAAAATGAGCCAAAAAAACATCAATGAAAATAGACCATGTAATAATATCACCATTATTTTTATTTTGAGAATATAACCATCAATATTAAATGTAACTAACTGTTACACCAAAACCTCAAGGTGTTAGTAAAATCTACCCATTAGGATCATAACATCCCACCACACTTTTAAAGCCTAGACTTTGGGATAGATTTTTACCCATAAACCAAGATCCATTATATATATGATCCCCAAATTAACACTTTCATGTTAGCATAGCCACCTTCTCTATGACTTAAACCTAAGTGGAGGCTCTAATATGAAATTAATTGCTTAGGTTCCATTTATAGAGACACCACTATCACCTTCTAAGAACTAGTAGTTTGGTGTAGATTAAATAAATTATCAATTTGGGTAATACAAGTGAGAAGATCCTTAGAATCAAATTTACACATGTCCACTTTTGGCAACATTGATTTCACACGAGGATTAGAGGTATTAGTGTTGAGAGGGAAAAGAAATGAATGATTAAGTGGAGGGTTTTTTGGCTATAACTATGATGAAATGTCAGCCAATTATGCAATGATATAATAGAATTTAGTGTGTACCCCATTAATCTCTTCACACATCCCTAAAAGATTAGTTTGAATTACCACAAAATCATCCTACCACACCAATCCTTTTATGTGATCCTGAAGTTGAGAAAGTAATGAATCTAAATTCCAAATTTTATGTCATCCTGTAGTTGAGAAAGTAATGAATCTAACTGTCCAAATTCTATGTCATCCCTAAGAGTCTTAGGAGTTTCTTGCCCCCCTTTTTTACCTAATTAGTAGGACTTACCATATAAAAACCCTAGGAGGGTTTTCACCCCAAAAAAGTGTACTAGGAGATGGTACCATTATGATCACCTCACTAAGACAAATCTAATAACTACTTTTGTGCACTAGGGTGAAAATTTTGGTACCAAAAAAGTGTATCACTAGGATATACTATTGTGACTATCTTGCTGAGATGAGTCCAATGACTATAAGTGTTCATAGGAAAAAAATTCAAACTTTTTTTATAATGTTTATTTTCAAAAAAACATTTCAAATAATATTGCATTGAAAAAAATTACTTCTTCACATATCATATGTTATGTTTTTCTCTCCCTCAAATCAAAAAAGTTCTGCCTTGCCAAATCCAAAAAAATGTCATAGGAAACTTTCCCAAATCAAATCTCTAATACCACTTGTAATTAAATTAATTAGATGTTCATACAAAATTATTATATATCACATAGAATAGATAGAGATAATATATCACATAGTAATAATTGATAGCAAATCAAAATACTAGATAATATAGTAGAGCCACTTCAAGGGGGAAACCTCCATAATAATGCAATAAGATCAAAATACTATGATCAAAGACTAACCACTATGTCTTATATATAGTTTGCTTAGCCATGGTTATTGAATAGGCCAACCCAACTAAGAACATAGACAAATGTAACAAGAATATAAAAGAGGTATGTAATCCACAAAAAACCACACCTATCCCTAGGCATGCTAAAGGTTAAGGGCATAACACACATCTCATCAATTACTTTGGTTCTTATTCTTCATCTAAGTTTATTTTATTTAATTCAATTCATATTTACCTAGCTATGTCAGCATAATAAGGCATATGGCCATGATTAATAATCATAATTCAAGCAATACATCATTTGGAAATAAACCTTTTCAATTTGAAAGCCAAGATAATCATGTATAAATACATGAAATTATTGAACAAGAATAAGAGGGAGGGCTTACCAATATCAGGGTATTCCTAAAGCTATCATACCTGCTACTTATATTTAAAAATGCATCATGACAAAAAAAAAGGATGTTTTTCTCCAAGATTTAAGCTTAGGATCCAAATTCCCACCTAATTTTGATGTATAAAACTTGCAATACTTGATTTTAAGTAAATATCCTTCACCTTCCTTTCATGATCAATCCACACCATAAGGCTATTTAGAGGATAGTAATTCCCTAATGGGATCTTCATATCCTAATCCCCATGTCTCTCAAGATAAAGGGAAAGAATATTCCATGAGGAATCATCCTAAACAAGGCATGGGTTTTCTATGGAAACCCATGCACACCATGTCAACCAAGAGATTATGCATATCCAATCCCATCAAGCAAATAGTGATTTTGGTAATCTAAATATTAATCATCCTAATGTGAGTGTTAATACTAATTCAACCTCATATGTCAATCCAAAAAATCTAAGATTGAACACACATTGAATTTCACCAATCATAAATATAACTAATAAAATCTTGAATTTTGATTTAATTTTGTGAATCATGCATCCAAACAATCCAACCTTTAGTATACATTCAATTTTAACAATACCAAATCTGATCACCCAATACTTGAATGTGCATTCAAGTTCAAAAATCCATGATCAAACTAATCAAATATTTAATGTTCATTCAAGATCACAAATAAATCCAAGTCTAATCCTCCAAGGCTCACTAATAATCATCAATCCAAATAAAAATCCAATATTGAAAAATAATTTGATCTCACCACTCCATTCATCCAATCCATGTTTTGGCATTAATACAAGTATGCTCAATAATCCTAATCCAAATAATAGTTTACAAAATCAATTTTCTCATTCTATTCTCTTGTTATATTTATTCCATCTAATCCAAGTCTAACACCACCTAATTCACTTCACATTAATCCCAGACCCAAACCATTCCTTCAACCCTAACATGCATGTTAACCATATGATTAGTTCACATCTAAACCAAAACATAAATAAAACTAATTCAAATAACCCCAACCTAAACACAAAACTTAACCCAAATAAATTAAACACAAACCCTAACCCTATTAACTTTACCCTTAACCCAAACGAAAACCAATTTAACTCAAACCAAAACCAATTTCATGTAAGTCAAACCAACCCTAACTTCAACATGAGTTCTAACCTATCCAAATTTAAATATAACAAAAATTCACAACAAATTAACCCCAACTTATTCAACTAATCCATATTTAACTATAATACCAATCCTAAACCCACAAAATTTTACACCAACCCTTCTCCAATAAACTTTAATTTTAGCAAAAATCCAAACCAATAAAACCCAAACATTAACTTTACAAGAAATCCCAATATAACAACATCAAACTTAAACACTAATACTATTCCAACAAACCTTATATTTAACACCAACTTGAACAATCCTAACCCCTTTTAAAATATAAAAAATACTAACATTTCCAACCAACCCCCTAATAAATTCAACCCACTACTCAACCAATTTACATAAAATCAAACCAACACACATCCATTCATAGGTTGACCATCTAAATTTTATATGTCCTCAATTAAAATGAACCAACTATCACCATACTTTATATAATAATTCCAAAACATTAAATATAGGGTTCAAGGATTTCAATATGATTCTTATTATAGACAAAAAAAATTTAAATTTGAGGAAATTTGTTCATACCCCTATTAATTAAGTACCATGACAACAAATTTTCCCTAAGTATTTTAAACTCCCAAAATTTGACAAATACAAATGTAATGGAGATCCTAAGGAACACATTATAGGTTTATAATATGCATGTGCAGATGTTGATTATAATAATGAGTATATGTTACAATTATTTCCATGAATTCTATGGGGTCAAACCCTTGAATGGATTTCATGCCTTCCTAAAGGATTGGTATTCAATTTTGAGGACATTTCTGAGAAGTTTTATCATAACATTTCTTAGAATATTGAAAAGGACTTAACCACATTAGACTTACACAATACCAAAAAACATAATGGAAAAACCATTGCTTCCTTATTATAGTGATGATGAGAATTTGTATGTAATTTTACATGGTCATTTACCAATACTAGACTTGTAGATATATTTATGAAAAATACCAACTCAAACTTTCCCAAGGTCATGTTGATGCTTCAAAATGTACCACAGGTTCTCTTCAATGTTGATGAACCCTTCTCATTTTAAGATTTGAAAAATCCAAGGCATGAGTTACAGTTTGGGACAATTAGAGGATGTCTATGGTAGAATAGAATCAAAGTATGGGAACTATCCATAGTATTTGTTTAGTTTAGTGGTTGGGAGCCACTAGGCTCTGAATCTTTAGATCTTTTTAAATTAATGATTTCTAGACTAATCTAAATGAGTATTAAAAATTATCTTTAAACTAAAGTGAGTCTTGATGAAAAATAATAAAAGGGAAGGGTAAGGTAGAAAGGAAATGTGATTTCAAATTCTCATCTCAAATATTATGACAAAAGTCTTATTAATTTGAGCACACATGAACCAATTTATGTTATAAAATAGCATGAACTTAGATTACATCACAAATTAGGCAATAATTCAAAGGAAATATAAAAATCATAAGTAATAACTAAGTTTACTTTAAATGCTTGCTAATGTGGTCCAAATAGCCTAAACACATCCAAATTTAGAGCAAAATAAAATGAAGTATACTAGAGATCTTTATATTTAATCTAGCATTAGCACAAATCAAGAGCCCTATGACAAAGAATGTGTCTCAAAGTATGAAGAATACTTCAAACTTAAGATGACAACATGAAATTGAGAGACAAAATTGACATTTAACAAACTATCAAGACAATATTTTCAAAATTCCTTAGTTATATTACATTCTCCTAGTATACAATTGCTTAAAATCTCTCTCCTTTTATAAAATGGTACTTCCTACGTATTTATAAGAAACATAAGTGGTTTACTAGTTAAATTTCTCAAAATATCCACATGCAAGGTAAGAAAACTATCCTTAATACAAAGACACAATTCGAAAGGCTTTCATGCCAACTTAACAAGAATATGTGTATGCTAATAGACTAGCATATATTTTACACAAAGAATTTCTTTTAAAAATTACATTAGTGGGCTCTTCAATCAACCCTATTTAAGGAAGTCTTTCACCTTGGTGTATTGCTCTTTGATTAGCTAAAAATCCACTGTAGGCTTCATTAGATAATCCTCTTCTTGACTTTTTAACTTTTCAAACTCACTATCATCCTTAGCCATGAGTGACTTGATACATTGGGCTTTGGAAATTTACTTCCCTATAGTAATAATGATGTCAAGGATCTTTTGATTATCCTTATAAAGATGGTTTTGATTCCCCCTAATACTCTAGATGTGGATGCCAACTCTTTGCTTGAATTCTTCATCACTAATTAGGTCCATAGTAGTGGTTTGAGAAGGGTTATCCAATAGGCTCCCCAAAAGCTTCTACATTCTTATTACCAAGTCCTTGTCTTCCTTGATGAAGTTGTTGATATTATTTCACTAGGTGATCAAATATTCTTATTTGTCCATCAAAACCACCATGAGGATATCTAAATGTCTAAGCTTAATGATTTTGAAGTCTAGGTACTACTTTGCCCTATGCACCTTGATGAGTTCTATCATCTGAGCTTGAGAATCCTACCATTGAGTGATTAAGTCTTATGCCATCACAGTTTGATGGTTTAAAGAACTTAATCTAAGCTTGATGTTCTTCAAATTATCAAATGTGTCCAACAAATATTTACTCATCATTTGTAATATGTCTTCAAGAATTGAACATAAGACCTAAGCCTTTAAATCCTACTTCTCCTTCTCCAAGTTGAGGATCCTCTACTTCATTCCTTGGATTCTAGCCAAGGTCATTATTTATTGTGCCATTACCAAACTAGCTACATCTTCCTAAAATATAAGATGTTCTCTTATTACCTACCCTTGAATGGGAGTTAAGCCCAAAAATGGTTCCACCTTCTGAAAGGTAAATGCCTCAATGCCAATAATAGCCTTCTTTGTCACTACTCTCTCAAGACTTGATGTGTCTGGATTGAAGTGGACCTTTGGGTTAGACTCTTTTAACTATGGCTACTTAGGAACTTCTACATTTGAACTCCTAAAGGCCCTCGAGGTGTTAATCCCTTAGCTCTCCTTGTTGTGAAGGATTTGGATCCTTCTCTTTACTTGATTGTTCATAATGTCTTGGATCCATGGCTTTATATTTTCTTGAGCATCGATGCCAACTCAATTTAAATCCAATGATGGAGAAAGATATGGGATTTTCAATAATTTCCCATAAATAAACTAGTCAAGAATAGATGGTCCATAAATAGGATTTTCATCACTGAAGATGTTAACTTAACTAGTACGGTGAGTGAAGGTTAACCTAGGCTTCTTTTTAGGTGTCAAGGGAACCAAGGCCAATTTTGATTGTCTTTTTCCCCCATCCATTGGGATCAAATCTATATTTTTTATATTAGATGGATCCTCCTCCCTATCAAAACCATAGGTAGTTATAATTTCAGCAAGGGAACTCTCCACTATTTATCCTACCTCCAATGTAATCATACTAATGACATCCATTAGGGAATAAGGCCTCTATACGGATGTTTGGGGTTGAGGACCTTTTCTAGGTCTATGTTTTATCCTTAGCTACTCAACCACAACATTACCCTTTCTTTTTATATCCTCAAGTTTCCTAAGCTGGGGTGTCTTTCTCAATTCTACTCATTGAAGATCATAAGATTATCCTCCAATAGGTGGCTCTTGATGAGAAGTCCCAAATGGTCCTGGAAACAAGTGATTTTACAAGGGATGCAAGTTCCATATCTCTCTTGAGGTCTTATTGTCTCTAACCAGCCTATGCTCTAATTTGATGTTATAACCCTTGATCTTGAATAGGACCTCTTTAAAATTATTTGCCTTCATGTAAATAATATCTCCCACACTTGGTTAATGTTTGTACTTAGTATTTATGACCTTTTTATCTTAGATGTGGTTGGCCACTCTATCTTTGGGGTCTCACATCTTATATCATCCAATTGTAAATCAAAATAATTCTTGTGGATCACCATAATTTCCAGTTGCTTCCAATCTTTTATCATAATCCTATAAATGTCTAGTGGAAAGGGGTAGACCTGAGCCTTCTTATTTTTCTTGCATATCACATCCACTCCTTGGGTGATTTTATAAACAATATCTTGTTATAAAAGCTTATTAGGGACATGAATGGGCAATCTATATGGTTGAATCATGATTCCTTATATCCTTATTATAGTGCAATCTGAATAGAACCATACATCCCACATGGTTTCCACTTATCTTTTTATTAGAGGGTGGAGTCTTATCATAGGGACACCAGTGATTGTCTCATAGATAGTTGGGAAAACACCATCATAGATAAATTTTATGTGGTTCTTATATTTGAATATATGCAATTTAGAGTAGTGGTGAGAGATAGTGGTCTTACCATTAGAGGACCAAGTTTGGATGCCAGGGAAATATACACAGGTCAAAAGTGAATCCAAAAGGTAGGACATCATAAATAATTTCTTAGATGTCCTTCTCTTGATGGCAATGATTTATTTGGCCAAGAAAAATCTTATTAGGTCTCTAATGGGAGGGGTTAAGTTACGCTCCAACATGCAGTGGATATAAGATACCCAAACCTTACTCACAAAATTAGTAGAAGGGGAAACAAAGGATTTATTCAGTAAGGTCATAGATATCCAAATGCCCTACATGAATTAGAAAATAAGAATCCCATCATTAGGGGACCTAAAAACATGGGAGCCCTAGATTAACCAAGGTGTGAAGACTGAATCTAGGTTTTGGGTGTTTGTCCACTCTCTCAAGGATGGGAGATCAAAATGAGGCAAGGGAAGCTTGTAATAATTTTCAAAGGCCATAGGGATGATGAATGAAACCTTCTTAGTGATTACATATTGAATGATCCATTACGCATATATTTTTAAATCAATGAAAATGGGAGCAAAGAGGTTGATATAATGCATTACCTCTAGTTTGGCTATAATATGGTGAAGGCCTACCAGTCAAATTAAGACTAGGTAATTATATCTTTGGTGCATAATGGCATTTCTATTTTCCTCATAAGAAATTGGTTATAATTTCTCCACAAGCAAGAATAACTTAGACCAGTTCCTAATTCCATGCACATTCAAGGTTGTCACATCCAACTTTGTGTCCTTAAAGATCTTTCCTTCACTATCTAAAGTTAGATAAAGCTCTGCTTCCATTTTCATTTGTTGCCTACCTTCCACCATTGATGACATTGAATTGTACATGTAATGTTACTAAAGGTTTCACTAGTACACTTGCTTCAAGATTTAGTTTCACTATTTTGATTACTTTGTGACCAATTGAGCTGACTCAAGTCTTCTTTATAGAGGGCTTAAGGTTTTTGAGATTTAATGGTGGAAATATCTAGCTCTTAGTATTATACATGCCTTATATTTTATGGGAACTTATTCTCATGCATTTTTCATTTTTGAACTTAGGAGATATTTTATTTTGACTCTCCATGCTTACTTGGAGCCTATGTGGTATGAATCTATGCCTTAGAAATTTTCATAAATGCTATTTGGAGACTAAATGTTGGATTTCAAAAAAAATCTTTATTTCACTCTAAAAATTTGAATCTAGGCCCTTGCATTTCATTTGTCCTTTTATCCTTAAACTAATTAGTTATTCTATGTGTCAAGCTCATGGGGCCTTTGGAAAGTCCTTTAGCTTAACAGATCGTTGGATCAAATCTATTGAGCAAGTGATTGCTATTAGATCTTTGTTGGTCTTAGATCATTAATTTCATGACTTTAAGACAGACATTGGCTATGCATCAAGCTCAAGAAACCTTTGAAAATTATTCAATATTGATACATTAGTGGTTCAAATCTAGGGAGTGAGTGATCATCATTGGATCCTACAAGATGCATACCTTTTAATCAGTTCTATGACTATATAAACTTAGACTTAAAACAATGTTCCTAAATTCATTTTATGTTAATAAAGACAAAATAACTTAGGTTAAGACATTTTATTCTAAGTTTTCCTACATAAAAATGTTAATAATTCCTTGAAAGGGTATTTATAAATGCCCCCTTTGCTTAGGCTTTGAAAAGTTTTCCAAGTTAAATTTGATGGGTTTGGTAATGCCAAATACATCCTCATAGATTTCAAATGATAGGAGAAAACTTGTCAAATTTAAGATGATAGAATTGCTTTGATCCAATTATTGAGAGCCATGAATCAATCTTTCAAGGTTAAATTTGATGGGTTAATTAACATCAAATATTTCCTCACAGATGTCAAATGATGGGAGCAAACTTGTCACATTTAAGACAATAGAATTGCTCTGGTCCAATGATAGAGTGCCACACATCAAGCTTTTAGGAATTATTGAGGCTTTAATTTCAATGCATGTCATTATATTAAATCTTATAAGTTAGTGAGGACCACCAAAACATTATCCAAGTGCTTGACAATGTTTGGTTTCCCTTTTAGTGTCAGCTTTGGTTCACACCATTGGATCAAAATCTAAGATTGAGTGAGAAATGTTGGATCTATAAAAGTACACAAGTTTTAAGTTAAGGCTTGATATGTATAAAGGTTTATCCTAAGGTTTAGACCTTTAAAATTTGTTCATGATTACAAACACAAATACATTTAAACCTTAATAAGACTTAGTTAATCCAAAAAGGCTCTCGGGTTTTAAAATGGAAAAATGTCCAAGTCTTGATTTCATATTAACATTTGGTCATGTTGTAAAGCATAATCAAAGATTAATATAA
The DNA here is from genome assembly GCA_037957365.1 of Torreya grandis. Taxonomy (NCBI): domain Eukaryota; kingdom Viridiplantae; phylum Streptophyta; class Pinopsida; order Cupressales; family Taxaceae; genus Torreya; species Torreya grandis. The sequence continues at coordinate 348,850 of JARHVA010009095.1, read as the reverse complement.
AGTTAGACTTAGGGTTTTTAAAATACAATGAAATAAAATTTCCTTTTATACTTTTCCCATGAATGTTTGAATGCAAACCCCTAGGGTTTACTGACTAGGAACCCTAGCTTTCTACATGGAACCTATAACTAATCACCTCAAATATAATCATTAGAAACATTAGTCCATGAAACATAATCATAACTAAATACACTGAAGCTCATGTTTTTATTGAAATTAAGTTACCTTTAAATTTCAAGAGAAAATAACCCTTTCACATTCAATCCAAAACATAGATGTATTTGAATATTCACAATGGTCCCCTTTCAGCAAAAGCAAAAAATTGGGGGTATGTTGGTCTCAACAAATGGAAACTCACAAGGAAAACATAACAATACATTGGAACCCAGGGCTTTGGTTTAGACATGTACATAAGTTTTTAATCCCATTTTGAATATACCATCTCCTAAATCAATTTTTGGTTGAAATAAGCTTCTTATGTGTAAAATTTGAACTTGGATATTAAAACAAAAACATGTAGTGTGTGCTTTGATTCCACTTAATGTTTGTCATGAGACTTCAAGAAATAATGTCTAGGTTCATATCATTTTGGCCATTACATTTAAATTTTAGCATATTTAAATATTCTCTTAGGAACAATTGCTCTTAATTCAGGGGAGGCTTAGACATTACTTTGCTACTAGCCAGACATCTATAGACTTGACATAGATACCTTTGGATCCACTCATGCCTTTGATCCATTGCCAGCTAGGCATCCATAGCCCTAGTGGATATTACCTGAATCACCTTTGACTTTATATCTTTTGATTTAGCATTAAGTATTTTTTTTAAAAGGTTGGGAGCTAAGATATCTAGGTTTAAGGATTTGGTAAAATGTCTTGAGCTTAGGATACTCTCCTTTATTTGAAACTTTAATCCTAGACAGGGATGTGTTTTAAGTGTAAGCATGATTTTGAATTAACATACTAAATTCACATTATACACATATGATTCTTCTTAAAACTAAGATTTGATTTAGAATAAGGTTTGAATCTTTGTGTGATATTTAGCTCTTATACCTATCTATGTAGGTACCTTTGGTTGCATCACGATGATTTATCACCACCTCATGTTCACTTTTGTAAGATTCATAGTCACATTTTTTGAGAAATTCCAAACAAAGGTAATCTATGAGACTTTACTATAACCAAGGAACACCACCAAGTATAAAAGATGAAACACAAACAAACAAATAACAAAAATAGACAAGCACAACCAAATATATATGTGTGTGTGTGTGTGTGTGTGTGTGTGTGTGTGTGTGTGTGTGTGTGTGTGTGTGTGTGTGTGTGTGTGTGTGTGTGTGTGTGTACATATATATATATATATATACATATATATACATATACATATATATACATATATATATACATATATATATATACATATATATATACATATATACATACATATATACATATATACATATACATACATATATATATATATATACATACATATATATATATATATATACATACATATATATACATACATACATTATATATATATATATATATATATATATATATATATATATATAAGCCTATCAAGAAAAAGAACAAAGAAAGAAAGTAAACTAACTAGCCCACCTACACTAACCTTAACAATCTTATAGATTTATTCCATGAAGACCCCTAGTGGGGTAGCAGTAATGTAATGCTTGAGATATTTCCCATTGGTGGGAAAAGTAAACTCTACTCCTTTAAGATCCTTTAACCTAAAAGTGTTGTTGCCTAAGATTTTTACAATTTTTTATGTGCCAATCCATAAATGGGTGAACATGCCATGTTTCCTTTAGGCTCTGATGCCTTGTTCTACAGGAGGACTAGGTCTCCCTACCTAAACACTTTTACTTTGGATATTTTATCAAACCATTTTTTCATGATTGATTAGTGCCTACTGAAGTTTGTAAATGCCTTTTCCCTAGCATCTTCCATTTTAATGATATCTAATAGCCTAGAATTATCAATTTATTGGCTATCCTCTATGTATTTTTGCATGAATGTGAACATGGGCAAAAAAAATGGTGAAGCCTTGAGGGATTTTTTGATCCTAATTTTGTCTACCCATAATGTAAACTTAAGGATTTTATGCCATGTTTTAGGTCTATCTTTAGCAGACTTTTTGATGGCTTTCATCAGTTTTTTTTTGTGGATTTAGAAACACCATTTCCTTGAGGGTATTGATTAGAGGAAAACTTGAGTGTAATGCCTTGGTCATAAGGCCATTCCATCATTTCAATGTATATGAAGGCAAATCCATTATCACAAATTAAGGAAACTAGGGTTCTAAATCCAGTGCAACTATTTTCCTCTAAGAAATTAATCACCTCTTTTATTCTCCATTACTTAGTGGCTACTACCTTAGTCCACCTACTGTAATAGTCTATATAAATTAATAAATATTTTTTACCTTTAAAATAATTGGGGTTGATCTCTCCTATGAAGTCTAATCCCCATTATACAAAAGGCTCATCCACCATCACAGGGTGTAAAGGCATGAATGGATTTGGATCTTTTGTGCTAATGATCTAGCATGAATGACACTCCCTCACATGTATATGTTCATCTTTGAAAAGGGTGGGCCAATAATACCCAGCCCTAATAATCTTTTGGGTTTTCATTCTCCCTAAAGGATGTCCACTACCTAACTTTTCATGGAAAGTAGACCTGATTTGAGAGGCCTCTTTTTTTGACACACATCTTAAGTAGATCCCTTAAAAAAATTTATATAAAGGACTCTATCTTTGATGAGGTAATGGGATGATTTGAGCCTTAACTATCTCTTATGTTCTCTAGTGAGTCCTAGGGGATAATTGCCTCTGATAATAATATGCATTAGATAGTCATACCATTCATTGGGTTGGAAGTTTTATTGATCCATTTACATGACATGGAGCTTGGGGTCAATATTGGAAAGCATCTAAACTAAGCCTTAAAATTTCACTAATTTGGAAATTTTCATCTCTATATCATACTCTTGTAGGATTTCCATCTACTTGCCTCTTCTTTCCCTAAGCTCATTCTAACTCAACATAAGATTTGTGGCTAGGTCAGGTAAAATGGCATGCACCTTGTTTCTAAGTAGGTAATGTATGAAATTTTTTACTACCTTTACCAAGGCATAGGCTTGTTTATAAATGATGGAATAGTTCACCTCTACATTTTTGAAGTTGGTGCTCATGAATCCTATAGGGTGGTCATTCCCATTAACCTTTTTAGTTAAGATAATAGCCATGGTGTGGTCAGAAGCAAATGAATATAAGAAAAAATACTTTGAAAAGTCAGGGCTTATCAAGATTGGGGCTTGACTGATTTCTCTTTTAATGTCAACAAATACTTTCTTAGATTCTTCATTCCAAGAAATTTTATCATCTTTATTAATCATATAATTTAAAGGTTTGACAATCTTAACAAAGCCTAAAATAAACTTCCTCATAATTTTAATCTTGAAAAATAATGACTTTAGTTCTTTTTGGATATTGTGTAGCCTGATTTTAGAAATGGCCTCCACTCTATCAGGATCCACAAAGATCCCATATTTGGTAATCACATGCCCCAAATTTTTTCCTTTAGTGACACAAAATATGCTTTTTTGGGGGTTGAGAGATACACCATACTTCCTACATCTATCAAATACTTGTCTTAAATGCATGAAATGTTCTTCTCTATTCATAGAGAATACTATGAGATCATCCATATATATGATGATGAATTTGCCCACTAGACATTGGAAATCATGGTCCATGGTCCTCTAAAAAGTTCCCCCTACATTAATTAATCTAAAAAGCATTCTCTTTTAAGCATGTGTTCCTCATTTAGTAGTAGAAGTTATTTTCATCCTATCTTCTGGAGCAACAAGAACATAGTTATATCCAAAAAATCCATCCAAAAAGGACATCATGGAAGATTCTAAAATGGCTTAGATAACTTGGTCCAGAGAAGGCAAGGGGTAATTATCCTTTTTAGATGCTCTATTCAGATTTTTGAAATCTATGCATAATCTTATTTCCCCATTCTTTTTTTATTGTGACTAGGTTTGCAACCCAAGTGGAATTCTTAATAGGAAACATGATCCTTACATCCAATAATTTATTCACCTCCTCAAATATCATGTGTTTAAAAATAGGTTTAGATGGTCTTTACTTCTATTTAAAGGGTTTACAACCCTCTTGGAGAGGTATAATATGAGTAATAACCCTCGGGTCAAATATTTGTAGATCTTCATAGGACCAATAAATTACATCATTGTATTTTTTAAGAAACTCTCTAGCTTTTTTTTTCCATTTTAGTGCAATCCTTCCCTATAATCACCATTTGGGATTGATCATGTAGGCCAAGGTTCATTTTATGATAGTCCTTACCACTTACCTTGGGTTGCTTAGGTGATTTCAAAATCTTGTTAAGATCAAATAGTCTTTCCAATGAGATCATCCCTTTAGGTATCTTATTGTCACTTAGTTAGATGATTTTACCATTAAGTTCCTTCTCAAGAAAAGTTTCATCAACTTCATCAATAATGTGAGATTCAAAGTCTCTAGAATTAGTCAATAAATCCATAATTTGTTGATCATAATTAAAAACTTGGAAGTGATTTATGTTGTAAAAGATTGAGGGACAGGGTATAAGCTCAATGCTAAGGTTCTAAGAATCATGATTAGGCATGAGGTTAGTTTTAGTAGAGGTAATCTCATTAGTAACTTTATTTTCTTCCCTGGGGATAGACAAGATATTGAAGGCATCAAAAGATTCCACCAAGCCCCAAAATATTAATTTGTACCTCTTAAAGTAAGATATCTTGTATTGGTACTTGTTCCTTATTTGACTATCTATAATTTCAAAATCTCTATAAACAAAGAGTTCCTTGACCTTGTGCTTAATGGAAAGTTATAATCCTAGGATGAGAGCCTCATACTTAGCTAAATTATTAGTGTAGGGGAATTTTAACCTATAAGTTGCATGGTATTATTTTTTTGTAGGGTCTATCAACACAATACTAGCCCCTAATCCTAATTTGAATTGGGCACCATCAACATATAACTTCCATAGGCCAACTATTGGAGGAGAGCTCTTGAAACTAGGTTCCTTTGTAGTTTCTAAAGTGAAAACTCCTAGATTAGAATCTAGGAAGTTTACCTTTTCATTGATAGCATTGTATTATGTTATCATGTTTTTTACTTTGGGTTCTTTTTATATCTTATTTGATTTGGCACGCATGTTTAAGGTATCCACAAGTGTGAGCAATTAGTAGACATGTACCCATTTAAGGCCTTAGTCCATTTTCTACTCAAGAGCAATCCAAAAGCATTAGGAATGTCTACCACTTGTATGCCAATGAATTATTGAAACCTTAGTTCACTATCCAATTGAATATGCACATTTAATAGTTCCCTAATGACCTTGACTCTATATTTATCTAATTAAGTAACTACCCTATTAGACTTGATTGGTGTTAACCTAAGTTGTTCACATATCCCAAAAAGCATGATGTTGGTTGAGGCTCCTAAATCTAAATTTTTTTATGAAAACTCTTCCCAAATATCCTAACTATAAGCAAGAATGGTGGGTAATCTTCTTTGGTTACTTGCATAATTACATTAGCACTATCACTTTTAGGGGGCTTCCTAGGTTTTTGGGATAATGATTCCAAGAGTAAATATATTTTTTCTATAATTTGAGTTAGCTCATGCAGAGTGATGTTGGATTTAATATTTTTCATATCTTTCATAATATTGTAACCAATTTGACTTGAAGGATTAGTAGTAGGTTTGGAAGTGATTTCTCTAGGAGGTTTAGGATTATTGTTTGATACAGTCTCTGGAGGGGTCCCATAGTTGTTAGGTAGAGTAGAAGTAGTCAATGGTTGTTTTTTCTCCCTATTTCTTAGAGGATATGTCTTTAAGAACTATTGGAATGCTTGAATCTCTTCAAGGACATTCTTAGACTCATTATCTTGTAAAAAATGGAATTAAAAAGTTTTTACCATATGCACTTGGTTAGATGATTTAGACTTAGAAATAATTGCAATAGTTTCTTTGTTTGAAACCACTTCAAATGTGTCAATTTCTTCTTGGAGAGATTCAAAGGCTTTGTAAAATTTAATGTATTCAATCTCACCATGATTGAAGGTAGCATGCACCCTACAATATTATAGTAAGGAAATATCATTGTGATTGATATCCATAGTCCTTTTTCTAGAGGAAGGCTCATTAGATTTATTATTGTAGAAACTGTCATTCTAAAATCTATTTCTAGGCCTGTTAAACTATTGGAAAGTGATGTTCCTTATAGAGTTTTCATTAGCATTACCAACTTGTTTTTATAATTGCAAGAAGTTTATGCTAAGCTTCTAGACCATTTTTAATATAGATTAATTACCATTATTTGGAGTCTCAAAATTTTTACCCTAGCTATTATTAATGCCATTAACAGGCACTAAAGCCTTCTGATCATTGATATGAGATCCATTGGTAGCTTGATGGCTCAAAAAACCTAGGTTCTAATTAGGGGCAACATGGCTAGTAGGTAATACATTCAATGTAGAAAATTGATTTAATGCTAGATTATTTTTGTTATTATTTGGGAAAAGGTTTAATGTAGGAATTTGAGGATTAAAATTTGGGATACAATAATCCATCTATCCTTGGGGATGCATTTGGTCTTTAATAACCACTACTTTAGAATAAGCTTGAGCCAATGTAATGATAATTGGAAAATCTCTTTTAAGAAATACATAAGTCATGGGGTCAACAACATCTTTGTAAACCTCCAAAGCTAAAGCTTCATTAGGTTTATATGGATCCATGGTTTGACTAAACATCTTTTGGAACCTAACATTGAAAGACCTAATAGCTTCACTTATATCTCTCTCTTAATAATTGTGAATTGATGATAGATGACATAAGGGCTTATGATCTTTCCAAATTGATCAATAAAGATAGTGTCAAAGTTATTCCATGAGATAATAAAATTATTAGGCAAATTAAGGAACAATTCATATGCAACATCTTTTAATGTAAATGGGAATAACCTACATGCTACATCTTCATGAATAATGTTTAACAATATTAATGCATCTTTGAAATATTTAACATGTTCCTCCATTGTTTTAATACCAATTGGACTAAATATTGGTAAATATTTTTTAGGATTATGTGGTAAGTCATGTACCATAGCTGGTATATTAAAGGGGGAACTTCCAAGCCACACCATATTTGGATGAATATTGAACATAAGAATCCCTTGCAAGGGTGAATATTTTAGATACTTATAATGTGTATTCCTTACTCTATCTTTCCTATTTTTATGTGAATTTCTAGCTTGAGCAAGTGTTCTCTAGTCTTTAAATGTGATCTGGTCCTGATCCTTGGAAATTCTAGCTTGAAGATTAAATATCTTATTCAAAATATGATGATTCAAGTTAGATATTCATATATAATCAATAATCAACTTGTATATATTAGTTTACAGGGATTTGATCATAAAAGTACAAAGGACATCAATCTTTGATTGAATAAGCTCAAAGATGTGTTGAATCATGTAAAGATGACCATTATTTACAACTTATGACTCAAATAAACTTCCTATTGATAAATAATTGTTAATTTTAATTAGAACAAGCCATCTTAATTTCAAATACTAATGAATTCTTAGCACCAAAATCCATATTTACTAGAATTAAGCATATGTATTCAAAAAATATCACTCTTTGTCTAGATAGTCCTAATGACTAGTATAAAACCATGAAGGTCACCAATCTTTACACAATTTATGATAAAAGAAACACAAAAATGTAAAATATAGAGTGATATTTGACCAAATACACAAAAACTAGCAAAGATCTTTAAAGATAATAGGTCCTCCTTCTAGTGCTAGTGGAGCTTCTTGTTGATGCTTCAAAATATACCACAAGTTCTCTTTAGTGTTGATGAACACTTCTCATTTTAGGATTTGAAAAATCCAAGGCATGAGTTATATTTTTTGATAATTATGTGATTTCTATCATGGAATAGAAGCAAAGTATGGGAACTATCCACAATATTTGTTTAGTTTAGTGGTTGGGAGCCACCAGGGTCTAAATCTTTGGATCTTTATGAATTTGATGATTTCTAGACTAATATAGATGAGTATTAACAGTTATATTTAAACTAAAGTGAGTCTTTATAAAAAAATAAGAAAAGGGAAGTGTAAGGTAGAAAGGAAACATAATTACAAATTCTCATCTCAAATATTATGATAAAATTCTAATTACTTTGAGCACACATGAACTAATTTATGTTATAAGATATCATGAACTCAGATTACATCAAAAATTAAAAAATAATTTGGAGGAAATATAAAAATCATAAGTAAGAAACAAGTTTACTTTAAATGTTTTCTACTATGGTTTGAATAGCCTAAACACATCCAAATACAGAGAAAAATAAAGTGAAGTATACTTGAGACATTTATAGTTAATCTAACATTAGCACAAATAAATAGCCTTATGATAGAGAATGTGACTCAAGGTATGAATAATACTTCAAACATAAGATGACAACATATAATTGGGAGATAAAATTGACATTTAACAAACTATCAAGATAATCTTTTCATAATTCCTTAGTTATATTAAATACTCTTGGTATATAATTGCTTAAAATCTCTCTTATTTTACAAAATAGTACTCCCTACCTATTTATAGGAAACATAGGTATTTTATCATTTATTTATCAAAATATCCACATGCAAGATAAGGAAAACTATCCTTAATACAAAGACACAATGTAAAAGGCTTTCATGCCAACTTGACAAGAATAAGTATATGTTAACATACTATCATATATTTTACAAAAGCAATATTCTTTTATAAATTACATTGGTGGGCCATTCAATTATCCCTATCTGAGGAAGCCTTTCACCTTGGTGTATTTCTCTTTTATTAGCTTAAAATTCACTATGGGCTTCATTAGACAAACCTCTTATTGACTTGCTAACTTGTCAAATTTACTATTAGCCTTAGCCATGAGTTCCTTGATACATTATGCTTATTCAATCTACTTCCCTACAATAATAATGATGTCAAGGATATTCAAATTTAAGATAATGTAATTGATTTGATCTAATGACTAAGTACCATGTGTCAAGCTTTTGAGGTTAAATTTGATAGGTTCGATAACATCAAATATGTCCTCATAAATGTCAAATGATGGAAACAAACTTGTCAAATATAAGACAATGGAATTTCTTTATTCCAATGACCAAGTGTCATGTGTCAATATTTCAATAATTCTTGAGGCTTTAAGGTCGATGTGTATGTCGGAGTTGTTGCCAGAATCTGGATAATACAAGTGCAATGAAGATGTGATCACACAAGATAAACAAGTGCACACCACAAGATGCTAAAGCAATTTGACAATAACAAGAAGATAAATTACACAAAAAAAAATGGAAAAAACCAAATCTGAATTAGCATGGAATGGCCAAAATGAGGACTACAAATAGGAGAGTATGAAAGTAACTCCTCCACAAAAGGTGGACAAAGCACACCAAAAATAGTCAGTAACTCCTCCTGAAAGGTGGTGATAAGGTGCTAAGAATAGAGAAGTAACTCCCATCAAGGGAGTTACTTATGACATTCTTATGACACCTATGACACATCTATGACACACACCTCCACATAAGCTAGCCTATCCCACAAATGTAGGAAAACTCCATGTATGCATAAGAAATACAATTTCCCTAATTAATAAATAGGGAAAAATAAAAACCTACACTAATACCCCCCATAAGCGTAGCTTAGGTGGGAAGTGTGGAAATAAAAAATGGGTCCTGGTAACTAGGCCTGATGAGGTACCCATGTACAAATGTAATCTCCCATAAGATAGAGAAAAGGAGAAAACCCATAGGAAAAAAAACTCCCCCCCAAAAGAGAGACATAAAAGAAAAGAAGAGGCTAGAAGGCCCCCCTAAAGATGATGTTGCTACAGATGTGGACCACATCCCAAGAAGAGCTCATAAATGAATGAACTTACTCTTAGTGAAAGGATTGGTGAAGATGTCTGCAACCTGCTCTAAAGACTGGCAAAATATCAAGTCAATGACCTAACTATGAATAAGCTCTTGAATGAAATGCATGTGAATCTCTATGTGCTTAGTTTGCTGGTGCTAAACTGGATTCCTACAAATCTATATGGTACTCTAATTGTCACAATAAATGATGGTGGGCTGCCTAATAAGAATGCCAAACTCAAAAAGAATCCCCTAAAGCCAAATAGCCTCAGTAGCTGCATTAACAACTCCCCTGTACTCTGCCTCTATGGATGATATAGCAATAACATTCTGCTTCTTGCTAGACCAACTGAGAAACTGTAATCAAAAGTTGACTTATGAGTCTATGAATTGCCAGCCTAGTCTGAATCTGTCTATCCAACCAAGTTAACCTCTGTGCCAAATCTGTAGTGAATCCCATATCTATGTGAACCCTATATATAATGCAAGATCCTCTTAGCTACTTTCCAATGCAGCTCATGGGGTTCCTGCATGAATCTAGAGACAAGTCCCACTGTATATGAAATGTTGGGCCTGGTGTGAGTTAAGTAGATGAGACTACCAACAAGTTGTCGATACCGAGTGGCATCAACCAATGGTGAAGAAAAATCAGTCTCAAGCTTGACTCCTGATAGAAATGGAGTCAGAGATGGCTTGCAATCATCCATGTTAAACTGAGCCAATAAGTTGAGAGCATACTTAGGCTGTGCAAGAGAAATCCCTAAATCTGACTGTGAAATCTTGATGCCAAGGAAGTAGTGCAACAAACCCAAGTCTATCATGTCAAATTTGTCTTGAAGAGATGCCTTCACCGCTACAATAACCGATGAAGAACTCCCGATGATCAAAAGGTCATCAACATATAAAACCAAAATCAGAAGTGAATCATCCTACTGCAAGAAGTAGACATTAGGATTAGAATGGCACCTAGTGAAACCTGCTATGAGAAGGAAGGAATCCATCTTGGCATACCAAGCCAAAGGGGCATGTTTGAGGCCATAGATAGATTTCCTAAGTCTACATACTAAGGAAAAATCTTGAATAAATCTTGGTGGTTGCTCCATGTAGATCTCCTCCTCAAGGTCTCCGTGAAGAAAGGCACTCTTCACATCCATCTGATGCACATCCCAACCATGTGTTGCGGCAATAGCCAAGGTGAGTCAGATAGAAGTCATCTTTGCAATAGGTGCAAAGGTCTCTGAGTAGTCAATGCTTGCCACCTGTGAGAAACCTTTGGCAACCAATCGTGCCTTATACTTATTGACCGACCCATCTACTGCAAACTTAGTTTGATATATCCACCTACATCAAACCATCTTTCTTCCCTTAGGAAGCGAAGTCAAATCCCAAGTGTGATTTTTGATTAAGGAAGAATATTCTTCCTCCATAGCACTATCCCACTCAGGTACCCTTGATGCCTCTCAAAAAGTTTGTGGATCCAAAATTGAAGCAAAGAAGGCATGTGGATCTCTCTAAAAATCCCCCCTAGTACGTTTGTCATCTGCGGGGTCTCCTACCCATGTGTCAGCACTCTCAAGTGTCTGTCTAGCCCAAAGTGGCCCAGAAGTGGGTGAGTCAGGTTCTAACTCCTCATCCTCTAACTGACTAGAGGTGGATGACACTGCATCATTGTCCTCACTATCTAAACTCAAAGAAGAAGAAGATGACTCTGGCTCAAGAACTTGTTGTGGCTGATCTAAATTTGACGAGGAATCATCATGAAGAAGTAGATCCGATGAGGGAGAAGAAGTGTCAAGTGTTGAGTCTCTAAGACTCTCTTGAAAATGGAAACTTCTCTCGATGAACAACTCATGAGTGACTGGATCTAGAAGGCAATATCCCTTAATACCATCTAGATATCCTACAAAGATACAAGGCTTAGACTGACATTCCATAGCTTTGCATTTCTTCTTTAGAATGTGGGCCATGGCTGGGGATCTAAAAAGTCTAAGGTGCTCAACATTAGGTTTCCTTTTATGCCAAGCTTCAAAGGGTGTTATCCCTTTCAAAGATTTATGAGGAACCCTGTTCTGAATGTAGCAAGCACAATTGATGGCTTCAGCCCAGTACTGTGGTGCTAAGGATTTGGAGTGAATCATACAGCTAGCCATCTCTTTCAAGATCCTATTCTTATGTTCTGCAAACCCATTTTGTGAAGGACTGTAGGTGACTGTGTGCTATAAATCAATCCCCTTTGTGGTGCAAAACTACTCAAACCTGATGCTAACATACTCCCCTCCATTATCAGTTTGAAGAACCTTGATGGATTTCTCACTCTGTTTCTCAACAAGAGCCTTGAACTCTAGAAAATTTTCAAACACTTTAGACTTTTGTTTGAGAAAATATATCCAAGTGCACCTAGAGAAATCATCAATGAAAGTGAGGATGTACTTGGTCCTTATGAAAGATGGTTTGGGAAAGGGTCCCGATACATCACTGTGGACTAACTCCAAAGGTTGTGAAGCCCTCCAAGCTTTGCCTTTGTCAAAATTTTCTTCGGGATGCTTCCCAAGGGAGCACCCCTCACAAAGTCCTTTTGAGAATTGGACACAAGGCAAGCCAATGACCATGTCATTTTTACAAAGTTGCTCAAGATAGCGGTAGTTAAGGTGGCCAAACCACTCAGCCACAATTTGCTAACTCCATCTGAATGAGTTAGCAATGTTGTAGGAGAAGAATCTGATGCAAAATGTGAAAAGGTGTATAACCTGGCTTAGTGATCTGCCCTTCCCACTGCCACTGTAGTATCATTATGCAACTCCCTGATAGATACTAAATTTGGTGAAAACTCAACTCTCATTCCCTAACCAATGTGAGTGATTTGGTACACTGATAGGAGATTGGTTAAAAGAGAAGGAACACTTAGAACATTGTTGAATGTTCCTCCTTCCATTTCAACTGACCCTCTCCCTACAACAGAAACTAATGTGTCATCACCCAAACTAATTGAAGTCATGCTACAAGGCTCTAAAGATGAAAACTCAACTAGTGATCCCAAATGGTGAGAAGCACCCGAGTCAATGACCCATGAAGATGTGGAAGCTGTTGTAGCTACAAGGGCCTTGCCCTTTTCTTTCTCCTTACCCTTGCCTTTTGCCTTAGTAGAATCTTGGGTAGATGAATTTTACTTGATGGACTCAGGAACACCTATGTTGTTCTTCTCTAGAAGATGAGTTAGGTGGTGTATTTGTTTCTTCATGCACTTGTGTTCATCATGCCCATTCTTTTTACAATAGGCACACTTAACCTTCTCCTTCTTAGGTTTAGCATTGGAAGATGAAGACTCAGTGTTATTTTTGGTAGGATTGGTGTTTTCTTTCTTTTTCTCTTGATCCTTGTTCTTTTTCTTCTTCTCCTTTGTTGAAGTCTTATCCTTACCATTTCCAGCTATCAAAGCTTGGGGTTGAGTAGACTTCATTGTGCCCATCTGAATTAGCTTATCTTGCTCCCTAGTCAAGTCAACAATGAATGAATCCAAAGAAGGCATTTTCCATGCAGTGCCAAGGGCACTTTTAGTGGCATGGAAAGTGGAGACAAAGACTAAATAACTTAGACCTAACTTTGTGAGAATAGAAAGTATGAGTTGATCATCTTTCTTCTCTATCCCACATTCTTTCAATTGCAATCTAAGGGCCTTAAACTTAGTAAATAAGTCTTGTAGGGTGTTAAAGTTACTAGGACTTAGACTTATGAGTTCATTTTTGAGCTCATGACCTCTCATCTCATCAAGCTTCCCAAAAAAATTTTCTAAGGTGTCCCATATGTCATTAGGATTTTGGGAGGATTCTAAGTGGAAAAGAAGTTCTGGAGACACAGACAAGCTCAGTAACCCAAAGGCTTCATCACTACGGTTATACCACTTAACCTTTTCAGCATTTGTGTCAGGTTTTATTTCTGTACCCATTATGATCCTATACAACCCTTTGCTTCTAAGAATGATTGACATTTTAACTTTCCATTCATGATAGTTGAAGGGTGTTAGGGGTTTGAGTTGAAAATAATCCATTTTTAGCTGAAATTAGGTGAAGTGTTGATTGCAAGTTGTGAATGTATGTAGAAAGGAGAATGAAAGTGAAGTTTGCAAGTTGTGAAAAGAAATCACACCCCCCCAAAATATTGAGCCCCCCAAATATGCAAGTGCACGCTCAAAAGACATTGGACTTAGCTGAAAATGTGTCTTAGAGCAATCAGTGCAAGACTAATGCAAACGGACGTTGGACTCAACCGAAAATGCATCCTGAGAGATCCAAATTTTTTGCACTTTATAAACTAGTGCATTTTTGAAAAATAACAAGTCTACACTTTGGAGAATTTAATTACAAGCACTTTTGCAAAAAATGGCACCCAAAACCGAACTACCGTTTGCAAGATTTTAAAGTTACAATTTTCTCGTAAACTAGTGTTTTTGCCAAAAAACACTAAAAATATTTTAAAAATGCCTGTTATGGGGAGATAAAGTGGTCTTCCAACCACTCATTAGATTCAGCATGGAATGAAGAATCCAAATGAAGTTTGTGTGAGGGGGAATTAGCCTCCTACCAACCCGGGCCTCACCCTTCATCTTCGTAGGTCGAAGATACAAGGTGAAATTAAACCTCTAAAAATTACGAAACTATCTAAAATATTTATTATTCAGTCAAATTGACTGATTTTACTTTTATCAAGACAATTTTTCACTAACAAAATAAAGCAAAGATAGTTTGGAAAGAATGGCAAGTGTCCTAAGGTGCCACATGGGATGCCACGTAGGAAGGGGCATCCAAAAGCAACAGACAAAATTTTTCTTGTGCAAAAGACAAAAAAATAAACCTGTTGAAAGGCACCGTACGGTCTATTTGAGAGCAAAACTAAAGCAAGAAAAAGAACTAAGTGGCGTGGCAAATAGCCTGTGGCAGCTTGGCACAGGGTCAGATGAAGGAGGAGGCGCTAAATGAACTGTTGCGTGGCAACAGAAGTGGCGCAACAAAAGAAAAAAAATCAAAAGAAGACAAAAAATAACAGACCTTGTGCTGGGCACCGTATGGCCAGCTTGGTGCCTAAAAAATAAGGAGGACTGCTGAGTAGCTGAAGCTGTATAAAAAAAGCACAGACCAGAAGAGCAAAAACTAGGCACAGAGTTGCAAAATGCTGCTCCTTTATTTTGCTTATTGAATGCTGCTTCTTTCTTTTGCTTGTTGAATGCTGCCCTGGGAAAGCTTTGATACCATGTTAGATTTGTTTCCAGAATCTGGATAACGCGAGTGCAATGAAGACGTGATCACACAAGATAAACAAGTGCACACCACAAGATGCTAAAGCAATTTGACAATAACAAGAAGATAAATTGCACAAAACAAAATGGAGAAAACCAAATCTGAATTAGCATGGAATGGCCAAAATGAGGACTACAAATAGGAGAGTACGAAAGTAACTCCTCCACAAAAGGTGGACAAGGCACACCAAAAATAGTTAGTAACTCCTCCATGAAAGGTGGTGACAAGGTGCTAAGAATAGAGAAGTAACTCCCATCAAGGGAGTTACTTATGACACCTATGACACATCTATGACACACACCTCCACATAAGCTAGCCTATCCCACAAATGTAGGAAAACTCCATGTATGCACAAGAAATACAATTTCCCTAATTAATAAATAGGGGAAAATAAAAACCTACACTAATAGTGTACCATCAGATTAAATCTTTTGAGGTAGTGAGGACCATCAGATCATAATCTGAGTGCTTGATAATGATCAGTTTCCCTTTTAGTGTCAGCTTTGGTTCACACTATTGGATCAAAATATTTAAATGAGTGAGAAACATCATATCTACAAAAGTGTACGAGATTTAAGTTAAGGATCGATATGTATAAAGTTTTATCCTAAGGTTTAGAACTTTAAAATTTGTTCATGCTTATAAACATGAGTACATTTTAACCTTAATAAGACTTAGTTAATCCAAAAGGGTTCTCAGATTTTAAAAGGGAAAAAGGTCCAAGTCTTGATTTTATATTAATATTTAGTCATGTTTAAAAACATAATAAAATTTTAATATAAAGTTATACTTAGGGTTTTTTAACCGAAAGGAAATAAAATTTCCCTCTAGACTTTTCCCATGAATGTTTGAATTCAAACCCATAGGGTTTACTGCTTAGGAACCCTAGATTCCTCCATAGAACCTACAACTAATCACCTTAAAGATAATCATTATGAACATTATTCCATGAAACATAATCACAACTAGATACACTGAAGCTCAGGTTTTTCTAGAAATTAAATTGCCTTTAAATTTCAAGAGAGAATAACCCTTTCACGTTCAATCTAGAACATAGACATTTTAAAGCATTCACAAGGGTCCCTTTTTATCAAAAGTAAAAAAATGGGGGTATGTTGGTCTTAACAGGTCATTTGATGAAATTATTGAAAAGGGGCTCCAAGTCAAATGCACTTTAATCAATAAAGGTGTTATCAAGATATTTAAACCCAAGCACAATTCCTTCAAACAATCTAAAAAACCCAAATTATTTGTTAATAATAAAAACATTGTTGCAGATAGTTTGACCTATGTTAAACAAATTCAAAACCCACAAAATAAACATCAAACTTACATCTAACCCATTACTAACATATCCATTCCTAGTGGTCGACCCCAATAATGAAGACTCAAACATAAGTTGGTTTTTAAGGATCACTAAGAAAGGCTTAAGCATTCAATACTTTTACATAATAAAATATTATACTCCAAGTATAAAACCCAAGAAATAACTCCTCAACTAGAATTTTTGAAGAGTAGATTGTAAATATGTGAAAATGAATAGTTAACTCTTATCTCTCTTTTCTAAAATGGAAAAATGAATGTGTATATATATTTGGTTCTAACCCTAAACCTTTATAAAATTTTAACATACATGGTTAGCCCAATTGGACTTTGTATCATTATTTGATAAAAACAAGTTAGGTATCGGTTGACCCATAACATGATCTTAATACAAGGTCAAACTAGGCTGGCAATATATTGTAAATTATAAAAAAGGGTTTTAGGATTAATAAGGGGATAAGTAAGGTGGTGAATTACTTGGATAAGTGTGCAAGAGAGGAATCAAGGCTTATGGAAGTGTAAAGGATAAGGTTGTATTGATATCAAGTGGTGGTATAGGGGATAATAATCTTATGAAACATAAATGGTCTACCCACCCCTTTCTTAGTGCACCCTTTAAGGTATGTACTCAGAGAGATTGAGACTCAATGGGTTCTTACAAGAGAGAAAGTATTAGTAATTTATAAATTTTGAAAATATTATGTGTATACATATGCCCCTCTCAAATCTAATCACATATCACTTAGGTGTAATAGGGGATGGTGCTTTAAGAAAATAACATAACAATACATAATGTTGAATCTTAATAAATTACAATATTTTAAATCATAAAATATCTAAAATTAAATGACTAGAATGAAATAAGAAAATAAAAAGATATAAAGATACAAAAAAATTAATGTATGCATACCTTGACTTATGTTTATCATGGGATGATTGTCTATTGTGTTTTTAGTTTTGATCATGGAGGACACAAAGACTGATTTGAATAAACCCAAGGATACAAAAATAAAGAGAAAAAGCAAATAAATGCAAGAAAACCATGATAATTAATGTGATGTAGGCATGATGTACTTAGAAATTTGGTAAGTTGGGGTGACAAATTCTAAGTTAGGAATAAATGACCAAGACAAAATTTAGAATAAATGAGGTAATAAAAAATCCAAGGTTACTAAATGATAAAAAAAACTCAAATGAGTATACCTTAAGTAAGAAAGGTAGACAAACCAAATCAAACTACAGATACAAGTAAAAATGGTAATCAAACATCAATGTGAAATTAGTGATAATCCTTACTTAAACAAAGATGGTCAAGCAATGGTAACATAATATTGATGATTGAGCAGTAATAATCTATATACTATCATCAATTTAAAAAGGTTCATAAAAGGAAAACCAACATTGGTGAGTGAGAATTAACAAGACAACCTCACTCAACAATTGAGAAAGTACTAAAAATATAAATAGATGCAGTTATCCAAAAAGGGGAGTACAATAATGGAAAATACAAATGGATGTAATTATCTAATAAATGAGGTACAAAAAAGGAAAAAGTTCAATTAAGCTAAGGCAATGATATAAATGTAAATCAATGGTGTAAGAAAAGTAATCTATAATCACTCAAACATACTATTATATTTTAAAGGATAGATAAAATTGAAATAAAATAGTGATAACATGTCTTTAAGATGTGAAGAAGAGGGCATATAGAAGTGGGAAAATAGATTTAGAATAAAAATTGGCTATCAAAGGGGGAAATGAAATGGGTGGTGGGAAAATGAATGGAAAATCAAGGTAGATAAACTCTTTATCGAAGTCAATACACTTAAATTAAGGTTGTTAAAACAAGAGGAATGTTGACATTAAAGAGTCTAAAGAAACTATCCTAACCACACAAATATTAGGTCATTAAATAAAGTATGAATATTATCCCATAAATTCTATCTGAATGAAAATTAAAATGTAATGACCTTCCCACAATGTATTGCCCATTCTTCAAGACCCCTTATAGAGTTATCAGTCTACTATGAAGATTAGGTGCTTACATGATAAAGTAGGTAGCACCAAAGATTATTTTCAATTCTCATATTCTAATCTACTATCCTATGGCACCCCAATGGACCTTGGTTGTATCAGGAGGCCAACTGTGTATTTTAAGCTTGAATTGGAGATATGAGATGTATTATAAATCACATCTTATGGTGTGATTTTTTACTTTTGACTTTGTATTTTTCATTTTGATCATTGTATTTTTTTTTCAAATGATTTATATTTTAAATTTTGAATGTTTTTTATATTCCTCCATAAGGATTCAAAGAACCAAACATAGGTGCTAAAAATGACTATCATTTGAAAACTTTGGACTTTGTTTCTATGAAATAGAACTTAGAAAGAATGATATAATTCATGCAAAATAAAAGGTATATCTTGAATTTGACCTTGTTTTATCCAAAATGGAATGAAAGGAAAGTAAATCAAGGGGGAAAGAACATGAAACAATTTGAATTACTTCAAATAAAAAAAATGTGACAAAGTGAAAAGGAGATACAATGATAGGTAAGTATGCTTCATCATCATAAGAATGTAAGTGTAGGGAAATATTTTAACATAGTGTGTTTTGTAACTTATATCTAAAAAAGAGGCAAAAACCAAGTGTAGGTTAAATGTGGTTCATGGTGTAATTATGGTGACTTGTGTGGACTAATTAATGATGGATTGGATCAAAATTTGTGGCAAATTTAGGATGTTTAGATTTTACCTTGTTTTAAAGGGTGTTTGACTAGAAGAAGAAGAAGTGAATTTTCAAATAATGTATAAAAAAATAAATGAGTGTAAAAATATTCCCATGGTGTCATAGTTGGTTAGGAATATTCCACCTAAAGAGGGAATGTAGGGATGAAATACACAAATGGGTGTCTAGAATGAGAAGAGGGGTTAAAATGGAAGAATTAGGGTGAAATTTGAGGGGTATATGATGGATGAGTGGAAGGTGGTGGGCTAATATGAGTAGTTAATTAGAATTCATGTTTATTAATGAGTGTGTTATTATGATAATGATGAATGTTTCTAATCTTTCTTAGAATTCCAGTTTTTTGAGAAACTTGATGTTTATTATAACATACAATATGATGCACCATGATTTTCCATAAGAAATGATGTTTGTGTAGAGGATGGATTGTGAATTATTTATCCTAATAAATCTATTTTGATTTGTTTAAATTTAAACAAGGATTTTAATAGGATTGAGGATAAGACATGATTTTTTGGGTTTTTTCTTAAAATTATTTTGGGATTTTTTTACTAATGATGAGGTTACCAATAGAAGGAAGACTAGTTATATCATTGGGGATAGAGGTGGTAGTTGATTTAATGGTTGATGGATGAAACATGGGATATCCAAGGACCACATTAGATAAGAATAATGTGACCTTAGCATCCATGTGCCATTTTGAAATTAAGTTACAATATGCTCTAAAAGAGATCTAATAAACCAAGATATTTCCAAAACATATATCAAGACTCACTCCATGTCCTTATCAAGGTCAAAAGTAGGAAGAAGGATGGAGATGATGGTATGGTTATAAAGATGGTCTATGATGTATAGGGTTAAATATATTGGGTTTTAATTAAAGAATAAGGCACTTATAGACAAAAAGTTTTACTCATGATGCTAAAAACTAGTTTTCATCATGGTACTTACACAAGGCATCATAAAAATGGTTTTCACATTGGATGATTTTTATTTCTATTTTTTTTTTAATATTTTGTATTTTTGATATTTTTGTGGTAGTATTAGATCCTTAAATCATATAACAATTGAGATGCTTAAAATAGATGAAGAGTTTCATTGATAGGACCATTCGAGTGGTGTGTAATCCACATATTCTATCATAAACTTCAATGATCACTAAGTTAGCCTATTTTAAATTTATGCACCTTTAATAGGTGTCATAATAGCCATATGATAGAGGGTGTTACCAAAGAGGGTGAAGCATGAGGAAAATTGGATGAAAGATTTTATTTTATTATGTGAAAGATTGAAATGGAGGATGTGATCATGGATGTAATTATAAATGTCATGATACCAAGGGGAATTAGGACCAATAATATGTTGAACATAGTCATTGATTTTAAGTTGTCATTGATGTCAAATAGAGCATGATATACTAATTCATTAATGATAAAGAATTTGTGTTTTATAGATTGGATAAGATATGGCACTTTTGCATGTTTGTAAGGACAAATAAGAAGTTTTGAGGCATCCATAGATGTCTTGGTGAAGTTATGGCATAGAAATTGATCATTTAGAATAAGAGACATGCATCTTATAGAATAAGAGAAGCCAACCATCACTAAATGTCATGCATATATTAATGAACCAACAAGTTTTTTCATTTATTAGAGGCACTCAAAAAGCAAACCAAAGTCAAAGGATTTCAAGGAGATGTTGTCTATAGTGCCAAGATGGTACCCTAAAGATTTGGACTCTTGAAGTGTTTTCTATCTCAAGTTATAAACCTTAAAAGTTTATTTTATAGACTATGATGGGCCAGAGATCATCAAGTTTAACTACATTGAAGTCTGAGGTCACTAATCATTAGATCTAATGATGATCATTCATTGTCTAGATTTTGATCCAATGGTGTATATTTAGTCAATATGTCAAAGAGTCTAATATTTCACATACTAGAGACAAGTGTGATAATCTCATTAAGTTGATATAATATCAATGGTTTATGGGTGTTCATATAGATAAATATTGATTGTGTGAGTCGAGTTAAAGAGTTAAATATGGAGAAGGCACATAGATTAGCCAAGTGGCATAATCATGGGAAATATTATTTAAGATCAATGATGAGCACTAAAATATAAATATCAGGCTACTCCTTACAAGATAAATAGTTATTATTTGTACAAAGTTTCTAGGAAGCACAAGATGTAGATAAAGTGATTGATGTTTAGTGTTTGAATAGTGAAAATTAGAATTCAAATAATCAAATTAATTAAGGAAAAATAGTACTTAATTTTTGAGCTATAACTTTTGATTCAAGATGAATTTATTAATGAAGTAAATAGAAAAGTTGTAGAGGACTTCAAGGTGAATTTAGAGAATCTAGTTATAATGTTAGAATGTTTTATATAATCAAAGTTATGGATCTTCAAAGTTCACTATTTGTTCATTTATGGTACTACTATGAACAAAATATTATTCAATCAATTTATGCTTTAATAGAAAAGTGTTTGGGTGGGAAAAATCACCTGAAGATGTCTTAGATATCATATGGAGTGGACCCATGTATTTTAAATTGATCATATGTTCTTAATTTACTTTATGAAGTGTTAAATGGGTGAATAGGTCTCCTTGAGACCTATAAGGTCTATTAACGCCTAATTAAAAGACATAGCTACTTAAGTGTGGCCCATAGATGTTATAGCCAACATGTGACAATGTATTTGAGATATGATTATCATGATAGATGTCTTAAGGGTTAAGGCAAGTGTTATGGCTGACCTAGAAGTTGATATGCATGAAGACTCTACAAATAGTGAAGACTAAGGCAATGATTTATATACCTTGATGTGTATGTGTTGAGAAAGCAAAAGATAGAGATGAAGGAAAGATATCAGAGGGAGTGTGCTTTATGGATGGATTGAAGTAAAGAATAGATTGAGGATGAGTGAAAAATACTAGAAAGATCCAAAAGAGGTGTTTGGATGCATTGCTTGTATGATCAAGTTTGAGTGTGTGTGATGAGTTGAAAGAGAAGTGTTAAAACATTTTTTATCCAATCAAATTTATTTATAATTATATTTATGGATCTATTGATTTCATATTTGTTGTATGTGTGCTTAACATCTAAAAAAAGTGTGTGGTTGTTCATACTTAGGGGTGGGTGTTCTTTGTGAAATGGGTGCTTCACTAAAAGGTCTCAGGTTTATAATCATTTTATAGGATAAGTAGTCTATGTGTTTTTTTGATTGAGAGTGGATTTTATTCCCCAAGATGGTTTCCCATGTAGATCTTGTGGTATGTGTGTGATTTTTCATCATCTTGCTTATTCATTGTTATGAACATCTTGTATGCTTTATGAATGCTTGTGATCATTGAATAAGAAATGATTATAATTAAAGTTTGAAATATCTTGCATCACTAATTCACCCCCCAGTGATTTTACCTCCAAAAATTGGTATCAAAATATGACCTTCATTACAATTTTAACCACTTAAAGGTAATCCTAGGTACATTATGGTAAGTCAACTGATGTAGGGTTTATCTAAGAAGTAAGCACCACTATTTAATGGGTCAAATTATGCTTTATGGAGTACAAATATGAGGACATACATCATGTCTCTAGGGTTTGATATTTGACAATCTATCATGGATGGTTACACTACACCAACTACTCCTCCAACTAGTGTTATTGACAAGAAGTTGAGTGAGAATAATTCAAAATCTATGAATGCTATCATTTGTGGTTTATCTAAGGTTGAGTTCACCAAAGTGATCCATTTCATGTCTACCAAGGAAATTTAGGTCAAATTACAAACTATGTATGAAGTAGACTCTAAGGTAAAACTACCTAAGTTGTAGACCTACCAAAGGCAATTTGAAGGTCTAAAAATTAAGGAATAAGATACTATAGAATCCTATCTTATAAGGGTTAATGAATTAGTAAACACGATTGGAGGTCTTGAAGAGGTGATTGATGAAGCTACTATAGTACAGAAGGTATTGAGGACTCTTACACTCAATTTATATTCAAAGGTTTTTACTCTAGAATAAAGTTATGATCTAACTCAAATGAAGATGGATGAACTACATGGCATCCTTACTACTTATGAGATGAGAGTTGATGAGGACATACCTCCTAAGAAGGAAGCAATCTTCAAGGTGATCAAAGAGACAAAAGCCAAGAATAAAAAGTTAAGTCTTAAATATTTTGATCTTAATTAATATTAACTTGAAACTATGATGTCAATAAAATTGAATGTAGGATCAAGTAAGTATGAAGAAAAACTTCCTTTCAAATGTTTTTCATATGGTAAAGTTGGTAATTTTGTAGTTAGATGTCTAGGTAAATAAAAGTTTTATCTCAAAGAATATCATAAGGAATCTCATGAGGTTAAACATAAGAAATATGAGGGTCTTAGAAAGTACAAAAAGTTCTTCAGTAAGAAAAATGGAAAGAACAAATCATACAATGGTAGTAATAACTTTTACCATGAAGAAGATAGTAACTCATCTATAGAAGAAGTAAATACATCTGATAGTGATGATTATTTTCATAATGAGGACATGGATACATTGTTCATGGATCTTAATGATGATGAAGGGGAATGTTATTTAAGTAGAGATTTATTTGGTCAAAATAACTCAAATAAAGAAGATAAGAAAGTCACTCTTAAAGATAAATATATATATATATATATATATATATATATATATATATATATATATATATATACTATGGAAGAAATGAAGATACTACAATGAAACAACAAAAAACAAGATTCCTTGATCAAATATTATGAGTCACTAATTGAAAATTTTGAAGGAAGCCTAAGTAATTAAGTCCAAGAGAATGATGATATTACACAATAGCTTGAAACTCAAGTTTTTATTCTTAAGTAAGAAGTAAAAAATAAGGATGAAGATTGTATCATGTATCAATCAGAGATAGAGTCTTTTCAGATGAAACTAAATCAAGATATGAGAAAAGATACAACTAATGATTTAGATAATAAGGATGAATTAATGAATGCTCTTGAAGATATAAAGATTGAGAAGAAAATGAACAAGAATATGATGTCACAAATCAAGGACTATAAAGAGTAATCTTGTGTGTTTGAAGTAAGAATGAATGATGACACCAAGGAACATGAATATATTTTTAATCATCTCAATAGTCAATTAGAAACTATCTACAATCCTAAAATATAAAGAAGATGAGTGCCTAAGGTATGTGATTAAAATTAAGTCATTAAATGCTAAGTTAGACAAGACATCTTGTAAGGTGAAGTCATGTTGTATTAGATACTTTCATAGCTTTTTATTTTTTAATTGGTCTTGGATACAAAAATGAAAAAAAGCACGTAACTCTAGATAAGATAAAGGTTGATGTGAATAAGTACAATGAAACTCTGAATATCAATCATCAATTTAGGAATGAAGTTTTTGGTAGAATGAAGATAAATAATATTAGATAACCAAATGCTATGAGGTATGTAAATTTCAATGGTTATTGTTACTTTTGAAATAATTTTGGTCATAGGTTAAGAGATTGTAAAAAATAATCAAGGAATGAATTTAATTGGAATTATGAGCAAGACAATGGTAATCATGAAGAACATCATCACTCAAGATAGTCAACAGGTTCATAAGGAAAGAATGACATATTTTGCTACAAGTGTCAAGGATTTCATCATATTGTAAAGTTTTACAATATCTTCATCAAGGGAACAAATGATTAGGTACATAATCATGAATCTTCAAGATCACAAGGTATATAAAATTTTATAAACCTAATTTTTTTCAAATGTCATGAGAGAGGTCACATATCAAGGTTTTATAAGAATGATCAATATTCTACTTCAAATATTATCAATGCTATCTTAAAGAGGAGTCAAACTAAATGAAGACCTAAGAAAATAGATGAAAAATATGCATAAAATGGATTATTTTCCATGATATAATAGGGAACAAGTTCAAATATCAAGGAGCAATCCTTATCTACCCAAATGAACAAAGAATCAAGCAGGATCTTGAGATAAAAGAAAAAAATCAAGTTGACAACTTATTCAAAGATAATTTAAAGATGAGGAAGAACTATATGTCAAGTGAGAGAATGGAGATATGGTATTCTCCTAAGTTTTTAGATATTTATTCCCTCTATGACAAGTGCATGTCTCTACCTATGAGTCGTAGGAGACATCTTTCTTGTTTGAAATCAAGTATGTGTGCTCTAGGTAATGATTGAAGTGTCAATCAGTATAGAGCTTGAAGGCAAAGGGTAATAAAGATATTTTGAAAGATAATATTGTAGATGAAAGTCTTTGAGAAGGTTAAATAAGTTTGAATGTTGGTCCAAGAGGTTGATTAATCAAGACAAGGATAAGTAAATATAGAACAAGAATATCATTTGAAGATGTGTTTAGATAAGGGGGAGATAACTCAGTTAACTTGAGTGGCTTGAATAATATGTACATGATGTGAAGGAGACCATATGTGAAGATGCTCCAGTCATGATATAAGTGTGGAGATGTCTAGTACAAGCGTTGAATTCAAAAAATATTAACATGATGACTTGATCAAACCAAGTCATGTATTTTGATAAGGTATTGAGTCTTCATGCATGAACAAGGAAAGATTGTGAGTTTTATAGGTAGATAGGTCCAATAATAACAAAATACCAAGTTTATATTGGTGTATATCAAATACTAGATGACTTGAGATGGAGCTTGATATTAGGGGGAGATTTCAAATCTAAATGAGCAGTTTGTCAAGTCCAAAGATTAAAGAAGTCCAAGTTCATATTGGTGCATGTCAAAGGGGGAGAAATTAATTCACATGCCTAAAATTAATTAAGTATCCTAAGCATCTTAAATATTATTTGAATGCATGCATGATTATTATCATGTTGAGGAAGAGACCCTTTGTCATTAAGTTCAAACGGGGATACAGATTATAATGAATAAGTTCAAATGAGTAATAAGTCATTCTAAGGGTGCTTTTCCATCAATGATAAAGGGGTAGATTATTGAGCGTGGTCATTGATTTTAATTTTTCATTGATTCCAAAGAGAGCATGAGATAATAATGCATTAATGAAAAAGAAGTTATTTTTGATAGCTTGGAGAGGATATGGCACTTTTGTAGGTCTATAAACATAAAGAAGAAGTTATGAAGCATCCATAGATGTCTTGGTGAAGTTATGGTATGTCACTTGATCATTTGAAACAAGAAACATGAATATTTTAGCTCAACATAACCCATACCATCGTTTCACATCATAAAAATATGAATGAGCTAGCAAGTTTGGGTATTTATTACATGTACTCAAAAAGTCAACTGAGGTCAAATAATTTCATGAAGATGTTGTCTATAGTGCCAAGATGATACCTTGAATATTTGGAATTTTGAAGTGATTTATAGATCAAGTTATAAACCTTCAAATTTTCTCTTGTAGACTACGATGGGCCATAATTAAATTGAAGTCTAAGGTCACTAATCAGTAGATCTAATGGTTAGCATTCATCATCTAGATTTTAATCTAATGGTGCATATTTGGTCAATACATCAAAGAGTCTAACATTGCACATGCTAGTTATAAGTGTCATAATCTTGTTGAGTTGATAGAATATCAATGGTTTTTGGGTGTTTATATAGATAGAGACTAATGGTATAGGTTGAGTCAAAGAGTCAAATGTGTAGAAGGCATGTAGAACTACCAAATGACACAATCATGGGAGCTCTTATCTAAGATCAATGATGAGAATTTTTTTATAAATATCAAGATAATCTTAAGGAGATAAATGGTGTGTATATGTCTAAAGTTTCTAGGAAGCATGAGATGTAGACAAAGTGCTTGATGTTTAGTGTATTAACATTGACCATTGGAATTCAAATATTCAAATTAATGAAGGAAAACTAGTGGTTAGTTTTTGAGCTATAAATTTTGATCAATGATGAATTTATTGATATAGTAAAAATAAAAGTCTTAGAGGAATTCAAGGCACATTAAAATACTCTAGTTATAAGGTTTGAATGTTTGTATAGTCAAATTTATGGAGCTTCATAGTTGACTATTTTTTCATTCATGGTGTTACTATGTATAGAATATTTTTCAAGCAATGTGTGCTTTAGTAGAAAAGTGTTTTGGTAGGAAAAATAAACTAAATATGTCTTAGAGATAATATGAAGTGGAGCCATGTATTTTAAATTGATATTATGTTCTTAATGTGCATGATGAATTGTTAAATCGGTAAATACGTCTCCATGAGACCTATAAGGGCTACTAAGGCCTAATTAAAATGTGTAGCTACTTAAGTGTGACCTATAAATGCTATGGCCAGCCTGTGATAATGTATTTGAGGTATGATTTACATGATATATGTCTTAAGGTTTAAGGTAAGTATTATGGCTGACCTAGAAGTTGATTTGCATGAAGACTTTATAAATAGTGGAGACCAAGGCAATGGTTTTTAGACTTTTACATGTATGTGTTGACAAAGAAAAAGATATAGATGAAGGAAAAATATCAAAGGGAATGTGTTCAATGGATGGACTAAAGTATAGAGTAGACTGAGGATGAGTGAATAAGACTACATAGATCCAAAATAGGTGTTTGGATGTATTTTTTGTATGATCAAGTTTGATTTTGTGTGATGAGTTGAAAGAGAAGTGTTAAACATTGCTTCTCTAATTAGATATATCTACAATCAAATTTATAGAGCTTTTGATTTCATAGGTGTTTTTTGGGTGCTCAACATCTAGAAAAAGTGGATGCTTTTTCATACTTAGGGGTGGGTGTTCCTTGTGAATTAGTGCTTCAGTAAATGGTCTCATGTTTGTTATCATATTATATGATAATTAGTCCATGTGTTTATAGGATTGAGAGTGGATTTTATTCCCCAAGAAGGTTTCCCACATAGATCTTGTGTTATGTGTGTGATCTTGCATCATTTTGCTTATTATTTTTATGAACATCTTATATTTTTTATCAATTCTTTTGATCATTGATTGAGAATTTGAAAGGATTAAAATTTAAGTTTGAAATATCTTATGTCACTAATTCACCCCCTAGTAATTATACCTCCAACACAAATATCACACACCATTTTTGACTTTGGGATATCATATGTTGGGTTCCTTAGTTTTTCAGCCAAAAAATGACATTATGTGGTATCCTTTGGCATAAATATGTCTAGAAATTTTAGTACAAAGGTGACAAAATTTTCTTATTTATTAGAATTGAGAGTGTATAAACATAATATTTTCAACTTTTATCAATTATTGATGATTTTAATCTTATACAAACCCATCAATTTTCAATCTCTATGAGTAAATGCCTCAAGGGGTGTACTAGGAAAGTGTGGGTAGACCATTTATGCTTTGCAAGATTGGTGTCCCTTTAACACCACTTATTATCATTCTAACCATATCCTAAAACACTCCCCTAAGTTTTGCCTCCTTTTTTGCACTATCCTATAGTCATCTTCCACCTTTATTATCCCTTTCCTAAGCCTAAACCCTTTTTAAATAGTTTATGTTACACTATCAACCCCATGAACCCTGTACTATAATTGATAAAATACATTTAGGGTCTAGGTTGGCACTAACCAAACTATATTAAGACCTAATTTATTTTTATCAATAATGATATAAAGTCAATTGGGTTGACCCTATTAGCTAAAATTTTGGAAGTATTTAGGGTTAAATTCAAATATATATACACATTCATTTCATCATTAATTAGTGAGGAGGAGATAAAAAGAATAGATATATATTGTGCATATGCTTATCCATCATTTTACTTGAGGACCATATCTTTGAGTTTCAATACTTTCTTTAGAGATATAGATTTTTTGTTGTGAATTCTTTTGGATTAATAAATAGGTTGTGTAGCCTATATTTTATTCATCCTTGTCATCCTTACATACCACAACAACCTCTTACAAAGCACCTTATCCAAGGGAAAGATTGAGGTTCAATGGGTTTGTCTTCAAAGGTAAGTATTCATAGTTTTATTCCTCCTTTGTAAGAGTATATATATTTGAATTTGTACTTATTTCCCATGTATTAGGATTTTATATGAATTGAAGTGAGTATATATCTTTTATGCATGTTTACCTTTTTATGTTTATTATTTTTTTCCACAAGATTTGGTGAGCACTAGATTATACTTGTCAATTACTTTGTGAATATGAAAATATGACCTAATTAGGGTTATTGCATAGTTTTTCTTACTTAGAGGCTCTAGAACCCTCCCTAGTGATATTATTGTGGTAAGATATCCCTTATCTAGGTCTGGTGGATCTATATTAGTCATGACAATGAACATATAATGTATCAACAATTAGAAGTGTAAGTCAAATTTATCTTCTATGATCTAGGATTGATTAATAGATTAGTTGCATTTCCCTTTGTATAAATTTTGGTGAACTCAACATGAATATAACACTTGCAAGTTTTATTTCACACCATAATTTTTATCATCATATAATATTTTATATATTTGAAATACTGTATCAAAAAAATTGGTATAGTTATAACTTTATGTGTAAGTTTAACATATATTCACTTCAAAACAACTTTGTTCTATTTGTGTAGGTCTTTTTCAATTATAGCTTACTAAATTGAGAAGTTCAACATAGTATTAATATTTAGCTCCAAATTGGCATACATAGTTGAAATAGTTGACTTTATATTGTATTCTCTTTTGTCAAAATATAGGTATGTAAACATAGTTGAAGCAATCGACTCTATTCACCATTTATTCTTCAGTATATAGGGTTTTGAGAACTTGGTTGAGCCAGTTGACCCACTTAGAAAAAAATTGAAATAGATTTTGAGCATCACATTATAAAAAATTTCAATTTAAAACATCTTCATGCCCATAAAGGTTAATTCCTTTTTCTCTGTCATGTTAATTCTTATTTTAGTACTATTTTTCATAAGTTTGTAGTCTATGAAACTATAAACCTATAACCAATTGGATTGACCTATTTGACATAGTTATGTATTCTTTCTTCTATCTAGAATATGGTCGACTCATTTGACTATGTTCTTATAGACCTTACTTCTATATAATATTAGTGACCCAATTGAATTTGTATTGTACTATTTGCATATAGTGTCACGTGAACCAATTTTATATTATTCTTAATCAAGAAATTAACCCATATTTTCTTTTAATTAATTCACCTTTCATTTTTAGTTATTTCTATGATTATAATAACTCACGTAGATTAAATAAGTGATTTTTTTCAAATTACCATTTTAGTTACACTATTTTTCTCTTTTATACACACTACCAAATAAATTTACATTAAAAAAACATTAGAAATTTTTCTACCCAAGGATTACTACTTAGATTTCATCACCAAGGGGGAAGTCGACTTGATTTTCTAGCCAAGTATAAATATGTGGTTGATGGTATATATTGGAAAATCACCCAATACCCTTATCATTACAAGATTATAAATTGATGGTGTAGGCCTCACTACCAATATATTACCATCACCAATATAGATCCCTTTTAGCCCAAGCATCCTAAAACTAACCCTAGATTGCTTTCCAGTTCCTTATTTTAGTCAACTTCCTTATCACACTAAAATTACACTTTATTATAACTTAATAACACTTAGGATGACTAATTAGTTATAATTTACATTATAGCTTCTTTTTTATCTTTGCTCATTGAGTATTGTATTATAAAACTTACATTGGCCAAAGTTAGTGTAAGATTTGTGTTGTGTGTTCCAATTGGATTAGTCAAATTGATCTAATTGTTTATGTGATTTCTTTCATTTTTGATACAAAATTATGTTGAAAATTTTACCCTATTTAAAAATACTATCATTCTGGTTGATATAATATCTTAAAGACTATTTAACCATCTTATTTAGCAATAAACAGTCAGCCTATACAATGGTGTATCTTTATCTTTTTGTTTTGTTTGCTAATTTATAGAACATTGTCAACCAATTTGACTTTGTATTTTATTTTCTAATTTTGTATTTGTATCATTCTTTTTAACCTCCTCTCATAATGAACTTATTATATGTGGACAACATAGAATTTAACTCAATAGATATGATGATATTTACCAATCCCAATAGGTTTCCCTGAAAATAGCTTTTGTCTTCCACTTTAGATGAAAGCAATGTGTATGTGGTCACTCAAACTATAAATTGTGGGACTCCTCATTCATCATCTATTCATAACCCTCTTTTCTCCTTAGAATATCACTATTAGTATAGGTTCTAGAATCATTATAACATGTTAAGGATGAGGATAGATAAGATATACTTTAGTGCATAGAATAGTGTATCATATTCATATAAGAGGTTGGATAATAAAAACATAACATGCATTATCATGCATTAAGTAGGAAGTAATAGCAATCAATGAATAATTAACATAAATATAGTATTTAGATATAACTAGATAGAAAGTAATCAAACATTATACATGATAATTCATGTAAGGAATAAATTAAGAAACTACACAAGTAACCATAACCAGATAAGTTTGTATTGATCTCTTCAAAAATGGAACTCTATTATTCTTATAAACATAAGTATATATAGTCATTTCTAGTTTATGACTGCTCATCTTATTCTCATACTTGGTGTCAAAAGTAGAGTTTCTTCATATTATATCCTATTACAAATCATGAAAAAAGGAAAAAATAGACTTATACACAACAAAATGAGTACATAACACATGAATACTAGATAAATATCATGTGCAACTTTATAATCTACATTCTTCTCTCAACACTTTTCTAGACTTAAAGTGGTATCTCATCTTGAGACAACATCATAAAATCTTTTAAAATCACACAAGTGAGTAGAGCGTGAAGAAGTGGTTAGACCAATAAGAGTCACAGTAATTGCCCAAGGCACCATTTTTGGTTTTCACCTTTTGCACACTACTTATCCACCCTTTGGGGTTTTTCAATAAGTAACATACCAACTTACCACCCTTTATGGGTTTTTGATAGGATGGCACAACTAGGTGGCTACCCTTTATGGGTTTTCAACCAATTTGGGCCCCCTTATCTTAATAAATCATCCCTAATACAAAATTTGTACATAAAATTGTTCAAAATTTATACTATGCACAATACATAACTTGATAGAGGTAGATGACAACTAACTAAAAGAGACCTTAGACTTGGACTATACATCCTTATGTTGAGAAATGATCTATTTTACATTTGATGGTGGTCAATATGTAGATGTGTTGATAATCTAGGTAAATTCAATGGAAAAAGGACTCAGTCGATCTTGTAAGCATTCCAATATAACATGACTTCTTGGATCAACCATAGTAGGGTGTAAAATTGAGCATGAAAACTAATGATCTAATTGATATTTATTTCATACATGATAATCATGTTTACCTTGGTGTTTGTGACCCTCATATAAATCTTCCCCCTCAGTTGTTCCATCTTATTTTCATGACATTGAGCTTGGAGGCCAATGAAGGAACTATGAAAAAGTTAACTTTTCCAATTGAGGAAGTTATCATCCACATTATACCTAACATTGATTAACTCCTAGAGTGATCCATACTTTTATTATAAAGTGGTAGTGTGGCTACCCAAGGTTATTTGGGTGGTGGTGGTCATTGCAAATTTTGTGTTAAAACTAGCAGAAGCAATATCCAGTTGCTTCTTCTAGTCTAAAAAACTATGTGTGACCTATTGTGCTTGTAGTAAAATAGTATCCAACATGAATTAATACTCCTCTAACAAAGTTATAAGAGTGACAACCTTGATTTTGACATCATGCCCCAATGTGTTGACTGTGTAAAGTTTTTTGGCTATGCACTAGTCCTTGGTTAACTAAAAGACTAAAGTCTCGACTCTATAGTGGTTGGATAGGACTTGGTTCCTAATTTCTTGATTGACCAAATTTAGATAGGCATCCTAAATAATCTTGGCATCTTTATGTAGGCAAGCCTTCAACTTGGCATTCTTAACCTTTGATCGATCCATTTCTTAGTCCAAAGAGGTGGCCTTTTACATAATAGACTCTTGGAATGTTGTCATGCCCTTGAGGTATTTCTTCA
Organism: Torreya grandis; assembly: GCA_037957365.1. Classification (NCBI taxonomy): domain Eukaryota; kingdom Viridiplantae; phylum Streptophyta; class Pinopsida; order Cupressales; family Taxaceae; genus Torreya; species Torreya grandis. Next base: position 315,405 of record JARHVA010009095.1, on the reverse strand, counting down.
ATAAGAGTCTAAATACATCTAATGATGTTTCTTATTGGAGTGAGAGTGTTTCCAATGTGCTTAAAGTCATTGAAGGGTCAGGTCGTGGCATAGTCACAAGTGGGAGAGAGAAGGTGGTACACTGAGCACTTATAATTAAGATGTCCCAAAGCCAAACTCCTCCCAAGGGTAATGTTAGGAGTTATGGACTTGTTTGAGATATATCTGACTCTTATTATTATTATTCTAGTTACTCTAATTTATCTTGTTGTTACTTAAATACTTGTTATTACTATGTCATAGACTCTACTATAAGCTTGAATTTCTGCACAATATCTTTAGTTGGTTTTCATTTTACCTCCTCCTCCACTTTCCTAGTTAGCTCTTATTGCATATATTTATATTTTGAATGTTCATACTCTACCTAAATATTTTGTGCATGATATTCAATATTTTTTTCCTCCAAGATAGTATCCTTGGCTTGTTTAGCGACATCTTATGCCTTCACTTGTGCCTATGCCTATGTCTTGGCTAAACTTTCTTATTATGCATGTGTTTGGTTTCTCTATTGGAATAGAGCTTAATATTATTATTCCTTATTATTTTCATATTATTTATCTTATTAATATGTGCACATGGCATCTTCTATAGCCTACTTTTTCTACACCACTATATCTTGTTTCTAATTTTTTCCCTCATGCCTTAGTCTTGGTAGTAATCACAACTTTTTTTTCCTTCTAAGCTTACACCTCCCATGCTTTCTTGGTTGTGTTGATATATTATTGTGACTTCTTAGCCATATTGAGGGCTTTATATCAGTTAGCCTCTTATGTAGCCTTGGCTTATTAACTTGCATATTGTTGTTATTATTGAACATGTTCCTTATGGTATTTCTTCTCCTCATTTTTAACTCATTATTTTTATATATAAGTTGCTTCTTCACTTGAATAATATTATTATTCTCTTGTGTGTTTTTTGAGTGTGTAATTTTCAACCTCCAAGGCTTGTGGTCAAGGTGTAAAATCTCTTAGTTAGACCAAAAAAATAGGGACCTATGCTTTCTTACATCCCAAGGTGACCAACCTATATTTGAGTGGTGGAAAAGTGGAAGATGAAGTAATATATGCTTTCTATGTGGTGGTTGGTTGATTGAATGTGCATTATTCAAGGGTAGGAAAGACCCTAGCCTCACACCTATTTCAATATCTATACATGAGTGACTTTGGTAGGATTTATAGAAGTGGTACAAAGATATCTTCAACTAAGAAGTTTGTATAGGGTTGATGCTAGAAGAATTCAACCCTTTGTTACAACTACTCATCTTCTTCCTTCATAGTGTAAATTATGATGGATGTAGGGCAAGGTAGTAGGTGCACCCATAGATTCATATTAACTTTCTTGCATACTTGGACCATGTACATATCCTTTTATAAGAAGAATTCCTTCTCTTTATCATAGAATTATTTGACCATGTCAACAACCATTATTTGGTAGACTTCTTATCCATCCATGCCCATCTAGGGTATGTCACACGAGCTTGTGATCAAAGTCACCTTAGGATCATCTAACTATGTTTTAGTTCTCCTTATTTTACACTTTAATGGAGGATACATGGATTCATGATCAGTGGAAGACTTGTACTTTCTCTTTTATGGTTACAAAGTGGTGGATTCCTCTTATTGTTATGTTGTTGGGATGTGCCAGCTGGTATAACTTGGAGTGGTATCACACACCTAGATATGAAGACTTTATATTTGGAAAACTCATCCTACACCATGGCCATGGTGACAAATAATGGTAGAGGTCTAAAGGGTAACCTTGGTAACTCAAAGATGTGTATGAATATGTTATTAGACATGAAGGTGATTGCAACATATTGGCCCAAGTATTACATTACATCTAATGGCACTCGAGGATGTGTGACAATCAATTCTAGACAATCCTCCCACCATGCTTTGAATTTACCTACATGATCAAGGTATTTTCACTCAAGTGTCCATATTCTGTTTAATAATTTCTACACTATCTAATAGTCAATTTTGGGGTGCACCTCTCCCTCAAGGGACTTCTATTATGTGAAGCATAAGAGAAAAATGAAGAACTAAAAATGAAATGTCTACTTGGGTGATGTGTGAAACTTGTCAATGTTTATGAATAACTCTTGAATAAAGTATTTAGGCTAATTAAAATACTCATTTTGATGGATCATTGGTGGGTGATGTCCATGACCCCTTTGGGGATTTTCTTTACAAACTCGATCATCTACCATAGCTTCTATATGATGCATTCTATGAATATATGCACTAGTTCATCATGAATTTCCTCAATTGGGATCCCTCTATATCCTAAAACATATAAATATTTTACCTCTAAGAGAATATGTGGCATTCTCATCTTATATGGAGTAAGGGAGGCCCCTCGTGCAGACATGTCCAAATCTTGGGCCATAACTTCTATGTTGATGATGATCATGGTATTTAGGCAAATTTAGATGTTTCAATCATTGTTTTAGATGAGTAGGACATGTAAAATCTCCCACAAGTTACCAAAAGTGGGAATTTAAAGTAGGTGCTTGACATATGTGTTGTGTAAGAGGTGGGGGGATGCAAGAGCCAATGGGTTTGCAACATCCATAGGGTCTAACCAAAATATCTTCTACTTTACTACTCAAAAGAAATAAAATGGCTTTGGATCATTGAATTTTTTTAGCCTTAGTGTCATATTGATGCCCATTTCTTATTTTTGTGCATCTATCAAACCCCTCATGAGTTGTGAAGTATCCATGATTATTGAGTGATGAAATTTGACTATGTTGGCTCTCATGATAGTATTATTAGCTCAAATCTTTGAATTTATCTTGAGAAAATATTTGCAAGGATGAAATGCATACTTAGTTTGCAAAATTATGCCTTTATATATTTTGTGCCTATTGTTATTCCTGTAAATGCCATGTTAAGATGTCTATTTAACATGAATTCAATTGGTGATGTGGAAAATATTATCCAATATATAATTGATGTGACATGTCCATACATTTCTCAAAATTAATTACTTTCTTTCACTCTTACTGACATCTATGATGGTGCATGTTAATTCTTCTATGCATGATTGGATTACACTATACTTGCTATCTTGGTTCCCAAATGATAGTGAAGAGATCATCTAAAAACACACACACACACACATAAAAAAATTAAACACACAAGAAACACGAAGAAATGAGAAATCCTAATCTACTCAGTGTTACTCATCACCCACTCACTTAAAAGAATGAGATAAATTAATACTATTCGTGGTAGGGATTAAGCCTACATCCATTAACTTACCCTAGAAAAATGGTTCCCTTTATATCTCTCAAAACAATAGTTATTTGATGTGATATTTCATGTATAACATAAATCCCTTTCCATTGAATCTATAATTTACCCATAAATGCTTTAAAATTACTATCATATAACAAAATTAGTTGATCTTTATGAAATTCCTTATGGCATATATTCTTTTCATGCCTTGATTTATAGTTCTAGTTATGAACTTCTTGCATCAAAGATGTTCTACATTGATATTCATCCATCCAATTTAGTTTGAGAAGTCTATTGGTGAGAGAATCGCAATCCCTTAGTCTCATGACTATTGTAATGCACAAGTTGGGTACCAAACATTCCATGGGTATAACTACTTGAAATCCATAGACCAAATAGAATGGAGTAAAACATATATCTCTTTATAGTGAATGTAATATGCTGATAGAATCATAGGAAGGCAATCTTCTTAATCATCCCTCTTGACATTACAGATCTTTGTCAACATTTTTCCCAATACTTTATTAGAAGCCTCAGTTTGGCCACTTGCATATGGTATGAAATACTTTTATAATGAGAAATCATGAATTCTCCAATAAGATCCTTGATGTTTATGTTTAGGAAGTGTGTCCATCGAGTGATAATGAGCTTGATGGGGCATTTAAACTTTGTAATTATATTTTTATAGAGAAACTTTGCTATGTCCTTTACACCATAGCTAGGTGTCACAATAACTTCAACACATTTGGTAAATTAATCTATCATAGTGATAATATACCTTTCTTTACTAAATTCAATATGTGGATTGATAGGTATAATAAAATCAATGTCTTATTATTCAAAAGGTTGTTTAGCTAACAAAGGCTGAAAAGCATTTCATCTCTTTGTAGTGGTTTACCCATGCATTGACATACATCACAATGCTATGCTACTCTATGAGCATCGTAAAAAAGGTTTAGCCACCATAACCACTTTATAACAACTTCCTAAAAATAACTTCTCTATCAAAATGTCCTCTTGTTATTCCTTGGTGTGCCTCATGTAAGATTTATGGTCATTAATGTTCCATAACTACCCTATGTAGTACTTCATCTTTCCCCAAATGATACAAAATGACATTAATGATGGTATATGGTATATCTCTAGTGATAAATTACATCTTATTTATTTCTTAGTAGTGAATATGGAATACTCTTTGTTTGAGGAAATTAGCAATTGCTTCAAAAATCTTAGGAGTCACATAAACATGAAATAGATGAGCATCAAGAGAATATTCTTTTATTTATTCTAGTTATTTTCCATTAAAACATGATTTAGATGATCCATCACCATGTTTTATCTACTAGGCTTGACATTAATTCAAAATTAGAATTCCTAAAATAACATCAACCATCTATAAATGCATCCTCCAGGCACTAGCTTATTGACTAGGTGGTATAGAGCTTGATGATCCATGAAAAATTCAAATGGTGTCACAAGAAGATAATGTAAAATTCATATAGTGAAAAAACTATAGACAATTATTCTCTTTTAGTTATCGTGTAATTATTTTTTGCATCAAATAATTTTTAGCTTGCAAAATTTATGAGGTGGCCCATTCCACCATCTCTTGGCTATGCAAGAATAACACTAATTATTCTACCTAAAGATTCAAAATTCTCATGAAATGGCTTACTCAAATTTGGAAAGATGATGATATGCATAGTGATTAACCTCTACTTCAATTTGATAAAGGCTACTTGGCACTTAGAAGACTAGACAAACTTTGCACCTTTATGTAGTAATTATTCTAAAGGAGATGATATGGTTGCATATCCCTTGATAAAATTTTGATACTACCCTATATTGCCAATAAAATATAAAACTTACATGGATATTATTGGTTGATGCATACTCAAAATGATTGTAATTTTTTCCTTGTCTACTAAAATGCCTTCACTGCACACTGCATAACCCAACAAGACACCAAAAGGTGTAAAAAGTAAACATTTTTTATATTTAGAACAATTCATAGAGATTGGTATCATTCTAAAATCAGGCTTATTTTAGATAAATGTTCTTTAAAAAAATAAAAAAACTTCTTAATCATTAATATAGACTTTTAGGAAGTCATGAATGAAGTCCTTAAATGTAGTCACCACTATGGGAGAAAAAACTATAAGTACATTCTTGAGGCCAAAAGACATTACCTTATATGCAAAGGATCCCCATTTCTTAGCAAAATTAGTTTTAGCTTTGTATTCTTATGTGATGGGTATTTTATGATAGATACTAAATCCATCTATGAAAGATTAAACTTCATGTATTGTGACATATTCCTCAAAACTTTATTTGTGAAAGGAATAAAAAATGGATCATTCACACATGCATCATTCAAAATATAATAATCACCAAATAATATGAACTCCCATATTTTATTATGTTTCAATACCATAGGATAAGCCCAATCTTCCATTTATATATGATAGATTATAATTGCATCTTGCATTATATCAAGTTTAGCTTTCAATTTCAAATTCATGTTTGGATTCAGATTGTATGGATGTTTATTTATGGGTCATGCACACTCCTTTAGTTTTATATGCATTTTTCATAGATATGGATCAAATCCTTTGACCTATTAAAATTTAGTGGGAAACACATCTTGATAATCTCATAGGAGTTGCGTAGCTTTAAAAACTTTAGCTTTGGTCTAATAATCATCTATATGTGCTAATTTAGTAATATCCTCAATTATTATGTTTGATACATGATTTTTAATGGGTTGATGGTAAATTTTATGATTTTTAAAAGCAACATATTCTTATATCATTCATTTTCCTTCTTGTTATATAATTTTTATGCTGTGTAGCTTATCTTGTTTAATAGGTTCTATGACTAGGTCCTTGACTAGTTCTAATAGATGTTCATGTTCAAGCAAATTAGTCAAATTAACATCACCATCAATAACTTACTCTTCAATGTCCTCTTCTTCATCTTGTATTTGATGGCATAGTGTCATGAGAGATTGTTCTTCTTTCTTAACATCTTTATATCTTTGTAATTCTATGTTTAGATCACAAGCTGCATTCTTTTGCACACTGCATTCCATCATGGTACTTAAAGATTCTACACACCCATGGCATAATAAATGTTTTATTTTTAGTAGTGAATTGTGAACCATAGGGTTCTCATATTTAAAAATAAATGTCTATATAAAGCCACTTGGCACTTGTGGCCAATGTTTTGTCTCCCTCCTACATTCTTGATGCATATAACATGTTGATGGTAAAGGAATTACTATATAATGAAATATGTGAAACTAGTACTTTGGTGATACACATTCTTTAGTCTAGACTTAAACACATTTATGAATATGGACATTAATACACTCACCTTATTTGAAGAAAAGCTAATTAATTTTGATGGCATGCACTAGTTAGAACCTACTAATCATGAGTCCACATGCATCATCCCAATTGAGCTAATCATTTCTATGAATTGCCCACCATGTCACTATAACTCCCTTTAAATCATAATTGAAAGCACTGACCCACTAATTAATGGTAGGTATATGCACTTGTAGGCATAGAATGAATTGATTGATATCCTTAATCACATATTAGATACGAAGTTGTATCTCATGTAAAAATACCATTCTCATAGGATGGATTTCATGATCATTATGATCCCAATTGAGTAGGTGTATGTATGAACATTCACTAATAGATGAAGTTATTTCCCAAGGAAAAGTGCCTTCTTTGGTTATCTTGATATAATAATATATATGATCATCTTTTTGATATAAAAATTCAATTTTTTAATTAGTAAGGGATTTAATAGACATGGATGCACAATCCTCTATGACAAAATGGGTTGTCAATGACTGAGTAACTACTGGTTTAAGATTCTATTATTTAGATGTCTTCAATTCTTGAGTGAGTAAAGATTATAACTAAGGTTTAGTATGCTCATACAAAGAGTTGCACTTGAATGCACATAGAGCTTTTGGGTTCTCTTCAGAGTTTACCTTCATCTAGCTAGTTTCTTGCATGACATAAGGAGAGCCTGGTTCAACTAGAATGATGCATGGTTTATACACCCAATTTACAGGAATGGCAATAACCTTATAACCTTGATGTTTCTATACTTGATTTTGCATAGTATTGATAGTCATCTAATCATCATATGCCCATTTCTTTCCAATTAGTATAGGGTAATGTGTTATTATTGTCTTCATATCGATGACTTCAAAGTCAAATCATAGGGTCAATTCTATGACTTTGATCTCAATATCTTCTAATCTACCAATGGGCTCAACTTTTCCATAGTTGGCTAAGCTAAGATTTACTAGACTTTAACTTAGAACCAACTATTTAATAGCCTCCCTTGTAGATCTGGGAATCATTTTGACTAAGTTTCCAAAATCAAATAAAACATTTGGAATTTCATATCCCATAAATTCAATTTTGATTTATGCATCTACATCCACGTATTCTTTATTTTTATGTAACAAATAATATTTTATATCTTCTATTTCCCTCACTACACACACTCCACTAGATTATGTAGTAAGTTTGTGATGTTTTGAGAGATGCCTTCATTTCATAGTGTGATTAAGATTTTTAGTAAATATATCAGCATAGTAACAAATCCATCCTAATTCATAATGCACATAATTTATCCATACATTTGGGAATCTATTACTGTAGCATCTCCTTCAGTAGGGTATATATTTTGAATGTTTTTCAACATCTAAAAAATTCATACATGAACCCCTTTTATATATATGGGTTTGGTTATTTGTCTTGTTTTTCTATTCATATTCCCTGATCTTAAGGAATCTCAATAGGAGGTAAACGTCTTTCTACATGTTGGTGTCATGTAACATCATTTATGAATGCATCCTCTTTAGGCTACACATTCACCACATTAACAATCTTGATGGCCTTTTATTTTCATTGCTTTTCAAAGATAGGAAAATATTCTATCTTGTGTTGGTCATATATTCTACAATATGTGCAGTAAAACTATCTTTTAGGATTCAAAGGGAAATTGCATTACACATGATTATACTCTCCACACAAATAGAATTTCAAAGGAGGGCATTGGTAGTTATTTCCTATGTCACCAAGGTAACCTCCTCTGTATCCACCCCTAGATCCTCTTCTATTATAATAATAACCTCCTCTATACCATTTTTATTATTGTTATATATTCCATTGTTGATTCTACTGAGTGTTGTCTCTAATTCCAAATTATTGTTATGCAACTAGTGGGGTTCAAATAGTTTATTGCTATTGCATCATTGATAGGCTCCTAGGTGTTACATATTGGTATTGTGGTGATGGTGGTGTCCAACTTGGTGAAGGAGGGGTCTAACCATCTATACTGTGAGGTTGGTACTGAGGTGAACTAGGAATCCATTGTGGACCTGCTTAGGTCACACAACCTTTATCGACATCTAGACTTAGAATCATTTGCTTTTTCAAGGACACTTGGTGTGTAGTGATGACAAAAACATTTTTGGTGATTCATTATTTGACATCATATAAATCCCTATAATTATTTTTATCATGATTATGTGACTTACATAAATTATAATATAAACTCTATATGTTCTTGACATACTATTGCAAGATATGTCACTACATTTTTGCATGCCCTACTACTCAACAAATTTCATAGAACTCTATTTTGATATGAGGATAATCATTCCTATGATGTCATTATTTCCCACACTCCATGCACCATAGATTTTTATTAGGTTTATATGCCTCATTATATTACTCCATTATCTTCATAAAAGCCTGCAATGTATTTTTAATATTAAAACTTATGATGGGGACTTCTCCATAGTCTTCAATTTTCTCCACTCACATGGTAGTAGCTCTAACATTGGCCTTAGTAGAATATTAAGTCTATGCTATATAAAATTCCACCTTGTTTATAATATTAGATAACCTATGATCATAATTGTTGACTGATTCTCATAACTTCTACCTTATCTCCTTCAAGTTTTAAATAGTCTAACTAGTACATTTCTTTATCTTGAACTCTATGATATGCCAATCCTTAACATTTTTGAGACTTATTAGCAATCTAGATAGCACCTTGATTGAAGGATTGGTAGATTTGGCTTTGAAACCTCCACACCTAGACTAACATTGGAATGATATGATTTGTGGGACACCTAAACTTAGATAGACCTCTAGATTTTGTTGAGGCTAGCTACTTTGATGTATTACTCTACACTAAATACTAAACTACTAATTATTGGGATGAAAAGGGAGGGAAGGAAACTAAAATTTAAATCCTACTTTATTTTTCAAGATACACTTATATTTTTGGTTCATCCCCTCTATTTGAGCTCTTAAAACATTGATTAGACAAGTAAAGACTAAATCTACAACTTCCAATGTCTCCTATGCATCAATATTTCATGAAGAGGTTTTATTGGGTGATCAATGCTTGAGGGAAATGATGGATTAGGCCTAATTCAAGGCACTAACTAGCCATTTATATCCATTTTAAGCTTGACCAAAAGACACCAAACATTGAAAATGATCTACATAATCTAACAAAGTAGTAACTAGGTAAGAATCAGGACTTGACAAGAGAGAAATATCTACCATATATGTAAATAAACTAATATAAATACACTATATAAGAATAATTAAATTTGAAACAATCATTTTATTTATCTGAAAAGGTTACAAAACTAAATCTTGGTAGAGTCTAGTCTTGCCAAGAGAGGGATGGATTCTAAAAAATGGCAAAAAAACCTACATATATAGTAAAATCATAGAATAGCTAGGAGATTAGCATTGTAAAGATAAGAGGATATCAAATCCATCTTAAATCCAATATAATTTCAATAAAAAAATGATAACCAAGTCTTGAATCAATATCTTTTGGTCTCCTTGTCTTGCATGAAGCTATTCTTTGGCATTGGAAAAGTGATGGGCCCATTTTGATAAGTCAAAAACCTTCCTTTCATGATTTTATTCCAACTTGTATGCCTTAAATTAATTTTAATTGAGCTTTAAAGTGTTTTAAATCCCAAAATTTCATGATATCCATGAAATATGCATGATCTTTCCAAAAGTTAATTAAAGCTCAAGACTATTTACTCCACTAAGATTTGAATGAAATGGCACTTTAAGGATGAAAATGTGCATAAAAATCCATGTTAATATCATATATTTAGTGTGGAAACTCCATTTCATCTCCTTTGATATAAATCCAATGCTAAATTCAAACTTGACTATTTGACCAATTAGGCCTGTTAGGCCAAATAGGCCTAATAGCCTATCTATACACTTGGACTCCATAGAACCTAAAACCAGACACCATGAAACTTGAAAAATAATGTTATTAAACCATGAATAACTTTTCTCATTACAATATATGTGAATTTTATGAGAAAACTCTTAGAATTTAATCAATAGGGTTGATTGGGCCCATTTTACCCTATTTTCCTATAGATTAGCCAGTTTGATTGAGCTAGTAGGGACACTTCCAAGAATTTTTCTAACCAACTAATGATTTTATGATGAATAAAAAGTCTCAATATTCAATCTCCATTTATTTTATCCCATTGAGCTACCTTTTACCTCATTTTCTAAGATTTTTTATATAAAAAACATGACGTATGCTCTGATTCGTATAGATCCATATGTAAAATTGGAATTTAGGGAATCTTCTCAAACTTTAGTTTATTTTTGAAAATGTTTCAAGTTGATCCATGGTGATTTGGTGGCAATAAAATGAACTTTTTGCAAAATTAGTTTTTTAGTGATTGGGAGAGTTTTGAAGCTAAATCTTCCAAATGATGATTCATGAATTAAAGGCCTCTAAATATAAAAATATTTCCATTTATTTGTATAAAATTGATCCCCCTAACACCCCTAAAATTATTGGGTTCTCATACAAAATATATGCAAAGTTATCATGTGGAGGGAAACTGCCTATAGGGGTTTGCTTACATTCTAGGCTACCTATGCTCTTAGAGATTGATAATAAAATAAATACCTTAAAACAACCTAAATTTTTCATGTATTATAATTTCATATGGTTCCCCAAAACAAATTAAGAGTGTTTGGGCAAACTCCTTACGTAGTGCAAGATATGAGCATTTGAACAGGTGGCTTGGAAAGGTGTCTAGAACTACAAAAATTAAAATTCTTCACCTAGATGAAAATGAATATTCCCTTTATTATAAATGCCTGAAAAAATCATTATATGTCGTATACAATTATTTGTAAACACTCTTAAAACATTTTTTAAGTGAAAAGTCAAAAATGCCACTTTGGCCTATATGCCTATATGCTTATAAAAGCCTAAATGAGCATGGTTTGCATATAATTTGGAGTTTCAATACTATTTAAAGGACCTATGATGATTTAAAAACATCATCCCATGATTTTCAAATTCTCACCTAGGATTGTCAATCTCTATTGCACCTCAAAAGACTACTTGCTCCAATGATGGACTCAATAGACATGTTAATGACTATGACAAAACAATGACCAATTTCACTTGTACAATGGACTTGAAACTTTAATGTATGATTATTCAACTCATTATTACCTTACACACAAAATATTTAGTTAAAAATCCACCTATAGATGCTAGAACCTTCAAATTGCCTCCTTTGCATGGGCTATGACATAATTGACTATACTTGCATGTTTTTAGAGCTAATTTCATGGTGTTTAGATGTTTTCTAGATATAAATTCTTGAAAACATCCTCTACCCCTCTTTCAGTCATGATTTGATCTTGTAGCAAGGCAATTAGTCCTCTCACAATCAATTTTCTAGACAATGTATTGTATACTATCATCCTTGTGGCAAGAATAAATAGTACTTTGGATATCTTTAAAAGTCTTAAAAAGTATATGATCACTTGGATATGAATGAGGATGTATTCATATTCCCATCTTGCCTTAAGGGAATCTTGATTTTTCATTTTCCATGGCTATGAGAAGAACCTATTGTTTAGCATGGTTATAGGTATGTTTTAAATTGACCATTAACTCTGACTATTGATAGGTGATTGGAGTACATATTCATGGTCCTTATATCATTTTATACACCATCACCTATATTAACCCTCTATTTTTTCAAAATACTATCATAAACCAATCAGCTTCAAGACTCCTCATTATTATATGGGCTTAGCTATAAGTACACTTTGAGGTGATTGACTGAGAAACATAATTTGAAACCAATTTATTAACATGCTTAAAATAATATATTATAATTTACCAAATTATTGATCTTGGACCTAAATAAATACTTTATTTTAAATAAAATTATCCCCAAACTTGTATATTGGTCATAAGCAGACTTTAAGCCCTATGATATTTGTAGCTCTTGAGTGGTCTGTAGGTGGACTCTTCTTCATTTTCAAGACTTATCATTGTCTATCTATGAATGATGATTATTTTTAAACAAAACCTTCTGCATAAGGTCTAAAATCTCCATAATCACCATTTGACTATACGTGCCTCTCATACATGGTTGTAAGGTTCGATAGGCTTACTGTAGGGTTTCAATTAGTGATTGGTTGTAGGTGCATTTAAGGCACTATAGGCTACTTTAATGACTCTCAATTGAACATGTCATTATACATGTGTATTTTAAACCCATGTTAGGTCACTTTTTCAAATGATTTTAGGTCTTAAACCATTTTATAAGTCCTTTGACCACCATTTCACAAACCCTCCTTTAGCATTTGACTGTAGGATACCTCTATAGGCTTGTATGGCCAATGAGGGTCTTAGAACTACACTGGAAATATTTGACCTTATAAAAAGTTTTTAATAATATTTTATCATAATTATCTCTTCAAATTTAATAACCCATCTTGAAGGTATACTATTCATCTAGTATTTTCATGATTATAGCCAACTCTCTTTACTAGGGCTTACTATTAAGGGATTAGCTGTAGGATAACATTCCCTTATTCTAAGGATGAATTTTATGAGTCTCTACTTATATGATTTTATCATAATCATCATGGTATTCATGAAATCTTCATATAATCATGAGACAAACATCATCTTAAATACAACCTTCATTGATCCTTCTTAATCTTGGAGATATACCTGCTTTGAAATGGTTGTAGGATGAAATGGGGTTATAGGTTTCCTTTTCTTTGATGGTTTTAGCTTGAATTTTATGCCTCTTAACCACATATATACCTTTTATCTTATCCCTCTAATAATACTACTCACCTCACTATTCATATTCAACTAAGCATCAACCAACATAGTCCTTAAGCTTTGAAGAGTTGAAATCAAAACTTGATTGTAGGTTTTGGCCTGAGAATATGCCTATAGGAGCCTAGAAAGGCACTTGATTCCTTGTTTGATTTATGAATTTGTCTCTCTCAATTATATTATCTCTTTACCAATCAAAATTTGCTTCTTTGATAGCTTCAAGACCATTCCTATTACCATTTAGGCCTCCTTATAAGGCACATGCCTATAGGTGCCTTTTAGGGTTGTGTCTAGACTCCCTTTGGATTTAGCTTCTAATGTTTGAGTTTATTCTCTTAATAATACCTTTTGATCACACTTTATAATGGTTTATGCCCCTCATAAGCCTTGACAAGTCCTTTAGATAACCAAAACCTCATCATTGCAGGTGTGGTCCGTACAGTGGCCTATAGGTCATTGTTTGGCACTATAGGTTATTTTGGGCTAGTTCATGATGCTAAATTAATCCCCTCTTGGACTGATGTCTCTTAGAGACCATGGAAAACCCTCTTTTCAATCAGGACTATAACCTTGTTTTCAATCCCTTCATTGAATTCCTCTTCATATTAGATTGACAATGCATTCCCATGTCTGTAGGGTTCCATTGAATTGGTTGTAGGATATTTTATTGTGTGTATTTGGATACTTGCCTCTCTTCAAAACCATTTTAGGTCTAATTTTATATGACCAAATATAATAAATATCTTTCCAAAACCTTTATCAAACATGTTTTGGAAAACAATCATATCTTTCTTTACCTTGACTATGTATATATATGACCTATGTATGGAATTTACCAAGTCTAGCCTAAAGAAGGCTCAAAAAACATGATTTGTTTCTTGACAACCTCCATTGTTACAATAGGCAAGTTCATTTCATATATAACATATTAAATATATTTTCCCCTTTGATATTGATATCCTTTGTTCATATTAATGCCCTTAACTGAATATTAAACATGTGGGCTTCTATATTGGCTATGTTATGATACTTTATTGGTCTATCCTACTTGATCATGCCTTTGATGGTGTTTCTTGTCAACCTCAGCTCCTTGATGATAGTAACATGGAATGGAGGTGATTTTAAGGTGGTGGGGATGAGAGAGGTGATGAAAACACATGAATGGAGATGGAAAAGACACAAACATAGTGAAAAAAGGTAGTGTATGATAGTAAGGTAGGGATGAATGGGATGGTGGTGGAGAGGAGAATGGAGTATGAAAAAGGTTACCAAATGGTTCATATGCAAAAAAATAACCAATCATCATCACATCACATGACTTTGGAATCCATTGGAAGAGGGAAAAGGGGGTAAACATGAAACATAGTTTGCTTCAAAAACCTTAAAATATAAAAAAACTCCTTAATCTATGTTAAACATGCCCTTTGGAGACATTTGAGAGCATAGAGAAGGTTTGAGACATCAAACCCTAGAAAAATTATTAGGATAAATAGATTGAAAACATGAAAGCATGGAATAAATTAATGTCATGGACTAAAATATGGAACCTTGAAAATTCACTCTCTCTCTCCTCAACTATAAAACTTCTCTTGAAAGCATGCTATATTATAGATTTTATTGGCTATTTTTTCAAATTTTTGGACCTTAAAATGCATGTAAAACAACTTCAAGTGGATATGTATAGGTATATTAAGTTCTCAATATTCTAGAACAACTTGAAGTTTCTTGAAACTCTACCTAGGTGAGGAGAAACTAAAGAAAAAGGGTTGCCTTTCTAGTTGCAAGGCTACAAAAATTGGACTATTTTCAACTTAATTGTTCATGATCCTAGAGAATAAAATTTAAGAAAAAATTTATCCATTATTAATTCCTTTGAGTCTAGTTTCTTTAGCCCAAAATTTAGATTTGTACTCTCTTCCAACAATCTGTGCCATTAGAAAACCTACAAGCAAGTCACTTTGTGCAAACAAAGAAAGTGCCTGGAGAGGAAATGTTTTTCCCTTTAGGTCCTCAAAATACCATGAAATTATTTATGGATATGTTTTATGACCTGATATTGATATTATATTCCCCTAATGTATGAAATCCACATAGAGTCTATACTCTTGCTTGTAAAATGAAGGAAAAAGGGTCTTTTTGGCCTTTTAAAATAAAACCAAAGTCTTCCACTACTTGAAATATAAGATTTTGGAATGAATACATGAAAATTAATGAAAAATTAGAATATTCAACCTTTTTCATGCTTTTAAAATGATAATTTGGTATGTATGGGGTAAAATAGGGGCCTTTTGGCTTAAAAAAGCATATTAAACCACCTTTTCAAGATTGAAATTTTGGATCTAGGCAATTTTAATGTTTTCTTAATATATTCAAAAAAAAAATTGAAATAATTAAAACCATTTTTTTGACATTTTTGTACCAAATTTACTCTTTTAGGAAAAATTACTAAGTTTTAGATCAGTTTGAATGGGCTAAGCAGTATTGGGAAAATTTTCAAATTGTAGGGGTTGGTATTTGTGATAGGCCAAAATACCAACAAGGCTTGCTTGAAAATTTTATCTATGATATATAAAATTTAAATTGTCTTCTATTTAGTTCCCCTATTAACTCATAATTTTTGACAGCTTCATCAGTAATACCCTTGACTTACCATCTCACTTCATAGGTTAGTAAGTGTTGTTTAGGGTCCATAGACCTATCATATGTCACTAGATTTATAAAAGCTCCTAAAACACCCATTATGTAAACAAGTATTGAGGGGATATACTAATTATTTATAATAATAGGTTGTGTTATGTGTGATTTCTTGCATACTATGAAGATTTATCTATGCACTAGGAGATTCAACCTGTGCACTCTATTTTTTTGGTGTTTTCTTTTTTTCTCTGCTTCATTTCAATAAACCCTATGGAATTTAAAGCCTTTCATATTGATTATATTTCAATTTTAGTACCCAAGTGATGCACTTTTACTAAAAATGGGCATTCCCAACTACTATCTTCCTATCCACTTGGTTCAAAACTTATACTAGAATATAAAAAATTGGGCTATGGGTATGTGTGTTATTTTGTTGAATGATTCTTTCCTAAATTTTTTTGTTCCTCTATGCTTGAACCTATGATTAATCAGTGACATTTTTCTATTTATTTTCCTAATTATTCATGTCCCTCTTTTGATAATACCCATTCTTTTAGCTGTGCACTACATCTATCATCTAATTGCTCTACTTCTACACTATTATCTCCTTCAAACATCTCATCTTCCTATTATTCTTTGTCACTCTTTTATTTATACTAGCATTCATCATCTTCATTATTCATCATTTATTATTAATCTCTTTCATCCCATTCATCATGTATCCTTACTCATTCATCATCTATTTTACTTCTACCCTAAACTCTACTCATAACTACCTAGGTATTCTTCTATTTACTCTATCTATTTTACTATCATAGCTCATGTTCTGAATCCAAAATTTTATTTTGACTTTTCTTACATAGTGTCTCAATTCTATATTTAGGTTCAAGCCTTATCCAGTCATCTAATCATCATTCACTATCATGTTGCATAAACCCCCATATGCCCAAATTGACTACTCCATATTGGTTGGAATATGCACCATGGCTTTGTCCACAACCAACATCTTCATAAAGAGAGGTAGTTAGTAAAAAAAAATTCCCTCTAATTCCTCTTACAAACAATTCCTACACAACTTAGAAAGCTATGTATCCTTGTACTACAAACTTAGTTATATATCTTTCTATTATATTTATAACCCAATAATCCATTACTATTATCCAGTCAATTTCCAATTTTTGAAATTGGTATATCTTTTCTTCAATGTAAATTATTTTTTCTTCCATTCTTGGGTTAAAACAATAATATTCCAACTTTTATAAGTAGTTAGCTAAAAATTCAGACAATTCACACTAGAAAATTTTGTAAATTTATCCATGAATATGTTATTGAATGATTTCCTTTATGGTTAGAGCAATCTTTTTTTATTCTTCTTCTACAAAATTGCATATCCTTTGGTCTAACCATGCCTCAATGTCTCTTTACCCCGGTAACCATCTTAGCATAATTTTATCTAGAAAGAGTGTTGCATGCTCACCACATAATTATTAGCATAATTTATTGAAGCATCAAAACATGCTAAGGATGAGGATATCTAGGATATACTTTAGCGAGAAAAATAGTGTGTCATATTCATATAAGAGGTTGGATAATAAAAACATAGAAAGTGTGCATTATCATGTGTTAAATAGGTGTTGGATTATTTTTAATGATCCAAAGTTAGTATAGTTAATATTTAGTTAGTTTTTACTTTATTTTAAATAATTGTTGGTTCATGGGAAAAGTTGGTTATTTCTCATAACCTGTAACCACCCATGAAAATATTATAAAGCTTTTCACATGTTTTGTAAAAAATATTGAATGAATACATTATTATATTTTTTAAAATTATTTACTTGCAATGTAATTTGTTCATTATTACATCTCATTCCTAGAGACATCAGTGGTATCAAAGCATGGTTTTTGGAGCATGGTGAATTTGGGGTGAAAATCAAATGGGGTGAAATATTCATTCAAGTAGAATTCCAAAAATGGTATGCCCATCAAATAAAATTTGGTTGGTCTAAAGTTGAAATTTTAAGAAACTATTAAAATATTTAATTTGTCAAATAGTTTTATAGTAAAATTTTGGACAAAATAACATGTGTGTAGTTTTGTATGGCATACTCCTTGGTAGTGCATCTAAACTTCATTTTGAGCATTCAATAATGAATTTTTAAGCTTTAAAATGATCCAGTCATAATTTTTAAACCCTAAAATCTGATAAAAATCCATATATATAGACTTGTTAAACTTGACAACATCTGAGAATATATAAAATGGTTCCATTTTTATAGCAATTGATCCACTTATTTATTGATTTGAATTTGAGTCCTTCAAGACTAGAAATCAATCCCAAAGAACTCCCAAAATCTTTTTAAACTGAAACATTGAGTTTTACAGCCCACTATTTAGAAGTACAACTTTCATAACATCCTACTTCATCAGAAACTAGATTTTCTTAGTCAAAATCTTATTTAAAAGTCTTAAACTGATCCATAAATGCATTTGTATGACCCTATATGATCTTTGTATAGTCTAGGGGAGTAAACATAAAGTTCTAAAAAATTTATTAGTAGCCATGGTGTTGGAGAGCTTTTGTATGGCATTGAAAGTTTGGGCAAAGTTTATTTTTTCATTTGGCAAAGTTTTTTGTTATAGTTTGTCAAATATTAGGGTTTGGATAGGTCCCACATAAAGCTTGAAAATTTTGATTTTTTCACTTGGCAAGTTAATTTCAATGAAAAAATTAAATTTAGTCACCCAAATAATTTTTTTTATTGTAATTGAGAAAAAAATCAAGTTTATATAGAAATTTATCTCTTTATAGACTTGTAAATGCTCATATAACACTTGGAAGGGCTCATTTTGGGTAAATCTTTGTACTAAGGAGGCCTAGGGTTCAAAACTACTTTTTGGAGGAATATTCTCTTTTGAGAATATTTTTTGATTCATATAAAGACATAAGGGTATAAGTTCTATTTTTTGTGACACTAGTTGTAAATCTTATTGTTTGTAAAGGTAGTTGTGTGACTAGGTGATCTTCATGGTTTTAAATATTTTGAATACATTGGAATGATCAAATTTTTATTTTTAAGCTTTCTTCTATGATTTTTTCAATAATTTATTCTAAATGATGTATCAAGGTGCATTTTTGATCAAAACCAACACCTTCAAAATGTAAGTCCATCACAAGTCCTAGGATAACATTCCTTACTTTTCATTTTTGATCAAAACCTTGATAACATTCGTTACTTTTCATTTTTTTCTACATCATGGCTAAAATTTTGAGCCTCATTTTAATAATAGATGCCTAACTCCTAAAAATTATAAGGAATGGTCAATGAACATGGAAAACACATTAATTTTCAATGACTTATGGGAAATAGTTGAAAAACAACCAATATTGCCCACTGAAGACACAAAACTTGCATAATTTCATAAATGTGACAAGAATGCCCTTGCTTTATTGAAATAAACTAGCAGTGCTCAAGTTATAATTCATATAGAATATATCAAATTTGAAGCTTGGAAAGCATGGAAAGATCTAAAATACTTGTATGATAAATAACCTACTTATAATAAAATTAATGTTATTATGCAATTACTCAACATTAAACTCTCTAATGATGAAGATGTTTCAAAATGTGTGACACATTAAGAATTTGAAACAATAATATGGCACTACTGGTAGGAAAATTGATGATGAAATGCTCATTTCTATTGTCTTGAATGGTTTTAGCCCTAACTACAAGAATTTTTTGGAAATTTTATAGCTTAGTGATAAGCTTAAAAAATCTAATTTTGGTTCCATTTTTGAGTTGGTCACTCAACATGAGTGACAATTTGAAAATAATAAATCTACCAAGGAGGCACACTATTTAAAAATAGGAAATCCATTGTATGAACCCAACAAAAGACATAAAGAGAAATAGATACACTCTCAGAGGTACACTTCTAAGCATAAACATCATTCTATTTATTCAAGACATAATCATCAGTTTGGACATAGGGATCATTTAGGCTCTCCTAAGCATAGACATCATTCTCGTTCTCCAGTGCATGTGCATCACCACAAACATTCACATGGACACAATCATAAACACATACATTCTTCTTCGTGTGGTTATTCTTCCTCTAGTTCTAATGGATGTGAGATAATATGCTACAATTTTGGTGGCATAGGACATCTCTCTATAGAGTGCCCCTCCAAAAGGAGGTCTTCTTCACATCAACAGAAGGTAGAAGTAAACATTGATGGTTACTCTAGTCACTCTGATCATTCTTCTAATTTCTCTTCTAGCTATTCATCTGCATATTCTTCTGATAGATGGGATGAATATGAGATGGTGGCACACCCATTTTGTGTGAGCTGTTAGGCTCAAGATTAGGATTTGTTGTAGCAGCATTTTTTGGCTTGTGTACTTTGCTTATATAGATGTAGTACTTTTATGATCTTTGATGTGTAAAATTTTAGTGGTTTGCACTTTGTTTATTTACTACATGGCTTCTCACCTCTCACCTAATAAGGGCAGAAGATATTGCATATTGGATTTTGATTAGTTGTCAATAATGATTTGTGGTATGACTCAACATTGTGTTACCAACATTACTAGTGATAAACAAATGCCTACAAGAGATTTTGGTGATTGTTTGGCATTAGTTTGAGATGTGCCATACATATCATAGTGTAAAGTCACTTTTTGGATGGATTCTATGTGAGGATTGATGTAGTTGGACAATGCATGTTAATTTTTTACTATAGTGTAGGGATGATTAAGATGTGGATCAGTCTAAGATGCCCAGTGTACCAATTACAGTTATGGCAGAGTCTACTTGGATGTCTCACAATTCTTTGCTTCAATCTTTCTATACCCCTTTAGATCAAGGGGAGATTTTTGGATTATTTTTAATGATCCAAAGTTAGTATAGTTAATATTTAGTTAGTTTTTACTTTGTTTTAAATAATTGTTGGTTCATAGGAAAAGTTGGTTGTATCTCATAACCTGTAACCACCCATGAAAATCCTATAAATATTTTCACATGTTTTATAAAAAATAAAAAATGAATAAATTATTATATTTTATTAAATTATTTACTTGTAATGTAATTTGTTCATTATTACCTCTCATTCTTGGAGCCATCAATAAGAAGTAAGAACAACCAATGATTCATTAACATAAATAGAGTATTCAAATATAATTAGGTAGAAAGTAATCAAACATTATAATGTATAATGAATGCAAGGAACAATAAGAAACCACACAAGTACCATATCTAGATAAGTCTCTATTGATATTTTCATAAGTAGAACTCTATTACTCTTACAAGCAAAAGTATATATAGATGTTTTCAGTCTATGACTATTGTTATTCTCATGCTTGGAACCAAAAGTGGATTTTTTTCATATTATAACATATTACAAGTCATGGAGATATGATAAAATAAACTTATACACATTAAAATGAGTACATAACACATGAATATTAGAAAAATATACTGTATAACTTTACAATCCAAATTATTCTCCCAATAATCAGCATGAATTAAAGTATATACCTAAAATGATTTTATTCAATACTGAGTTTCCTCAACATGGGGTAAAATACTCTTAGAATAATTATAATTTCAAGATATGTGGTCAAGAGTAATAACCCCATTCACCCTCCCCTACATTCTCTCATGGATTTGGGGGTAATACCTTGTTTGATTCTAAACCTCTCTCTTCTATTTTGAATCCTTCTCATACCGTGACCTCTTGTTCTTTTATTTATTCAACCTTCATTCCAAGTATCTCTACTAACATGGTAGGTTTAACATCTAGTGGGCTTTTTCCAAGACCCATCCTCCTCAATCATTCTACTACTACATCATTTGATACCAATGGTAATCATGCCATTACTACTTCTTTTTATTCTAATGTCAATCCTTCTACTATTGTATCTTTCAATACACATGATAATCATGCTACAAGTTCTTCATTTTCTACCAATTAATCTCAAGCCACTAGTGTCGTGCATGTCGCTACTCATAGTGCAACCCAAGCCACTAATACTAATGTTAATTCTTTGCATGTCATGTAAATTAGTAAAAATGCCACTCAAACCCATTAAATTTTATTATGAATGATTTTAAATCTAATAATGTGAACCAAATGATGAAAATGAAGAATCATCTTATTCAATTTCAAAATTAACCTCAATAGGTTCCATGGGGAACACAAAATCAAAATTCCTCCTAGCCCCCCTTAGGGATTCCCATGACAACCTCATTCTTCAACCACCCCTTGTTAACAAAATGATAAAACATCTTTAAAATGAACACATTAGACCTCAAATTACCAAGATAGACATAGGAGGTATCCCACCTACCACTAGTTATAATGGGTCAACTAATCCTACCTTATATTTAAAAACATTTGGTAATCTCTACAAAGTTTGGCTCAAATTAAATGCTTTTCTTACTACTAAGATATTAGAAAAAATTATCTTTGGAAACACTTTATATTTTTATAATCAAATCAAATCTCATTCTATCATTATCTTAAAATATCTAATTAGTTCCCTAGTATAAGAGTTTCAAACTAGTGACCTCCTTGAGAATACCTTGGCTCACTGTATCAATTATAAGCAACTTGAAATTGAAACAACCAAGATTTCATCAAATATTGGAAGACATTATCCAATAACTATGAGAATAACATTTTGGATGATAACCTCTTTCATATATTCACTAATTCTCTTTATCCCAAGTTTTAATATTAGGTTAGGACTCTCTCTAAGAACTTTGAAAGAGGCCCTCGACTAAACCAAGTGCCATGATTTTCTTAGACATCAGTTTGACCCATCCTAACCTCTTATGTGGAATCAAATTCTCATTAATAATAAAAATCATCATTCTACCAATTATTTAATCATTGATTCTTATGATACCATTCAAAATATTTAATCTATTACTCCTAACCATGTTCTAGAGCAAGCTCCCCCTCTAAATAATGCCCTTAATCCTCAATTTTCCAAAATAAACAAAATTAATGTTCATAATAATTTATCCTTATCTGATCTCAAAAAATGTCTTCTAAGGCCTATACTATGAGAGATTCACCCCATTCATCCTATGAAATCATGGTACAATCCAAATAAATTTTATTGGTTTCATGAGAGTTGGGGCCACTCTCATGAGACTTGTAAGAAACTACATAGTTTAGCTATGGATTTATTTTTTGGTTTAAAATTTGATCAAAATTCACTCATTCATAATTTCTAACAATCCTACAATATATCCTTTAAATCTCACAAACAACACAAAAATCAAGCCCTAAACTAGGCTAATGTTCATCTTGTCTTCTATAAAGACCCTTTTCTTAATCATCAAGACAATAATGACAAGTATAATCTTTCCACCAATAATGTTGAAAGTCTTATAGACCAAAATATGGAAGATAATGTGGTCAATATGATTAATATATGAATTTTAATTGATTTCATTGGTTATAATGCTACACACATGCACCAAACCTCCTAAACATTCTATATTATTCAAGATTCTTCCCCATCTTACCTAACAGAGTTTGGGCAAGAGGACCTTATTTATTTCCAAGAATTAATTACAAAACCTCTATTTGATAACACCTCTCAAAATATTTTTATAACTACCCCAACATATACACCCATAGACAACATTTTTCCAAATCCCAATAATATTTATTTGAATTAATCACTAGATAAACCTAAATCAACTATCCCATCATATAAAGGCAATCAGTCATTTTGTTTGCAAACTAAACTAACCACATCTTATCAACATAAGTTTTAATGTAATTCTAATCCTCCTTCTCAAGAGCTCATCCAATATTATGTGCCTCTATCTAGAAGACCCCCAATGGTTTATGATGAATGGGACCCTATTATAGAATTTACTAATCTCCCATCTTAAATACCCTTTTTAAAACTCATTCAATCTTCTCTATCATCTCAACCACTTAATGTAACTCTTTTTTTAAATGAACATCCCTTGTCCTCCCCTAGAAAGACATGAAGCTACATTATCTGGTTCAAAATATAGTTCTTATAATAATGCAAAGAGATGTTTATACACATTGATGAAACAATGGACACTTCTATTTACCTAGAATTCCTTATTACTTCCATGATCCTAGATGAGATTCTACTTCATGAAGATGATCCTACACTCTTTATAAGCAATCAAATGGATGATATCCATGTCAAGTGTGATTTTACTGATGAAGTTTCAAGAAATTGTGTCACCTCCCTAGAATTTATTAAAACTCTTGGATATGTTGAGTGTAATATTAAGTCCACACATAGTAAATGTCAAGTTTATGATATAAATAAAATACCTCATTTAGGTTGTGTGTGGATTCCTATTATAGTACCTATTTTCACTATCTAAGTGAAGGTTATGATATTTAACTTTCCCTTTTTCTATAAAATCTTGCTCAGTAGGACTTAAACTCATTGCATGAGATTTATTACCTCTTTTGCTTACCAATGTGTCAAGTTTATCCATAATGGTGCTATCTATAGGATTCAAGGAGACACCAACCCTTAGAATTTTGAATAATTCCAAGAATTTAGTTTATTAAAAAATCCAACCATGGAACCCTTACCAAGTGTTACATTCAAGTAATATCAACATTTCAATTTTCCCATCAACTCTACTTAAGGTTATCATGGTCACCCCAAAATCATTGGGAATATACCACCTAACATATTATATTTTGATGATGATAAATTGAATTAAAAAAACCTCAAGATCAAAACTTTAGATCTCTCTCCTCATATCATTGCCTATCTTTCACTATTTTTGAAGGTGCATTCTCACTAACCACTTATAGATGATATACCTATGGTATTAACTAAAGTTAAGAATTTTATTCATCATGCCACTTATGATGAGAAGGTCATACCTACCTACACCATCGACCTTCATACACCAAATTATGATGATGGTTATACTTTAGATCATCCATTTATATGAGGTCTTGTCTAGGCTAGAGATGTTGACATCCTTCTTTATTTTATTTATTTATTTCATTATTTATGTTACTCTTATCATATTCATTCTTATATATTTCCTAATGTAGACACCTAAAATTGGCCACCAATGGCTTCATATTGGTCTTTACACTGATTCTCACCAACCTTTGAAAATTAAGCCTAAGAATCACTAAACATCACAAATTTGGCTTCATAACATACAATTTGGCCTATATACCTATTAAATGGGACAATTGCACACATCACATTAAAATCAAATCTTGAAAATTCTTAAAAATACTAAACATAATTAATTAAATTCATAAACCTAATCAAATGCCTAATTGAAATAACCATGAATAATTAATGAATTATCAAAAAAGGAAATTGAAAAGTCAAAGAATATCCTAGGAATTTGTAATTAACTTTTTGTGAGTTGTCAAATATTTAAAAATATCTTAACATGCCTATTCAGTGCTAATAATGACTATTTGACACCTTTTAACTCTACTAAGGTTAATTAACTCACTAAGGTTAGGTTTGAACCCATTCCAAGCTCTAATTTCACCTTAACTCACCTTGGGTTGGGGTTATTTTCTAAAGCTATAAATACAAGCCTAGAACTCTTAATTTAGGGAGTTTGAGCATAGTAAATTTATAATGTTGGTTTTAGATCAAGATTGCATGACAATAGTGTTATAATGAAAAAATCACAAGCTAAGCCACTTTGAGCCACATCAAGCCAAAGACACAAAACATGGTACCAAGGAGAGAACAAGCCTTGCAACTCCATTTTCTAAAGACTCTTTGAGCACAAGCTGAGCAAGCCAACTAAACACATCATTTGGAGAATTCAAGGAAGGTAAGGAATTTGTAAGCTCTTTGTAATCTAGTTAAGCTTTGTCATTTATTGTTTGTTCACTAATCTCCCCCTTCTGATCTAGGCAAGTAAGTGTTATGCATGTTAGTGTGTTTTTAATCAATTTTTCTTAATTTTTATAACACATGATCTAACCAACCTTCTTGGATTCCTTGATCACACCTAATTCTAGTATTATTCCATTCATTTATAGGGTATAAATGGAACATTCACATGGCACACCTCTAGTTTTGGCATATCCTCTTAGAAGCATGCTTATGGATCATGATATGAATGTTCCCTATCCATTTTATAAATATCATGATCCCTATAGCTTGATTCCCCTCGAGATGCATGATATCATCCTGAATTCCTCTTCACATCCTACTTCTCCCTAAACTAAGCCTAGTACGGATCCTACTCCCTCTTTATCATTATCCAAGCCTCTTACTTTATCTAATTGTATTTATCCTTGAGATGAGCCTATCCTAGTCTCTCCACCCACCTTGCCTTCCCTTGGTAATTGTCAACTTCCTTTTCCATATCATGATCCCCTATCCACCCAATGGGCTGATCAACCTTACTATGATATTCATAAAGTTATTGGTTATTAGACTAGAGACTATCAGTTATACTATCCTTCCTTGGCTTCTACTTCTACTCCTATTAGTAGACCCACAAAGTCTAATAACAATCATATCTATTGATTCCATGACACAAATAATCATTCCTCCACCCATTGTGGAAAGATTCAAAAATATATAGACATATTACATCCTACCCTTCTTAGCCTATAGACAATGTTATACCTCCTCCTAAGTTATTACCTAAGTATATTCACAAATATGGAGAGGTATATTTCCTTTAGCACTAGTCTGGTACCCATCACACTGGTCATTACCACATCCTCCAATAGCATCTTCATGATCACCTTATAACCATTCATGCACTTGTTATTCCTCCTTATAATAGTCACCCACATAGGTGTAATCATACTTCCCATGACCCTACTCCTCCCTATGATTACACATTGGCTCATATGTAAACTATTAAACCCATTTTTCCCATTTGGAGACATGCCACTCACTTGGACCTTTCCTACATGTTTTTCTCATCCCTTACACATCTTACAACCATCATAGTAATTTCTCATTCCAAATGGGTTCTTTAGGGACCCTTTCAGGATATTTTTAACCACCCTAGGCCCCTATTTAACCCAAGCCATGTCTTAGGGAGGAAACACATAGCCTAGGTTGCACGTTCCCTTCATGAAATCCATAACCTAGGTATAACACATGAAAAAGGGCTAGTTTGGTCTCAAATGGTAAAAATAACTAGTTTTTGGCTTATTGGTGGATTAAGGCTGGGATATATGTGATTTTACTCATTCATTTGAGCCTATACATTCACTATCTCCTACATCTCTACTATTGTCTTCTATATTGATCATTCAAACTCAAATATTGACTACCTCCTTGAATCTCTCTAGGTTATTGCTTGGCATAATAACTTTCTTTGTGACAAGGGATACCCTATTTTATTATATCTTCCATTAGTGATTCACATTGATGTTAGTAGTGTACCTAAAGCTTATGGGTTTCTCCTTTCAACCTCAATACTCCATTTCACCTATATCTTGGGCTACTTGCATTGGCTTTCTCAGATTGGTAGTTTTGTCTTAACCTCTTCCATAGATTTTGGCTCTTGATCTAGACTCAACCTATACACAACCTAATCTTCTTCCTTTCTTACCTCCTAGCTTGGATAATCATTTGGTATAAATTATGCATATATATATTGAGCTTGATATGATGGAAATTTTCTTTTCAAATTGAAACTCTTTATTTATTTGTTGTAGTATACATGTTAGGGTTTGATTTGTTTTAGAAAATTAGTTATTTTGTGTATTATTTAGAGTAGTTTTTGAAGTTTACTACATTAGTATATGGTTAAAGAGTACTTTCATTACTTGAAAAATTCCTTTATTACATGGAATTTCTCTATTTTGAAACATTCTTCATTTCATACTAGAAATATAAATGGTCAAAACAAACTAGACAACTTGATTAAACAAACTCTCTCTCTTTCTAAACTATAATATTGCATTGTTAGAAAAAAATAGTGTTGAATTTGAAATATATCTCAAACCTAGACAAGGAATTTTCTTGAACCCTTTCTTAAAAATGTATTTATTTCTTAAAACGTCTTTAATTTGGCCTCAAATTTCCTTAGCTTCTAGATTTACATTTTAGTTGTTAGTTCTCTTCAATTGGTATTGTTATTTTCTAGAATTTGTATACAATCAATAGTCTAGTCTTATCTACTTGATTTACTATGGTTGGATCCATTAGAGATACTTGCATCCTTTGTGCACTTGATCATGATATCCCTAGCCTTATTTAAAAATTTATCTATATCTTGGTGCAATCTAATAAATTGGATATCCACTATATATCTCTTATAGCCCATAGAACCCCTGAGCCCTCTAGCCTCTTAGTGGTTTTCTTTAGCACCCTATAAAACACTAGTGATTCCATTCAGATTCTTTGATCTACATTTACGTACACCCCTCATATTTGGTCTCATGCTATCTCTATCCCATTTAAAGATATCTTATTAAAATCCCCTTTGTTAGTTATTAGGCTTTATATTTAGTTGTGTTTTGACTCTTGTCTTAGTTTTTTTCTCTTATTTTGGTTGTGTGTCATTCTCCATATTAGTTCTCCTTTAATTTTCATTTTCTATTATCTTCCAAGTTTCTCTTGCTTCATTATATCCATGGCTAGTCTCCCATCCTTGGGATGCCAATCCCATCAGATTCAGGGTCTCATCCTTGATCTCACTCATGAGCAAGCCATAGTTTCATGGAATGCCATATATACCATAGGACCTAGAAGGTTCCCTCAACCCAACATGGTGGTGTAGTTCCTCTCTAATTTGAAAAGGAATAATATTGGAATATTTATAACTAATTTACTCAGCTTCCTTTTCATTAGTATGAGCTTCTTTCATCTAATAACATTTCATCTTAGTCTAATTCCACATCACATTCACCCATTAAAAGTGATGAGGATCTTCTTAGGCAAATAGGGCTTGATGAGCTATGTGTAATCATTAAAAATTACCATAGACATTTTTATGTGAGTGAAGTACATCCTTCTCCCCTTAGGATTTAATGGCATGATTCTTCTAGAGATAGAGCTTGGACCTATTTAGTTTTGAGTGCCTCAATCGATTCTTGCATGATTTCCCTACATATTTCTTAGTTGGAGACTCTAGAGTAATAACACCCTCATATCCATTCTATGGGTCATAGGTATTACAAATCGATGAGGCATCCACATCATATGGAGTCTTCCCATCCTCCTAACCCTTCCTTTAGAATTTATTATGAGCATGCTAATTTTGATCATCAATTAAGGATTAGAGATCTATGAGATTCCTATCAAGATCATAAAACCCCACTAGTTCACCCTCATATGATGGCACATGACCAACATCATGGAGATTTTTGTCATCATGACTATTTATATGAGCATGACACATATTCCCATCATCCTTGTGGTGACCATCACACTTCCTATGACTTCTCCCCACCCCATGGTAGAGATGATTTCCATCATGAGCATCCTCCCTATCAAGATCTACCTTCATATCATCCTCTCTATGGTCATGTTTATGATGAGGTCTTTAAGTATAGGCAACATCATTACCATGATGAGACCCCTCCTAGAGCTCATTTCTATCCTATTATCAATCATAATTATGAATATCTCCTTCATAATCCTCTAACCCCTTGGGTGATTGTTATTCCCCTTCCTATTATCCCTGAACTGCCTAAGTTCAATGGGAATCAAGAATATAGTTATACAAAGAATAATACAATATTTATGATGACATGTATGGATTGGGAATAAGATGAAGGAATGATGTTAAACATCTTCACTCATTCTCTATGACCTAAAGATCTTGTCTAGTTTGAGAATCTACCTCTAGTTTATAACTGCTTTTGAATGACTTCCTCCAATATTTAAATCTATATAGACCCTTTAAACTTGGAATATAGTTACTCACCTTTATGGAACAGGAAAAAGTTAATTCAAAATATGGTTTTATGCATAGATAGTGTTCATCCATTCATACGTGTAGGATTAGGTTCTTGGACAACTAGCTTTATGATATGTTCACATGAGCATTGAGGTAGGAGGTTCACCTTGAGGTTCTCAAGCATGAAACCACCTCTGATGATGAATATATTAATAAGTTTTTGAATATATAAGTATTTGAGGTGCATGCAAGTGTGTGTCATGTACCTTCCCAAAAGTCATCCTCTTCATGTGATCACAATTATAATGTGATTGGTGATGGTGTCATTGATTCTCCTCCTAAGAAAAAGGACAAGAAGGAAAGATATGAGGTGGATTATTTGAGAAATAATCCAACTAAAAATAAGGATTTTAAATCAAGCATAATAAAATAATGAATATTTTTTCCTTATGACCCCATCATTTTTTGTAATTTCCATTAGATGAGGGGTATGATGATTCCAATTGTGTCACCTAATAGTCTAGTGGGAAAGCATCAGCTTTGTCATAGAGTTATCCTCTTGCAAATATCCTCTACCTGACCATGATAAGGAGAAGAAGAGGAAGAAAAAGAAAAATAAGAAATCAAAGGCTTAGGCCCCTCATTCTCTTCCTTTCTCTTCCACCTCTTTTAACTCCTCTAAGGCTAACCTGAGAGGCAAATCCAAGAGTGTGAGTAGAAATGTAATTACTAATATTAGCATAGCCTCTACTAGGTATGATTACTTTGTCAACACATACTCTCATCAGGCCACCAACCTTGATCGAGAGACTAGTGGTGTTGGGCCTCTTATCCAGTCCATAGGGGAAGGGAACCCTAAAGTTAGATTTGACTTTAGGTGTAACATCCCTCCCTAGGATAAATAGTGTCTTTACTCTATCATATAGGAGTTATAGGGCCTCTCATCTGGGATCCTCATTTGAGACCCTCTTCACCTTTACCATAAGTAAAGGTACTTCTTTGATGAGCTTGGTCTCTCTCATGAGGTTTTAATACATGATGATGTTGAAGTATTGTTTAACTCTGATGCACATGATCACCCTCATCCTCCCATCTTATCTTTCAACCCAACCTCTTTGGTAGATGATTTGGTTTTTACAAAGAGGGTTTGGTTCCCTCTCTATATCAAGACTTTCATTGATGATTGTTGGATCAAGTAGTGTATTGAAGATGGAGCTAAATTTAATATCATGCCCCTACATGTGTTTAAAGATCTTGAGATAAATTGTAAGAAGCTCTCTAATTCTCACTATAACTATGTTGTTTTTAACAATGACATAATTACATTAGTGGGGAATGTGAATCTATGAATCAAGTTTGGCCCCAAGATAGTCAGGATCAAGTTTTATGTGTTAGACCTTGATATTTCATACAACATGATTTGTGGCCATCTTTGGACCATTACCATGTAGGTCATCACATCATCCATGTTTTTCATGGTTTATATTGCTTAGGAATGTGAGTTTCATACCTTGGAGGATGACCTAGATCATTTTGAATTACTCTACACAAAGATAAAACACTTAAGGCTTTGGCTATCTCCTCATGGGGATATCTGTATTCTTGTACACCTCCTATTTTTTAGTCTCATTTTCTCAAAGATGAGTATTGTGATCTAGATGAGTACCGATCAACATTCATTCCTTTGAAGTATAGCACACATTGATTGAATCCCTCTTCTACCTTGTGATTTTAGGCTAACCCATCTCTTTTCTAAGACCTCTACTAAGATGTCTCCCCAAATATGGGGCTCCCCCTTATGTCATGATTTTCCCATTAGAGTACAGGCTCTTTTAATACATCTCCTATTGGGATTACTAGAGTAGTTGAGTCTGATATCAAGTGTTGTTTCATCTATGTTATGACATGAAACCTATTTAATAAAAGAAAGGCCTACACCAAACATATGTGAGCTTACCACAAGTATAATTATCCCCTTAATCATCTTGGTTTGTAGATTTATCTCATAGATAGACTAACCCCAGGCATTCTTATGGTAAATATCCTAGAGATTGAACCTAAAGTGTTAGATGAGTCACTCCCTCTCGTGTTTGAGTGTTTCAAGGAAGGAAATTCTATGGATGTTGTAAGATCCCTAGATGTCAACCTTGGCACTTTAGTAAGGCCTAAGATCATCAATATTAGTGCTAACCTTGCTCCATAAGAATGAGATGTTTTGGTCATCTTCTTGCATGAATTTTTATATGTATTCACTTGGGAATACATTGATACAAAGAGTATGGATCTTGACATAGTTGTCCATAATCATGTTATGGATGGTGGGACTTGGCCCATTCACCAAAGTAATGAACAATGGTGTTTAAAGTCTCCTAGTTAGTTAAGGAAGAGATTGAGAAAATCATTTGAGTTGGATTTATCTAAGTTGTTGACTACCCTTAATGGGTTTCTAACATATTCTCATTCTCAAGAATAATGAAATTATTTAGATTCTCATCAACATTTAGTATCTCAATATGGCTTGTCTAAAATATAATTTTCCTACTCCTTTCATAGACCAAATTATTGATTCTAATGCTATATTTGAGATTATATCCCTCATGGATGGTTTTTTTGGATACAACCAAATCTAGATTACACCTAAAGACTAGCACAGGATGACATTCACTACCCCATGGGGTACCTCCTATTATGTCATCATGCCTTTTGTTCTGAAGAATGTTGGGGCCATGTATCAATTTTCCATGACCCACATTTTACATGACCTTATCCATAAGATTTTTCAATGTTATGTCGATGATCTCCTCAAAAAATCTTATAAGTGGGATGAGCATGTGCAATACCTTAATATTATCTTTGAGCATATCTAAGAGTATCACATAAGTCTCAACCCTAAGAAGTACATTTTTTGTCATTTCATTTGAAAAGCTTCTCAACTTCCTCATTTTAAAAAGGTACATTTAGGTGGATCACAAAAGATCAAGGTGATCCTTGATATACCTCCCTTACATAACCTTGTTCAGTTGCAGTCCTTCCTTGGAAGGCTCAACCTTCTAAGACATTTCCTTGAGAAGTATACTCATAAATATATACCCCTCACACATATTCTATTCAAGGACACTCTATTCTTATTATATATTGAAGTCCAAGTGGATTTAAAGGAATTGGATCATATAATTCATAATCTTTCCATCTTAATGGATCCCATTGAGGGAAATGAATTCATATTATACACTTCTATCATTGATCTTTCCATCGGGGACATGTTATGTAAAAAGGATGATAATGGTAGGGAAAACATTGTTTACTACATCTCTCACATGCTATTTGGCCTTGAAATCAACTAATCTCTTGTTGAATGTCAGTGCCTGTCTCTCATTTTTTATATAAAAAGAAGTTGAGACATTACATGTTAGGCCAGACTACCAACATGATTGTCTAATATGATCCACTTTATTACTTGATTAGTAAGACACATCTTATTTGTAGGACTATAAGGTGGACCATGATTATTCAATAGTTTTACCTCCACACAATTAACTAAAAGTACACCAAGGGCTTGGTTATAGATTATTAACTCATTGTGTACCCACTACCCAACCCTAACACATAATTAGTTGATGATGCCTTTCCTGATGAGATGGTCTACATGGTTAACCATGTTAAAGTCTCTGAGTGTGATTGGAATCAAGACATTTTCCATTACCTTAATGACCAATCTTATCCCATTGATTCTCCTTCATAAGAATGCTATTAGATCCATAAGCTCACCATTGACTATGCCATCATTGGTAGCATCTTATTCAAGAGGGGTCTCAATGGTGTGTTGATGTAGTGCCTCAGCCCTAAGGATATTCATTTCATACTAGAGGAATCTCACAAGAGAATTTGTGGTGGCCACTCAAGAGGGCAAGCCACTACTCGGTGTATTATTAGGATGGGCTACTACTAACCCACTCTTATTAAGGACATAGTCTAGTACACTAAGAAGTGTAATATGTTTCAAGTCACTATGGATGATATCACTACCCCAACTAAGCTTATACACTGTATTTCTACCCCTTGTCCCTTCTTGGTTTTGGATCTTGACTTTATTAGTGAGTTCAAACCCACCTTTTTTGATGGCCATCATTGGTTCATCACTACCATTGACTATTTTATGAAGTGGGTTGAGCCATGCAAATTAGAAACATGTGTAAGAAGATCATCACCAAGTTCATCATGAACTAGCTTATTTGTAGGTTTAGGGTTCCCATTATGATTATGGCCAACAATGGCTTAGGTTTATAAATCCCTGAGATGCATGAGCTCACTAAATGCCTCAAATTTAAACTCCACTTGTCCTTTACCAATTACCCCTAGGGAAATGGGAAAGTAGATTATTTAAATAAAACTTTGAATAAGATGCTTCTCTATACTATTTCCCATTCCAAGAGGGACTGGCATCTCATGCTCTATCTTTCCCTTTAGACCTATTGGACTAGTTTCTAAATGGCCATGGGGGAAACCCCATACTCTCTCATGTATACGTCTAAGGATATTATTCCTTTAGAGGTCTTAATCCCTTCTCTATGGGTTAAGACATTTGGTTCTCTTTCTAATTAAGAAGAAAATGCCACTCACCTCATCAAGCTTGAGAAATTATATGAGAGATGCCTAGTTTCTCTTGAGCAAAACCATGCTTACCAACATCATCAGTGCCACCAATTTAAGAATTTGGTTTGCCCCCATCAATTTAAGGTAGGTGATATGGTCCTAATTTTTGACAAGGATTACCATAAGAAGGGTAAACTTTTACACAAGTGGTTTGGCCCTTTTGTTATCACTGACTCTCTAGAGAATGGGGATTATCATCTCTTGAACCTTGAAGGTTAGCCCTTATGGTACCCAATTAATGGGTTCTACCTTAAGACATTTCATGTCTAAGGCCCACATGGCCCTTTAGGAAAGTCACCCATGGTGGTAAGGAAACATTTCATCTCTTCTATCACTAATAACCTTCATACCACTTGTATATGTGTGTGCACATGGGTAATTTCTTAATAGTAATTATTATCTAATCACATTGTCTCTAGTAGTCTATGGTAGATAAAACATACACATCACACACAAAATCATATATACACATGTGTTAATCATGATAAACATATGTATATATATCATAAAAAATACATGTTTTTCTTTAGGTACATCACATGGCTTCCTTTGAGCCTGGGCTCACAGTCCCAAAAACTACCATGTGTGTGGCTATACATATGATACTACCCCAGTTAACCTATGACTGGGATACATATATAGTAGACATGCCTCTGGTGGAGATCTCAATCTCTACCTAGAAACTATTCAAGCCATTATCTGCTCCAAGTCTACCAAATGGTTTGTCCCATCTACAAGCATGTTTATTCCTCTCATCTGCTCTCAAGCTAGCTTAACACATAATCGATCTATTCCATCCTCTACTCTAGCTAGTCATGCCTTGGCTTGTGGTGTCACTACCTCATGCTATTTTGTATTCATCTTTATTCATTCCATGGATGCCTCATGTTATACTAGCTCTACCTCTAGCTATGGTATCTAGTGTCTTGCCCTTACTAGCTCATGTGAGCCTCGAGCACTAACCTACAAAAGTGAGTATATGACTCTGCCCCCATCGATAGATGCAACACCTTATATTTTAGTGGTATAACTACCACATTATGAGATATCTCCCTTAATAGTAGGTCTACCTAGGGTCCAATATAGCTAGGACGGTCTCTTATACACACATACATAGAGAGCACATATGTTAGTCCCATATCAGCTCTCACTAAGTATGAGTAAAAAAATAAATTGCTATCTATTAAATACACTTGTCTTACCTACTATTGATAATGGCCTATATGGACCTCATATATTTCATGTTCCTCTTGGTGGTAGTGGTCCTCACCATGGTGGCCTCTATCCACCACTACTCCTTACTCTATCTTGATTGCCCATCATTCTCAGCTCCAATTGGCTTAGGTTGTGCTCATTTCTCTTACACTACCAGATTATATATGATTAGATGATTGTATGGCCCTTGTGGGCCTTATAGATCCTCCCATCCCACATAGGTCTCTATCTCAACATACTCGAACAACACCATGGATCTTTAGGGATCACAGACATAGCTACCTACTACATCTAGATCTAAGATGGTTCAAACATTCCCAACCCTATCTAAAAAATATGCAACCCATGACATGCCCTCCTCTAGTATAGGGTACACATCACTACCTCATGGTATCCTCGGTCATGTCATTGGGAGCCTCTCATAAACCTAGGGCATGAGTAAACTAGGCTATGTCAATCTATATACTCTTATACATCAGATGTGATCAAGATGTTAGTATAATCTACCTAAGATATACTATCCCTAAGAATATATCTATCCTCCCTTTATGTGTTAGACAACTCTTTTCTAAGAGAGTGGTAGTCATCCCATATTCTCTCTATCATAGAGCCTCCTAACCATAGCCCTTGATATCATTGTCCTAAAAATGGGTACCCCTAGCAATAAATCTACAATATGCACTCCATAGCTATTTCACTAAGGGTGGGATCTCACCAAGTAGAGATCTACTATATATATATATATATATATACACACACACACATATATACACACACACACACACACACATATATATATACATACATATATATATATACATATACATATATATATGTATATATATATATATATATACATACATATATATATATATATGTATGTATGTATGTATGTATGTATATATATATGTATGTATGTATGTATGTATATATATATATGTATGTATGTATGTATGTATGTATATATATACATACATATATACATACATATATACATATATATATATATATATTGTATACCTATGGTATCTCTATCTCTCTTCCCATAGGCTCTACCCCATAGAGATGGTAGACATTCTTAATGTTGAGGATGGCTTCTAGTTGAGCCCCTAACTAAAACACATGTCTCTCTAGTACCCATGTGGTCACCAACACATTCATCAGGTCCTTAGAGTAATTTAATGAGGGCATGTGTATTAGTCCCTAAAGTCCTAAACTCCATAAGTGATCTTAGTCCTCTATAGGTAGAGCATATACCTCTTTGACTAACCATGATGGGACTCTTTCTTGGTTGGTTACCTTGCATGATTTATCTCTCTATGTTGACTAGTCCCACACATATGAAACCTCTCCCACCTCAGGTATGCTAACTCCTCTACATGTTTGCAAAAGCAAGAAAATAGGAAAATGGATTAGTCTATTATCTAAAAGTTAACAATAACAAGTAAAAAATAAATGTGGTTATCTATCTAGCTTATTTTTCCCTTCTCCATGTTTTATATCCTTTTGGGACCTCCTAGGCTCTTTCAGGATATTTGGGGCCTATCCTAGAGCCTCACTAGCCCAAGATGTAGATTTCTAGGCAAAGCCATAGTTTTGAAATGCATGGGCCATGACCTATGTAGTGGCATTTTGGGGAGCCCTAGGGCTCCCCATATTTCTTTCTAAGAGCTATGAATTAAGCTCAAGTTTGTCCTATTATCTCCAAATCATCAAGCCCATCATTTTGAGTCATCATTTTATCTAATTCATTGTTAAATCATTTGGAATGAGTTGAAATGCATCTAGGGCATTTCAAACCCCAAAAAGAAGAATAAATTTTCAAAAATTCATTCATAGAGCTTAACCTGACCATCTTGTGCATTTCTAGTATTCTCACATGTCTTTGTTTTCTCTACTTGGGATTTTGTTGTTTATGGGATCTCCTTTGTCTCTCTTAGAGAGAAAAAAAGAGTGAAAATTACTTAATTTTCTCTCTTTTTTCCTCTTTTTATCTCTTTTTTAATTTTTATGGGCCCTTTTTGGATGTTTTACCCTATTTTCATTTTAGACTATAAAACATCCATCCTAGGGGTTTTGGCACATTCTAAGAACTTTGACAAGCTCTATTTTTTAATTTGAGGTTTTCTTAGGCTCGCTCTGAACCTAGTTTGGTCCTTATGACCACTTATAGGTCCTCATTTACCTTTTAATCCTATGACCCATTTTATGGGTACCTAGGGATTAAAGTTACTTATTATACTTCTTTCAATTAGTCATTTATCTACTTTTCTATAGTCAGTATATTCTAACTCTCTCTCTCTATCTTTTGTGGTTATAGGTAGGGTCATTAGCTGGCTATGGTGGTTTGGGATTTGCTCTAGTCTTTTCAACTGGTCTTCATCTTCTTTGAACTTCCACCCACTTTCCCTTGTTACCTCTTCCCTCAGTCGATGTTGGTCAACCAATATGGTTATAGTTTGGTTTCATTATTTATTTCCTTCATACAACTCACTTATACTGCCCTACTTTGAGATTATCTCTTGATAGTTTCTAGTCTTTCATCCTTAAACCCCATCATGGTACACCTTTTAGAGGTAATTCACATAGATGGTGATAGTTAGGGAAACATAGGACTGATAGTTAAAACTTGGGTTACCAATGATTTATGGGGCTATGAGCTTGTTGTAATTGGTTTCTTTTAGTGAGGCAAATAATGCCATCAAGTATCATGCAATCATTGACACATTTACCAATGCCCATAAGATAGGTGTATGATATGTGTAGTTATTCTTTAACTCACTCTTAGTCATGTCTCAACTCACTAGTTTTTGGACCATCCTTAGCTCTAAGTTTCTCCCCCTCTTTGAGGTGGTGCATGATTTTATCTCTTTCTTTGAGGACATCTAGTTTACCCATATCCCTTTTAGGGAGAACACTAGGGCTAACATCTTATTTAATGTCATTATGGATAGTATGATTTGATTTTATATCACTCATGTCCCTTATTTGTAAGAGCTAGAGCTGGAGTTAGAATTGGATTTTATATTACATAATATTTTCACTCTCACCTATGGATCACACCATCAACTTCTATTACTACCATCCCTATCTGGTAAGTGTAATTAATATTTATTTTTATCTTATTAGTTCTTATTTTCCCTTTTTTTGTGTGGCTTTCAGGTTCTTCACATTATTCCTTTTTCATTCAAACATTGACTTCTTATACTTTGGGGGCATATATAATCAAACTTCTCATGACCTTACTCTTCCTTATGATTACACAATAGCTCATGTGTAGACTACCAACCTTGGTTATCCCACTTGAAGACATTTTCCACTCACTTAGACCTTTTCTACATGTTATTCTCATCCCCTACACATTCTCCAACCATCTTGGTATTTTCTCATGCTATAAGGGCTCTCTAGGGACCCTTAGACCCTTGTAGGAGCTTGTTGACCACCCTAGGCCCTTATTTGACCCAAACTATGGCTTATGGAGGAAACTCGTGGCCTAGGCCACATGTTTCCTTTACAAAATCCATGGCCTAGGTTGTGGCCTAGGTAGAACACATGAAAAAGGGCTAGTTTGTTCTCAAATAGTTATAAATAACTAGTTTTTAGCTTGTTAGTAGATTAGGGTTGGGATATGTGTACTTTTACTCATTCATTTAAACCTATACATTCACTCTCTCTATCATCTCTACTCTAATATTCTCACTTTATCATTC
The DNA here is from genome assembly GCA_037957365.1 of Torreya grandis. Taxonomy (NCBI): domain Eukaryota; kingdom Viridiplantae; phylum Streptophyta; class Pinopsida; order Cupressales; family Taxaceae; genus Torreya; species Torreya grandis. The sequence continues at coordinate 275,819 of JARHVA010009095.1, read as the reverse complement.
ACATTCAAAGCTTAGATACCTCCTTGAATCTCTCTTAATTATTTCTTGGCGCAATAGTTTTCTTTATGATAGGGGATGCCCTATTTTATTACATCTTCTATTGGAGATTCACATTATTGTTGATAGTGTTCCTAAATCTTGTGGGTTACTCCTTTCCCCCTCAAGACTCCATCTCACCTATCTCTTCTACTCCTTGCATTGGCTTTCTTCTATTAATAGTTTCTTCTTGACCTCTTCCACAACTTTTGGCTCTTATTCTGGACTCAACCTACACACAACCTGATCTTCTTCCTCTTTTGCCTCCTAGTTTAGATAATTAGTTGATATAAATTTTACACATCTCTATTGAGATTTATATGAGGACACTTTTATTTTCAAATTGAAACTCTTTTTTTATTTTATTTAATATACATGTTAGGGTTTGATTTATTTTAGAAAATTAGTTATTTTGTGCGTTGCTTAGAGTAGTTTCTAAAGTTTCTTGCATTTGTATATGGTTAAAGAGTACTTTCATTTCTCAAAATAAACATTTATTAAATGTCATTTATCTCTTTGGAATCATTCCTTATTGCATACTATAAATATACATGATTAAAATAAACTAGACAACTTACTTAAATAATCTCTTTGTCACTTTTGATAAAGTAAAATATTACATTGTTAGAAAAAAATAGAGTTGAATTTGAAAGATAACTCAAACCTAGATTAGGCATGTTCTTGAACGCTTTCTTGAAAATGTCTCTATTGATTAAAATGTATTTCATTTGGTCTCAAAATGCCTTAGCTGCTAGATTTACATTTTAGTTGTTAACTCTCTTCATTTGGTATTGTTGTTTTCATAATCTGTATGCAATCAATAGTATAGTCTTAACTACTTACTTTACTATGTTTAGATCCACTATAGATATTTGCATCCTTTATGTGCTTGATCATGTTATCCCTAACCTAGTTTACAAGCCTATATATATCTTGGTGCAAGATAGAAAACTAGATAGCCACTATAGATCACGTATATCCCATAGAACCCTTGAGCCCTCTAGCCTTTTAGTGGTTTGCTTTAGCACCCTACCAAACACTTGCAGTTTCATTAAAATTCTTGGAGCTAAATTAATAAGGATTATCTTTCTTCCATCATGGTTTCTCGACCTATGGTCCCTTCTCCACTAGTGGCTCCTTCTTGTCCCACTAATACCACTCCTATTTCTCTTTTTGAGTATTCTATGCACAATATTCCTCATGAGTGTGATCCTTCATTTATACCTACATTTTTTATAAATGATATTATATGAGAGGTCTTTTCATATATTTCCATGAATATCGATGAGACTCTCGCTACAATTAGGATCCAACTTCACAAAGATATATCAGATGTTATGGATAATATTTATGGATAGATTTATTATTATTTGTGATCACAACATGGTGTTATTTCAATTTCTTCTTCATTATAATTTTAGATGGGACTTGTGATTTCATTTTATTTACATCTTATATAATTTGAATTTGTGTCAAATTTTATATCACTTATCTATCTTATATGGATATTTATATTTCACATTATGTATTATATATGGTTTCATTTCTTTAGTTTTATCTTATGTATTCTCTTACATGTTTATATTCAATAGTTCATTTTTTTGTGGTTGTATTTATCTTTTCTCATAATTATTTGTTACCTTATCTCCACACCATAGAAAATTATTATTGTGACTTGGTTATACCAACCTTGTTCCCCTTAGTAATTCTTCTCTACCATGTGATCAATTAGTAAACAAGTCATCTCATTGTAATCCTAATCTTGCCAATCTACTTCAGATCTCCTTTATCCCCTTATTTCCTTTCACAAACTAAGCATACACATGGTTCAAAATTGAGATAACATATTGGTTCATAGGTAAGCCTAAGTGTTTAGTCAATCATATCTCTAGATTATTAGCTTCCTTTTACCAAAGTATAAATCTCATTTTCATGTATCACTTTTATCCCTCATGTTGGTTTTCTAAATCTATATGGATAAGGAATCTTAAAATCCATAAAAATATAAAATACATAAAAATATAAAATCTAAATCATTTATACAAAAGTTAATGATACAAAAATGCAACATACAAATATCAAAAATCAAATCACATTAAAAAATGTGATTCATATCACATCTCTTTCTTCTAATCAAAGATCAAACTCCACATTTGGCCTTATGATAGAGTCAAGGCCCATTTGGGTGTGGTAGGATAGTAGATTAGGAAAGGAGAATAAAAAATATTTTATTGCTACCTACTTTCTCACACAAGTACCCAATCTTCACAATAGATTGACGGCTTTGTAAGAGGTATTGAGGAATGGGGAACATGTTATTTGGATGTAGGTCTATTTTTATTTTATTTTTCATACAGCCAACATGAATTGATCTTAGTATCTTAGATATTTTCCAATACAACTTTGTGTTTATTGTGAATAGGTACCCTTTGTATTTTTATGGTCACTATCCACTTAGTGTCTTCCCTATGTACTTAATGTGCTTCATGTTTCCAAAGGTCTTCTCATTAACACCTACATTATGATTTTTACATTAAATATTTAATTTAAAAAATTCCTAATATTTACCCTCGAGAAAAATTATTTTGTTAATTGATCATTCCCCCTAGGAGTTCCATTTGTGAGTTGTATTTTAAGACATTGGATAGGACTAGGCCTTCCTCACAAATTACTAGATTACAAACATCATATTAAAAAAAGTTTTCATAGTTGTTCCCACCTCATTGGTGTTCCTTTTGTGAATATTATTATAAGCCAATGGATAGGACCAAGCCTCCTTCACAAAATATTTCAATACCTAAGTCAAAGAAATTACATGTGTCAAATTTGAGATAGATAGTGATTAATTATGAGTTAAACATAATTGACATGCTTCCCATATTAATGTAGTATGTTTTGTGCTACTTCATTGATATTTCAAATTTATCTTCTTATTTTTTGATTGAATGTATGGCTACAGCCATTTTATATAAATTTTCATAATTCATATCTTGAATTAGTATGATCAATTTTATTTCATTTTTCAAAATTTATTTCTCTTTTATACTTCTTAACATGATTTAGTGTGATTGATTGACTTAATTATTTTTTTACCATTTAATTTTTATGTCTTTCATTTTATTACATTATTTTCATATTCTCATTGTGATATAGTGTTATTTTACTTATTTTAACTTGGTGAAAATATTTTACATGGTTTAAAAACATTTGTTATCCTTTTTAACATATTTAGTTTATTATATATAGTCATATTTTGTTATTACACATTTCTCATCATGATATAGTGTGTAGTACACTTGTTTTTTTATTACTTATACTTTTAAAATTCTTTTTTCCCTCTTATTTTTAACCATGCATATGTATCACATTGTGCTACAAAATAAAAGACTTAACATATATTTCTCATAGAATATATAACAAAAACTAAATACATGTGCTAGAAAGAAATATATCCATGCATAAACATCCACAATGAAGTACAACTCATGAGATCAAATATAAATTTCAAAATTATTAAGTAAAAAATACATCAAGAGGGGGGTTGAATCAGTATATTATATATCTTTTACTAAATCTATTTTCATTTCTTTAACCACTTAATCACACATTCAAGATATGCAATAAAATTAAAATAATAATATGTGCCACACGAGAGAGAGAGAGAGAGAGAGAGAGAGAGAGAGAGAGAGAGAGAGAGAGAGAGAGAGAGAGAGAGAGAGAGAGAGAGAGAGAGAGAGAGAGAGAGAGAGCATATTTTTAGGTGGAAACTCAAAGTGGAAAAAACCATAGAGAAAAATATCAAGTATATTAATGAGCACCAACTCAAATTACAAAGTTTGAAAGCACCAACTTCTAGGAGCACAAACCCATAGGAACACCAACCCCTCTTGTGTATAAAACACAACTATATCTCAATGTTGCTTAGTCAACAAATGATAGAAATCTACAATATCTCCTACTTTTATCTCTTGAAAAACAAATACAAACCATGACATCTCTTGAATATTACAATGCCTTCTCAAGACTTTATTTATAGCTTTTCAAATGACCTTTGGAATTCACCCTTTGTGACCCTTCAATCCTCATGGAAAATGGCACCAAACTTGCATGACTCTTTGTATCCTTACATTTGAAAATTCATATGGTGACCCTTCATAAGCAAATGTATCCTTTCCTCTTTTGTCTTTATCTTGGTGACTTTTCATATTTCTCAAAGTGTCCCTTCATGGAAAAATGCACCATACCCTCTTTTTTCTTCACATGGTGACTCTTGGAATTCCTCAAGATGACTCTTCATGAGAAAATGTATCCCATTCCTCTTTTATCTTTACCCCATGACTCTTTGACTTCTCCATGGGCACTCTTTTGACTTATATCCAACCAAAAATATATATTTTAATATTAAATAAATATTAACACACTTTAGCCAAGATATGAATATTAAAAACACCATTAAATGAAATGGGGCATTTATCACCAATACAAGACATTTGACATCAATGACAATATTTACAACAATCTTCCCCTTTGTCATTGATGGGAACGTCAAATTTAAATTGCTACATCTTGAAACTTACACATACTACCATCTAACAAATATACAATAACTCCCCCTTACTATAGTAACCTATACATGTTCCCTATACCTATTTTTACACCTATACATGTACATATTTTTATTCTTCTCCCCCTTTGACATCAAAGGCAAAGGACCTATCCTAGAGCTAGCACTTAGATACCCCTCAACTAATGCTAATCCTCAATGGTAGGAAGTAAAATAAATTACTCCCAACCTCTCTCATAGATACTCAAATTTGTCTTTTAGTAGTACATTTCTAAAAATGTACTTAACCTATTGATCTGTAACCTACTCTCTCAAGAAGTGATATCTGATGGGAATATGTTTTGTTCTTGAATGCATCACTAGATTTTTTGAAATATTAATAACACTTGTGTTATCATAAAAAATAATAAATAGGTTCATCATATTTTACCTTGATATCTTCTAAAGTTTGCTTCATCCAAAGAACTTGAGTACAACACAATACCACTACAATATACTATGCTTCAACTATAGAAAGTGATACTAAATTCTACTTTTTGTTTAGCCTACCCAATCTAAATATATATAAGCAACTAAAGTTAAATATCTACCTGTGGGTTACAATAATCCATAATCTAATATCCCCTTGATATATATGAATATTCTCTTCCCCAACTAAACATAACTATCTTTCAGATCTGACTCATATTTTACAACCATACTTACTACATGAATGATGTTTGGCCTTGATGTTATCAAATATAAAAGATTATCAGTCATAGATCTATACAAAGATTGATTTGCAAAAGGTGAATCTTCATCCTTGCTCACCTTATTTCCTATACTCATTGGTGTGACAATTGGTGCATAATCCTCAAAACCAAATTTCTTCAACATTTCCTTGGCATATTTGCTTTGAGATATTAAAATTTCTTTATCTAACTAAAATATTTATAACCCTATGAAAAATGACAATTATCCAAGCATAGATATCTCAAATTATTTTTGCATATTATCATAAAATTCTTTTGTCATCTTTTCAATATTTCTCCAAAAATGATGTCATCAACATATACCACAACAATCAATTAATGCTCACCTTTTATTTTGATATAAAGATTACTATCAGCAAATCCTCTCTTCAAACCTTGATCATATAAGTACTTATCAAGTCTTGCATACCAAGCTGTAAGAGCCTGTTTCAATCCATATAGTGCTTTCTTTAATCTGTATATATGGTTACTAATATTTGAGATAATAAATATCTCAGGATGCTCAACGTAGACCTCTTCTTCTAGATAGTGCTTTATTTTAAAGTGTTTTAGGATGCTCAATATAGACATCCATCTGAAACACTTTGAAATTTTAAACATTACATATGCAAAAAAATTCTAATAGCCTCTAGCCTTGATGTTGGTGAAATTTTTTTTTATAATATATTCCCTCAATGTGAGCATATCCTTTAATACTAATCTTGCTTTATTCTTGGTCACTTCTCCATTTTAATTCAACTTATTTCTATAAACCCATTTTATTCCTTTCACATTTTGATCTTTTGGTCTAGGCACTAATTCCCAAGTATCATTCTTTTCTATTTGATTTAATTCTTCATCCATTTCCTTAATCCAATGCTTATCATGTGTAGCTTCTGAAAAAGTTCTAGGCTGAATTTTGGATAACAAAGAAAACTGTCTTGCTTAGATTCACTTACCATCATTCTTCTAGTGTGAATTCTTTCATTTATGTCCTTGATTATGTTATTTTCATTATGATTTATTTGGACATATTTGGATGGGGTTTTGGTGTCCTTTTTCTCCTTCTTCTCATCTTCATCTAATTCTTCAAAATCTTCCTCTTTAATTATTTTAGGAATGTCTATTGGATCACTAATTCTTTATGTTCTTTCTTCTTCTATCTTGACACTTGCACTTTCAACTATTTTTTTAGTTCTTTTGTTATAACATTTATAATCTTTAATTTTGTAATAATAACCAAGAAATATACCTTCATCTACTTTAGATTCAAACTTACCCAATTTTTAATCAATTTTCTTTATGAAGCATCTACTACCAAAAAATCTAAAATAATTAACTATTGTTAGTTTATCTTTCTATATCTCATACAGAGTCTCCTCACTATTGACTCTCAATAATGCTCTATTCTAAGTATACACTATTGTATGCTCTGCCTCTCTCCAATATGTATCTGGTATCTTGGATTTATTTAGCATTATCCTTGCCATCTCCTAAACTATTTTATTCATCTATTCAACTAGTCCATTTTATTATGGAGTTTTGGCTATTGAATAATGTCTCTTTATTCCATGGTCTTCAAAAAATTCAATAAACTAATCTAACATGAATTCTCCTCCTCAATCTGATCTTAGGCACTTAATCTTCAAACCGATTTCATTCTCTACTAATGCTTTGAATTCTTTGAAATGTCTAAAATCTTATGATTTTTTCTTTAAAAACATTTCCCAAGTCATACATGAAAAATCATTAATAACAACATGAAATATTTCTCATCTTGAGTACTTTGAGTTGTCATAGTTCCACACAAATTAGTGTGAACAAGCTCTAACATTTGAGTGGTTGAGTACTCTTTTGTTTTGAACCACCTTCTAGCTTATTTTTCATGCTGACAAGATTCACAAAGCATGTTGGATGGCTTTGTAATCTTTGGAAGATTTTTGACTACTTTATTCTTGCTAATGTTGATAAGATTGTCAAAATTTGTGTCCCATTCTCGTATGCCATATCCAAATTTATTCAATCTGACTTAAACAACATCTTTAACCTTTGATGTCTGATAACATATACAAATTATTTTTTGTTCTCTAAGCATTTGCAACCAACACATCTGAATCTTTTCTCCTAATTTCATAATCTTATACATAAAAATTTAGTGTGTGCCCCTAATCACACATTTAACTTACACTCAAAATATTATGCTTAAGACCTTCTACATACAAAACATTTTCAGTTTTACTTCTACCATTATCCAAACTTAGCGTACATTTTTGGGCAATTCTGGTAGTAGTATTGTCTCCAAATTTCATTGTGCCACCATTTATATTATTCAAGGTTATGAACTTACTCTTGTCTTCTATCATGTGCCTTGAACATCTAATGTTAATGATCCATGGATTTTATTCATTTATTGCATGTAAAGCTATCTATACCAACATAGATTTTTTAGGTTGTTTCCTCTGCCATGAACCTATCTAAACTTTCTTCTTGATTAATGGAGCCTTGAAACTCTGGTCCTTCTTGACTGACTTGAACATGCTTCTATAGTATCAAGATATATGTCTAAATTTGTTACACTTGTAACATATTATGGCCTCTTCATTAAAGCCTAATAGAGGAGCAAAAGAGTTGTGGCTTTTAATTGACTCTGCATGAGTTTCCTTCTCCTTATTTCTAAAATTTTTAGCCCTTTTTTGACATTATATTTTCTTATAGCCATATCCATTACAATAATAATAATAACCATAAAAATAGAACCTATTTGTGTATCTCTAACCAGATTGCCTTTTTTACCTCTATTCTTTTTAGCCTTCTTTATTTGAGATGTCTTCTGTATATTTAACTTCTTCCCTTTTTATTTCCTCTTTTGTAAGAGTTTTAACATAGCTCTTTCATTTTTCTATGTAAACCTTATCTATAAAAATAGTGGCCTTCCCTTTCTATTTTTCAAATCTAATACCTATATTATATGACATTGATCTTTGAATT
>JARHVA010009095.1:132500-262500 GCA_037957365.1 Torreya grandis | reverse complement strand
ATATATATATATATATATATATATATTGTTGGAATTATTGTCATTGATGTCAAAGGTCTAGTATTGGTGATAAAGGCCCCATTGCATTTAATGGTGTTTTTAATATTCATATCTTGGCTAATGTGTGTTAATATTTACTTAATATTAACAAATATATTTTTGATCATTTTTATATGCTTGGTATAGGTGCAAATCATAGGCCACTACACCTCATGCATAGATCCTTATTTGGTGACATGCTTGCTAGGATAGTTCAGACTCCCACACCCTTTGGATCCTCTAGTATTGCATAATTATTGGTTATGGCATGCTAGAGAGATGAGGGGGAGAGGAGGAGGAGGAGTACTAGTAGATATACCCATGCTATAATAAATAATGGACTATTCAAACATGATAACATGTGGTAGTGGGGGTTACTAAACCTTTGACATCAATGACAATATTTCCAACAAAAATCAGTATATATATATATATATATACACATACATACATATATATATATATATATATATATATATATCATGTGTTTTATACAATACAAATTACAAAATACAAATCATTCTAGATCTAAGGCTAGTCTCCATCCTGCATATCTTATGGCCTAGCCACACTACCCATAGATGCCTAATAATATACCATCTAAATGGTATTCTATAATGAGGTAGTTAGAGATCTCAAACCTTCTACTTGTCCCTATATATTGGACACCTAGTCTTGCACTTATCTGAGGGTTAGTGATACCCATGTGTGTTTCTCTCTCTTGAGTCTTGAGCCAAGGCCTACTGGGCTTGTTCTTATCCCTCTCACACTCCTTCCAATGGATGTATTCCACTACACATTCTTGTAAATACCTCGTCGCATCCCCTAATAGTCTAAACTAGCTTCCATAGGTTGGGATAGATGGTACCATAGGAACATCTAGAGTGGTGGGATCATATGGTACCATCACTTTGTCTAAAATGTCAGGATGTGTAACCACTAGGAGGGCTCCCCATCTAACCTTCTCTTCCACTAAATTTATGAAACCAAAAATTGGATAAACATCAGATCATATATACATACATACATAGATACACACACACATATGTATATATACATATATATGTATATATACATAAATATACATATATATATATATATACATATATATACATATATACATATATATATATATATATATACAGATATATATATATATAGATATATATATAGATATATATATAGATATATATATATATACATATACATATATATATATATATACAGATATATATATATATATATATATATATATATATATATATATATATACATATATATATATATATACATATATATTTGTATGTATATATATATCTCAAAATCTATTTGTCTACCCTAAATCAAATGCAAATAATGTCCTATAACAAATCATAAATCAAAATTATAACATTTCTCACTAGTGTTGGTTTAACTAACCACCATCTCTCCATTTACTCAACCATCAATCACTATCTCTTCATCTATTCATCTACCAAGGACCTCCTCTATAGGTCACCTCCACACTAGTTCAAATCTAAGAGTCACCACTCAAACACATCATGATCCTCTCCTCAAAAGTGCCTCTATGGACCAATTATGTTTTGGAATGGTTGTTGGGTCCTCATATGTTGTGTCCCTCATATGTGCTTACTCTCACTGATGGTACCTCGATTCATATTATATCCATGGTGGTCACTATTAATATGGTTCCTATTATGTCCTGAATCCACATCCATAACATCTCCCTCTACTACCCCCACTACCACATGCTATCATGTTTGAATAGTCCATTGTTTATTATATCATGGGTATATCTACTAATACTCCTCCTCTTCCTCTCCCCCTCATCTCTCTAGCATGCCATAACCAATAAGTATGCAATACTAGAGGATTTAAAGGGTGTGGGAGTTTGAGCTATCCTAGCAAGCATGTCACCAAATAAGGATCTACCCATGAGGTGTAGTGGCATATGATTTGCACCTATACCAACCATATAACAATGATCAAACAACTAGGCCATATAGTATCAATGTATATATATGGCTACCATGTAATCTCTCCTTGTGTGAAAGTCTATATAGCTGACATGTGGGGCATAACCTAAGCTACATGGTACTATCTCCATTACATGACCCAATGAAACCTATCATCGATAATATGGGTTAACCTAGATGGTTGATACATGGGTAACCTCTCTTATATATAAGCACTCCTTAAAAAAATAGGCCCCATGGTATTTTTCCCTCTAGATAGCATCCCATACATATCATTCTTGAGTTTAACCCAAATGATAGCCCTAAAATCATATAGTGATTTTGATCCAATATCGACTAACACAAGGCTATCAATTATAACAATACCTTTACATTTGACTTATGACATAAAACTTATGCTATCATAAGTCCTATCATGGGATTTTAGATGTCTATAATGTTCATAATATATACATAAAATAAAATCACCCTCAATCCAAGGTATATCCTATTTGAGCATGTTACGCACTGGTCTAGTGCTTGTCTCTCCTCTAGATCCTTACTTGTGTTAGTAATAAATAATGTCCCTCTTATAAGTAGTCCAATAAATGTATGAAAATCCTATAGTGTGATACCCACCTCAATGATATCCCCATCCACCACCCATTGTTAAGTGTTGATTAACCATTCTCATGATCTGAGGAACATGAAAATGAGATCAATACACAGTGAGATCTAGCTCATCTCCATGATACCTAAAAATCCTAATGTGGCCACTCACACTCTATCCATATCACTTAAGCAATATAGTAAATTTGATATCCATGATGCATTTATCAAGCACCATTATCTCTAGTGTCTCTACAAAGTATCAAACAACAAAGGATGTATCATATCTCCATGTCATAAATAATCAAAATACATTCTTAAAAATTCATAAGCTAACTACCTAAATCTACTAGTTAGATTTATTTTCTTATGTTCATGATTTTCCTATAGAATCATCCCTTTTAATACTAAATCAGCCCTATTATTTATTTTTGATACTAAATTAACCTTTATCATTTTCAACTAGATCAGCCCATTTGATACTAAGTTAGCCATCCTTTAGCATTAGCATACTAAATTGGCCTTGTAATACACAATTGACCCCATTTAGTAGACTATATCAGTGCTCTTCCATAAATTAAATCATCCCTCAAGTATGTAGTCAGCCTTATTCTCCCTACCAACTAAGTTGGCCCATTGTTACATAATCAAACACCCTTTATAATACTAATTTGGCCCACTATTACACATTCAACCCCTTTCTTTCAGCTCAAATTAAAGACTAAGTTGACCTGGTCTACTCTATTCCTTCATAGTGGCAACCTTTTGAACATTTACCATAAATTCATTAAGCATTTATTGGTCTAACTTCTTCCTACCCAGTATCCCATTCTACCCCTAGTCTACTTGAAAAATTCCTAGGGTTAGTTTTAGTGCCTAGATTTTGCCTACCAATCAATTTTCTATATCTCGCTTAATTTCAAATAAAAATACTTAAAATTTGAAAATTCATAGTTGCTTACCTATGTTGTACTTATTTCAAATACTATGCATCCTCCCCATCTTAGTTTTTGTATCCTCACCATGATGACTCTCTAGTCTAAAACTAGGTATCTCAGAGCTTTGTTTTCTTAGAATAGTAAAAATTAAAATTGAATTATTTTTTACCCTATTTATATTTACTATTCAAAATTATTTACTTTTTAATATTTACCATCGGATTCTATCTTTTGATCATATCTTTGTTTCTACTAGCTTTTTTCTAAACCATAAAATATTATGGAATCCTAACATTATAGAGAATCTTTTCACATGTTACATGTATATTTTGAAAAAAAAATTGATTTTTTTCTCTTTTTTACTAATTTCTATGGGTTTGCCTAATGTTCCCTACATTGGACACCTTCCCATTTATTTTATATCATTATTTATCTATAACACTAAGGTAAGTAAAGGTATGTGTTTTTCAATTATTTCCTTTCATTTAGTTGATTTTCTCCTTAATGTAATTTATTTAACTTCAGTGTTGTGCGTTGTTATGTTATTTTCCTAAAATACCATCCCATGTTACACCATGTGACATGTGATGAGATTCTAATGGGGAATATGTATACACATAATATTTTCAAGTTCTATCAATTAATGATGTTTTCTCTCTTACTAGAACCTATCGAGTTTTAATCTCTCTAAGTGTGCACCTTAAGGGTTACATCAAGAAGGGGGTGGGAAGACCATTTATACTTCACAAGATTTTTGTCCCTATACAACCACTTGTTATCAATCCAATCATCTACTAAAACCACTCCCCTAAGATTTGCCTCCTCTTTTTCATTGTCCTCTAGTCACTTTACACCTTCATTATCCCTTCCCTAAGCATAAACCCTTTTCCAATAGTCTATATTATGTTGTTAGCCTCATCGACCCTATATTCTAATTTATAAGAATAATTTAGGGTCTTTTTCGGCCCCTATCCAATCTAGACCAAGACCTAATTTATTTTTATCAATAATATAGATTCAATTGGGCTAGCCTTATCATCTAAACTTTTAGAAAGGATTAGGGTTAGATCTAGATATATACACACACTCATTTCATCATTTATTAGGGAGGAGGAGATTAGAATAACATATATATATATATATATATATTGTGCATCTTCTTATCCACCATTCTACTTCAGGAGCATAGCTTAGGGTTTTAATAATTTCTTTGGAGGTAAGGATATTATATTATGGATAAGTTTTTTGGATGAATATATATATATATTGTGTAGCCTAGAAATGATTTATCCTTACCATCTTTATATATCTCAAACTTTTATGAATCACCTTGTCCCAGGGAAATATTGAGGCTTGGAAAGTTCATCTTAAAAGGTAAGTATTCCTAACTTTGTTCCTCATTTTTAAGAGTATGTATATTTGCATTTGTACTTATCTCCCATGCATTAGGATTTTATATACATTGAGGTGAGTATATATCTTATATGCATGTTTACTTTTTTATGTTTTTTACTCCAATTTTGGCCATAAGCTTTAGTGATCACTATATTAGACTTTACTTGAAATTTACTTTGTGAATATGAAAAAATATAACCTAAATAGGTTTATTTCATATTTTTTCTTGACTCAAGGCTTTGAAACCCTCACTAATGATATTGTTTTGGTAAGATATCCCTTGGCTAGGTCTAGTAGATCCATCTTGGTTATGACCCCAAATATCTAATGTATCAATTATTAAAAGTGTAAGTAAGATTTATCTTATCTAAGCTAGGATTAATAGATTATTTGCATTTCCATTTTCATACAAAGAGTAGATCTAATTTTAATGATCATAGTATCCTCGTCTATTCTAATGTTGACATCAATAGTTTCCTAAAAAAGTAATGCAATGTCATCCTGAAATTGTGTTGGCACTAAAGGGAGATTGACTTCTTCATTTATTAATGTCTTAAAGAGGTTTTCACTAATAGAATAATATTTATTTTATTAAATTTTTATTTTATGTGTCCAATATTAACTTAAAGAGGTTTTCACTAGGGGACTTCAATTTTATAGTTTTTATTTGTTTTTGTTTTTAGATTTAATTTGACTACTTTTTATTGCTACTTAAAATATTTTGATGAATTAAGGTTGATTTAAAATTCCTTTTTATGAACCCATGTTAGGATGCCATCTCAAATCCCCATTAATTATATTATAGCTTCATCCTTTCAATAAAAATAAATTGGCATGTGATATTATTGGTCCTAGTTAATAAGTTTAGGGTATTGGAGGTTAATGTTAATGGTGATGATAGTGGTTTATTTGAAAATATTAGTGATTGAAATATATTCATAGAGGATAAAAGAGGAAAAATTAGAAGAATCTTCCTCAAATATTGTTTAAATGTCACTAACATCCTCATATTGATCACCAAGGAGTTTTTAACCAATGTTTTTGAGATTATTGATTTGCATGAATATTTATGGGTTCTAAAATTCCATGCTTATGAATGCCTAGTTTCTTTCCTCTACATTTCATGACTTGACACATATTTTTTATATATTATACTCATTCATTTTAAAATAAAATGTTAGGATATTAACATATAGGTAAGATTTCTTATAGCTTTTAATCTTCTCATATGTAAAAAGACCTAATTTGACAAAAGAGGTTGGGCCAAGCTAATAGAATACCTATTATTAATTCTTATTCATGTTTGGATTTCCATGTATTTTTATAGAAATTAGGAGTTTAACCATGTGTAAAGTATATTGGATTTCATATTATCTACAACCTTTATCAAGGATCATAAAATGGGCTTTATAAGGTGGGGTTTTGGATGTAGATGGGAGGTTATATAGATGCATGTAGGAAGAGGAATTTATTAGTTCTAGTTCTATGGATTTGTCCATTTTAGAAGACATTTTAGTGATGGGATAATAATTGGTTTTATGGTATCACCCTTCCAACATTTTCCAATATTGGAAAATTTGATGATCGCAAGGGATAATCACTTTCATGCTTGAATTCATAAATTTGATGAATTGATGGAAGGTGATGAGATAGATTATAAGGCATGAATCCATGATTGACCAAAAAAGATATTTTAAGGGAGGTCAAGATCAATGATGTGGAATAAGGATTTTTGCATGATAGGAATAACCATGATGGGAAGATACATGGTGCACACTAATTCCCTTTCTATAATATCATATGACTTGATTTGTTTGGTGTTTGAGTCCATTGATTCTTCAAAGTAACCCATAAGTTTTATTAAGGTCAGAGTACATATGTTCAATCATGGTCCATTATCTAAAAATACCAATTTCACTTTATGTTTGGTGATGTAGGACTTAATGTACAAATGGAGATTAAAGGATGGGCCAATAGGACGTATTTCAAATTGGTTGAATACAATTTTATGGATTAAAAACATGAGTCCAATGAGTGCTTATAATTGGTAACAATAAATTTCATTAGGGAATCACCAATGATATTGTAAAATGTCTTTATGAACATTAGATGTTTTGAGAAGATCCAATATAGATAATTGGATAGGAGTTTTCTCAAGCTATTCGATAAGTTTGTATTTACCTTTAAGGGTAGCCAAAAGAGGAATTTTACAATGATCTTAATGTGCATAGTTGAGAAATCATAACCTATGGATTTAAATTTTATAGTTATGACATGGTTTTCTATGTGTTCAATGTGACCAATAACTACATCATAGGAATGCAATTTTTCCTGTAATTGACATTATTAGTTGTATATTTTGATATTGATTTTGTTTTGGAGGATTTTAATTATTGTTTGGAAATGGTTATTCTATATCCCAAATTGATAATTATTTTATGTGGATGCACTTCCTTCAAGTTTGACATATTTATTATCAATAATATCATGTACATAATTCTTTAGCTTCATGCATTTATTAGTCAAATGCCCTTTGATTTTATGAAACTAACAATATTAATTTTATTTTCACCATGTGGCTCTTAGTTTTATTTCATTAAAGGGTTTAGTTTTTGGTAAAATAATCATATTTGCTACAACCAATTTATGAATAACAACTTCTAATGATTCCCTAATAAGTGTATAATATCTTCTTTTACTTTCTTGCTTGGTTTTGCCCTAGGAATAATGATGTTGGAAGTGATTTGGATGACTTGGATGTGTTTTGAATTAGTAATTCTATCACCAACAACATTTATTTTTGAAGAACATAGATTTTAATGATTATGCTTAATTTTGGTGATCTTTATTAAAAAGTTTCACCAGTCCTTTAGTGAGAAGGGATTTTTTGATTTGCACTCCTTTATTGAAGATTTCATCAAAGATAATAACACAATGGAATTATATATGAAAATTAATTTCTTGATTGAGGTTGAAAATAAAAAAATTTACCAACTACTTTTTAGGGATCAACTAAGGGAATCTACTAGCTATGATTTTCTATAATTATAGGAATGAAGAGAAGATTTTTCCATTCATTTATATGACATTACATAAATCCCTCATTATGAGATTATATTTGAAATTATAGGAGAAGTTTTTCTCAAATATTTCAAATAGTCTAAAAGTGTGGTGATGGAACCCTTAAGAATATGATAAAATATTTTCAAAGCTTGGATTCATATACTCTAGGGGAATAATTTGATTAAATAGTTGTCACTATATGAAAATTATTTGCACAACATGAAGAATTATTTTACATGTTATCTTGAATCACCCTTTACCTTTAATTTTTAAAAAAATTATGGTTCAAAGTAAGGGGTGAAGGGTATTTTTTACATTTATCTATCAAATGGATAGAGGCACAACTCCCCAAATTTGTATTTTTGCTTTAAATGTGGCTTTTATCTTTTACCTTGGATAAAATCCTTAATATATTTCCATTCTTAAGAAAATGGCATACCCTTGATTGGATATTATGGGGATAGGATAAAGTTAGGTTTGGGTTGCTCAAGGAACTAATTGACATTATACAATTGTTTTTTAGATTTTTTATTATGATGTGAAACTTTTGGTATTGAAGAACTTACATGTGAGGCTAAATTTTCCAACTATTTACTTAAGTATTGAATTTGATTAAACATGACTTGATTTTGATCTTGATAAATTTATTATGCTAGAACTATATTTCCTTTGCCAAGGTTGACATGAGATACATTAAGATTAGGGTTTTAATTAATCGATTCTATATTTGTTTTGTTTTGGCCATTAGGATTGTTAGAAGTGGAACACTCTTGGTTTAGAAGAGTTTGATATGTATTGTTTATAATGCTACTTAATTTTTTAATATTATATTATAATGGAGTCTTATATCTTATTTATATGATTTTCACAAGGATTTCATCTTTTTTTTTTATAAAGGAACTGATAGACTTAGACATGACCATGTTTTGTTTTAAAAAAATCATTGGTTTCATAATTATACTCACTCTAGTTTAAAATCCTATCATTATCATAAATATGAATTTACTATTTATTAAATGGTCATAAAAATGGAATGGATTTTAGTGAAAATATTTTTCCTTATTAATATTGTGATTCATTTTGTCTTGAGATCTTGTTGTTAGTGCCAGTATATTTTAGGTTTGTTTTAAGATTGGTTTTATTTTTTAGACTAATTTTTAATAAAGGAGGAAAAGGATCACACACACACACACACACCAAAAAAAAAAAATGACATCCTATGCTAGTAAATTTGGAGTATAATCAGATAGTGGCCCATAAATATCCCTCAAAGGCACATTTGGGTAATCTTAGGGAATGCTATTATCCCAACACCACTACACAATTATGACTAGATGTATTGTAAATTAAGTTTAAATGAGATCACTATCAGAGTCCTTGATAACCCTTGTGGACCAAATCCATGATACAAGGGTGTTATTTATGGCTTATATATTAGTGGTGAATAACCTCATTTCAAATAAACTAAGTAAAATTAAATTTTTACTTAGCCAATGACTAAAATAATTTTAAAGAATTTTTATAATCCATTAGTTCATAGATAGTGGATAGATATTGGTGATAAATTATAAATCACTAAAAAATATAGAAAAGAAAAATGTCTAACCATTAATAATTTCCAAGATCACCTTGTTGTGGGAGGAAAGAACATACAAAAATTATATCTATGGAGATATACGTGACTAAACTATTTCTAATTTCCAAGATCACCTTGTAGCATGAGGAAAGAGAAATACATGAGCTTAAGTCTCACACACACACAATGGAAATAGAAAAAAAATTGAGTGTAACAACCCCACTAGGTTTTACTAGAATAGAGTTTTTAAAAAAAAAATTAATTACACATATTGATCTAACACATTTCATCATGAGAAATATAACTAAGTGACCTTTAACTAAATTTATTATTTTAGTTAACCTTAAAAATGTCTATAGCTAATCCATTTAGTTAATGATCACCATGATAATGATATATCAAAACATGAAAAATGTTGAATAAATAATAAAGACTACATTTATTCCATATAAGTAATTATATAATTTCAGCCACGATTGATACAACAATACAACCACCGACCTAAA
The DNA here is from genome assembly GCA_037957365.1 of Torreya grandis. Classification (NCBI taxonomy): domain Eukaryota; kingdom Viridiplantae; phylum Streptophyta; class Pinopsida; order Cupressales; family Taxaceae; genus Torreya; species Torreya grandis. Next base: position 252,419 of record JARHVA010009095.1, on the reverse strand, counting down.
TGTATAAATGAAGAAATAATAAATTTTCAATAATAACATTGTCTCAATAATAATGATACAATGATATAAATCTCCACAAAGCATAAATCTCAATGAATTCAAGTATCCTTGAGTAATCTCAAGTGTAGTTTCTAGTGTATTACTATTGTGAGGAGGGAGAGCATCATTTGAATGCTTTTACACACCATCCATAGACCATTGATCCCCCACACTATCTCTAAATAATAAAATGGCCCTCCTTTCATGGATGGGTATATAATGATGGTGCATGAATCCAAAGTGACTAAATAGAACCCATGTGATGCAAGATAACTAATACATGATGTATATCATAAAAAATTGCTTCTAGCATGATATCTTACAAACATGTAAATGCATAAAATAAATAACCCAAATTTCATTCTATTGATCCAAGCAACTTTATTACATAGTTGACCCCTATTTTTAGGTTTAAATTGACTGTATTTACTTCATACAAGAATCATTAATAACCCTATTTGTAGCCATGTGATTTAATTGACCAAAATATAGATATATTAACAAAATTAATATATCCTTAAAATAATAAGCTAAAGGATAATTTCAGTTGAGTCATAAATATACTCTATAAGTAAAAATTATAACCCTCTAACTTTACCTAGGGTTTTCATCACACCCAAACTTACACAGAGTTATTTTATATAGTCAAACCAAGTTTAAAGTTTCAAAAAACATAGAATAAAGGTTGTCCCTTATAGGTTATATTTATAAAACTATTTTTCATAGGAAGGGGTCTACAAAAATGGTCATTTAACCAATGTTTAGGGATATATAATGGGTTTTGTGGATGGCCAAGCCATCCATAGGGTCTATCATTAAGCCCATTTTATTTTACATTTCATAAAAATGAAATGAGATTAACCCTTTTTAAAATTGGTTACTATAATTCATCCAAACATCCAATCAAGAATTTGAATACAATACCAACTTGGAAGAGAGGGTTATATGCTACTGAGTCAGATTTATTTTCCACAATAGCTCAAATATCTTCCTTGTCTTTTTCATAGAATTTTCCATCAGGTTGTCATATGCTGTTCATTACTCTCCAAATATCCTCTTATTCTCATCCAGATTACCTAAAATTTCTACACTTCTTAGATAAAATTATGACCCAATCTATGCATACAAAAAAAAATCTACTAGAACTAATAGTCCATAATTTCCTCATACAAAAATATACCAACCAAAGAATGATTTTTATTAATGGTCTCTAACTCAAATAAAAGACTTTTTATAAACCCTAATCATCTTGAACATTCTCAATTAACAAATAAAATAAAAATTATAACAACCCTTTGAAATATGCATGTCCATTGACTTCACTAATTACCCATACATCAAATTTTTAAAAGTCTTTATGTTATATATTTTATTAATGATAATGATAACTAATATAATCCATTAAAAAATTCATTTGACCATATAACAAGTCAAAAAAATAATATAGTCATAAAAAACTTTGCTTGTCACTATGACTTCACCTAGTCATGCAAGCATATAATCATTATTTAATAATATGAATTTTTCATCCTTAGTCAACACTAAGTTAAATATAATGATGTTTCCTTTTATCACATGATAGTGAAACCATTGATATTTATTTAGGATATGAAATCATTATAAACAACAATAATCTTCTAAGTATGATAATCTCTTAATAACTAATCAAGCAAAGTATTATAATTCATCTATACCTATGTCTATGAATCCAATAAAGTAGATATTATAATACACAATTCTATCCTAGACAAGGGTAAGTCATATAAGATATGCATAGATTCACTCTTTCATTAAATTAATAAAATCAACATCCATTAATGTAGTAACACAACCAAATTAATGCAATCACACATTTAAATCAACATGATCACCAAACAACAAACAATATCATAATATAAAGCATATTAAAAATCATTTAAATGTACGTAACATAAAGACATACTACATCTATCTTAATAAATTAATTAACATAAAACATGATAATATATTATGGTGTGTGCATGGGTTTTGATCTTTTCCCTCTGTCATCTCCCAATGCCTCCATTTATACCACTCTCTTTGATGATGCCCTCCCTCTGTCACTCTCTATGGGATGGATATATCCTACATTCACCTCAAAATAATGAAGGTAAATAGCTTGAAACATAAATATATCCACAAAATACTATTGTTTAAACTAAAAATCATGATCATAATGTACATAATATGTAAGTATAGTTAACCCCATAGATAATCAATTATGTAAATTAAGTATCATATAATTGTCCCATAATTAGAATATTACATAAAGCTTAATAAAACATTAGTTAATCAATTAAAAACCATAATAATCCATGAATTAAAAGTTTATTAAGCTTAGAGATAAATTAAGATGTGACATTCTTACCCCTAAATATGTTCATCATCTTAATGAAACTTATTCAAACATAAGTTTTGAATGTAAAACTTTATTCAACAAAAAATAACATAATATAAAATAACAAATCAAGAAAACAAATGTGGAAATAGCTTGTAAAACTCATCATAGTCTTCCCAGGTGGCACTATCATAAAAATATTGGTCCCCATTTGGCCTTACACTATGACACTTATTTATTACACAAATTAAGTTTACGAGTGTCAATTATTCTAATTAGTTATACCGTGACCACCTTAGGATCTAAAACTTGCAAATTATTCCCATCCAACATGTGTGAAGGATCAACAACAAAATTTTTAAGATAAGACACATGGAAGACATTATGAAAAATATCTAGAATTAGTGTAAATGTAATCTTATATGCTACAATATTAACTACATCCAAAACCTTGAAGGGTCCTACAAATCTAGTTGACAGTTTTGCTAACTTCCTAAACTTAATCAAGGTTTTCTGAGGCTTAACCCATAGAAACACTTTATCACCTAAAAAAAACTACCTTTCTATTCTCTTTAGATCAACATAACTTTTCTATCTATCATTAGCCTTGACCAACCTCTGCCTGATTATCTTGAATTACTTTTCCATTTACACAAGCATCTCAGGTCCAAATACTACCATGTCCTCTAACCTATCCCAATTGATTGGTATTCTACACCTTTTTTTGTATAATGCCTCAAATGGAGCCATATTCAACATTAACTGGTATGAGTTTTTGTAAGCAAACTCAACCAATGAAAGGTAATCCTCCCATTTTTATTATTGATCTATGTAATACATACAAATGAGATATTATAAAACTTGGTTAACTCTCTCTCTACCTATCCATAATTTTTTAAGTGATAAGCAGTGTTAAAATTTAACTATGTACTCAAAGATAAATTTAGAGTCAACCAAAATCTGTAAGTCATTTTCAGATCTTAATTTAAATTGATATTTTATTTAAATCTTTGAAATAAATAGACCTCTTTCATGAATCTATTCGCAAACATAGGTGCATCATATTTCAAGTTGCCTAGGATGAAGTGGGATACCTTGGTTAATTTGTCAACTAAAACTAAGAGCATATCATGTTGGTTCCTGATAATAATAACCATTGGACTAAGTCCATGATAATCACCTACCAATTCTAATCTAGTATATCATGAGGATATAACAATCCTATCAAATGTATATATTCATCTTTCACATACTGACATTATAAATAAAGAGACACAAAACCCATTACATATTTATTGATTCCTTTCTATAAATAGAGTGATCTTAGCTTAGCCATGAGCTTGGTTACACTTGGATGTCCTAAATATGGGGAATTATGTAGTTCTTTTAGTACTATGCTCTTCAAATTATCTCTATCAGGCACATACATCCTACCATTGTACCTCAAAATACTAGCATTCTCTATCATGAATCCTTTATACCTAGGATTCTAAACATTCTCATATAGTGCTTTCTTGACCTTATCATAGAATTTATCTCTTGATGATAATTTAATTAATTGATCTCATAAAGTATTCCTAATAGTAGCCATGAATATTATGTAGTTTCTATGGCCTAGAGCATCATAAAATCTATTTTCCCTACCTTTGATATAATTGATATCAAAATCATAATCAGATAAAAATTCTAACCATCATCTCTAATGAGCATTCAAGTTTGGTTAGGTTAAGATGTACTTGAGTCATAAGCTATCAGTCTTGAACTCAAATGATTTCCCTAATAAATAATTCCTCTAAAATTACAAGGCATTCACTATTAAAACAAGATCTAAATCATGAGGGGCATAATTCACATCATATGGCTTTAGTTTTTTGGACCCATAAGCTATAATTGAACCATATTGAATAATAACTCCTTCAATTCCATCTATAAATGTATTTGTGATCATTAAGAACTGACCATTAAGAACGATAATTCTTAGCATTGGTGCTAAGGTAATCCTCCTTTTTAACTCTTAAAAGGCTATCTCACACTTTTTTGACTAGATGAAACCGTAATTTTTCACTAAAGAGAGGAAATTAGATTAGATATCTTAGATAAATTTGGAATGAATTTCCTATAATATCCTATTAATCCCATGAAAATCTTTGCCTCATGAACAATCTTAGGTACTGGCCATTCTATTATGGCTCTTATCTTCATTTGATCCATTTAAATTCCATCTATAAAGATAATATGTCATAGATATTGCATTTTGTTTTAGAAAAATGACACTTGGATAACTTGTTATAAAACCTATGCTTTCATAACTACTACAAAGCTAATTCCAAAATTTCAAGATGTTCTTCCTCATCCTTAGAATATATGAGGATGTCATCTAGAAAGGCCACCAAAAAACAATCAAGATAATATTTGAACACACTGTTCATGAGATTCATAAATGTTTTAAGATTATTTTTCAATCCAAATGGTAAAATTATGAGCTCGTAGTGCTCATATCAAGTTTTAAACATTGTTTTCAGAATATCCTCATCCTATATTCTCAACTAACAATACCTTGATTTAAGATCAATCTTATAAAAAAAACTATTTCCCCTCAAATATAATCAAAGAGATCACCAATAGTAGGTAGTAGATATATGTTCTTGATCATCACCTAGTTAAACATTTATCTTTGAATCATTCATATATTATACTCACGCATTTTCCATAACTCTAACTTTTATAGACAAGTTATTAGTCATTATAAGAGAAATAAAATATTATGTAACTCCTATGTCAATAAAAATAGAAATTGGATGATCAAACAAAATACTTGAGAAACTACATCTTGTGGCACTTCCTCATACTTATACTCTTAAGGATATTCTTTCTCAATGGGATGCTCTTCAAGTTTTGTATGATCATTCTCCTCTATATTGACATTCACTTCTTATTCTAGGGCCATGATTCAGTCCTTGGTCTCTTGAATGGTTATGAGGATTTGATCCAACTTTATATCTTGATCAATAGTAAAATAATTTGAATTAATAGGGGAATTGGTATTCAAATTACCCTCACCTCCTAGTCTAGTGTGCACCATTCTCTTCCTTTTTAACATGATAATTAGTTTACATTAGTAGACACATTAAGTCCTATATTTTGAGCCTTATCTCTGATACCACAATGTAACAACCCCATTGGGTTTTACTAGAATAGAGTAATTTTTTAAATTTAATTACACATATTCATCTAAATTTTTTTACCATGATAATCTAAGTGATATTTAATTAAATGTATCATTTTAGTAAAACTTCAAAATGTATATAGATAATCCATTTAGCTAATGATCACCATGTTAAAGATATATCAAAACATCAATAATGTTGAATAAATAATAAATATTGCATTTATTTTATAGAAGTAATTATACAATTTCATCCATGACTTATATAACATTACAACCACTATTGTAATTATACAAATGAATAAATAGTAGGATTTCAAAAATTATAATATAATGATACAAAGTTTCATGAATCATTAGTTTCAATGAACTCAAGCATCCTTAGTAATCTCAAGTGTAGTCTCTAGTGTAGTACTATTTTGGAGAGGAAGAACATCACCCAAGTTATTTTCGACATCAACCATGGACCATCGATCCCTCGCACTATCACCTAACAAGGGAATGGCCCTCCATGGATGGGTAGATAATGATGGTTTGGTAATCCAAAGTGAAAAACTAGAACCTATGTGTTGTAAGATAGCTAATATATGATGTACACCATAAAAATTTCATTATAACATGATATCATATAAACATGTAAATTATAATGAATACATGAAATGACAATTTTTAACTATAAACATTACTTTGGCCAAAGTTTTCAAATAGTTAATGATCTATGAGATCAATCAATTTCATACACAAAAATCAAAAAGATTACACCTCATCTTGCATTGATGGAACTAATTAATCTAGTGGAATCCATCAAACTACTTATTTAGTGTCATAAATGTGAGATTTAGTTAATTATATTATAATATAAAACTAATAGATTCAATCAAAATATTTCCTATTAGTAGATACCAAATATTGTATAAACAAAAATATAAAATACATACATTTAGTCCATTAAATGTAATGCAATGAATATAAAATCATCTACTTTATTTTAGAATAATAAATAGATTCATAAATAGCCCATACAAGTATCATACGATCTAGGTAAGAAACATCTAAAGTCATCTAGCTATAGAATTCCCATATGTAACTATAAATGTTATTCCATCCATCTAATAACATAAAATTATAGCTTAATAACAATTTACTAAAAGTCATAATCCATATCCCATTATACCTTTGAAACTAGTTCTGCATGTGGACAACATTTGAAACTAGTTTTTTCCTGCCAAGTTGGGCCCCCTAAGTGCAACCGGTGGGATCACGGATCCAATGGAGGTCACTGTTGGTGGCAGTGCCTCTAGGGATTTGTTAAAAAATTTGGTAGTGGATAGTCCATCCAATAGATGGAAGAAGGCACTTACAGGTGAAAAGATGTGCCCCTCAAAAAGCATGATGAGCCTCCCTGTTATCTTATAGGTCACGACCCTGCATATCCCAGATGATTTGGTGGAGGAAATCATGGCATCCATGGACCTTACATTGGTAGGTAAGTTTTTTCTTTCCGTCCTAGTATCAAAATGATTAGGAAATGGGTTATGTCTAGGTGGAAAGTTAAGGGTAGTGTTTCGATCACTACCATGCCAAGAGGCCTATTCCTTTTTAGTTTTATGAATAGGGAGGACATGATCACTACTCTTACTAGAGGACCATGGTTGTATAGCCCACATTCTCTTTCCCTATGCTCATGGAAACTAGGATTTGATCCTAACTTAGACCTTAATAAGTCTGCTTCTACTTGGGTAAGACTGTCAGGGTTCCCTTTGGCATTCTGGGATGAAATTTTTTTCACAGTTATTGGCAATTCTATTGGCCAATATGTCACTATAGATCATACAACTAGAATAAAGTCTAGATGTGTGTATGCTAGACTTTGTGTCAATTTTGAAATAAATAGGACTCTCCCTATGACCATAGAGCTAAACTCTAAATATGGGACCTAGACTCAGCTGATCACTTATGAAAATGCTACCACTTTCTATCAAATATGTAAGAGAAAGGGACATTTAATGACATAATGCATAGCAAAGCAAAAGGGGAGGAAAGATGATTCCCATATTGAAGGGGAGGATTAGGCTCTTAATTATAGAAAGAATAAAAAGTAGGAAATGGAGAGTAATGTGGAAAATCCCAACAACACAAAAAAGGGAGAGGAGGAGATGGGAAAGGAGGATATCACTAGTAGTGAGGGAAAAGTTGTCCCAAAGGAAAATATAGTATCAGCTGATAGTTAGAAGGCTATATTTAACACAACCAACCCTCTAGAAAAATAGACTAATATGTCTAAGGAAGGACAAAGAGGTAACCTTTTGATAGAGGAAGTCAATGAAGAAGACAAAGTTTCAAGAGTTAGACAGGAAGAAGTAACTCCAAAAAGTCCCACTAGAGGAAAAGTAGACCCACAGCTAAATACAGACATTTTTCATGCTCTAGAAGTCGGAGACCAAGTAGGAAACTACTTAGCAATAGGTGTAATAGGACAAAGTGGTAGTAATGAATAGGAGGAATGGGTTATCCCAAAGAAAAAGAACTAAAAACGTAAAATTTTTGTAGATGTTGGCACTGAGCCCAAACAAGGGAGGCCAACCCTAAGAGAAATAAGACAAAGAGAGATTGCTAGGGAGATTACCAGTGGTAAACAAAATACACTAGAGAGCCAACCCCCTAAACCCTCTAAATGAGAATATTATCTTGAAACTTGAGGGGCTTCAATAGTCCCTTAAAGTAGTTTGAGGTTAAAACTACATTTTAGATAATAAATTAGATATTTTATTACTCCAAGAATTCTAGATGAACGAGGAGAATGTTACAAAAATTGCTGCCTCTATATGGCCTAAGGCATCTTTCTGAATTAGTCCTACTGAAGGGGCTTTAGGGGGGATTGTCACTATGTGGGATAGTGCTAAAATCCAGGGGTCTCTTATGTCTTATAATAAGCACTTCTTGATTACCAATTTTTCTATGAAATCTTTGAACTGGTCGTTGATCAATGTCTATGGACTGAATAACAGAGCTTTGAGACAAAAATTATGGATAAACCTGAGTAGTTTTAGGAATAATCCCTGGAACATTAGATGGATGTTAATCAAATATTTTAACACTCCTCTATACCATTCTGAAAAAGAGGGTGGAATTATGGATTACTCTGACATCATGTTCGACTTTGATGAATTCATCAATGATTAGGGATTATTAGACACAGAGCTGTAAAACCAAAATTTTACCTGGACTAATAGAAGAAGAGAAGATCAAATTATTTAGGTTAAATTAGATAGATTTATTATATCAAGCAATTGGAAGGATTATCATAATATCTAGGTGCAGGCTTTCCCTAGAACCATGTCTGACCACTACTTGATCTTCCTCAATTAGAGAGAACAGGGACATTCTAGACCTTCCCCATTTTGTTTTGAAGCTATGTGGATCAAACACAAAGACTTTAGAAAAATGGTGGTCCAATGGTGGAAAATTCCTATTCAAGGTACTCCTATGTTCAGAATAGTCAAGAAACTCCAACACATTAAACAAGAAGTTTATGGATGGAATAAATACAGCTTTGGGCAGGGCTTCCAACAGAAGAAAAATATAGTGGGAAAACTCAAGGACATATAGCAACTAATAGATCAAGGGGATGACTCCAAGGAAACTTTAGAAGAAGAGAATATCCTATCTTTAGAATGGAAGAATCTTATGGAAAGAGAAGAGGTTTTCTAGAAACAGAAATCCCATGTTCAGTGGCTTAAAGAGGGGAATAAGAACACTGTCTTTTTTCATCTCTCAGCTATGAAACATAGGAAAGCCAACTCAATAACTAAGCTTGTCCTAGATAATGGTGACATTATTACCGAGGATAATGAAATAGGGGAACAAGCCAGGGCTTTCTTTTAGAATCTGCTTATAGAAGAAAATAATAATGATAAAATTGATAGACCTATGATTCAATTTATTGATAAAATCCCATGTTTGATAATGGAAGAAGATAATATAGAGATGTTAAAGCCTATATCCAAGGAAGAAGTCCATGCTATTTTATTCTCCATGGGTGCTTTTAAAGCCCCAGATCTTGATGGCTTTCCTCCTATATTCTTTCAGGAATATTGGGAGATAGTAGGAGCAGACCTCACGGTTGCTATGCGTGATTTTTTCAGATCAAGTAAAGTTTTGAAACAAGCTAATAATACCTTCATATTAATTATTCCTAAAAATAACAACCTTCACACCTCACTAATTTTAGGCCCATTAGTCTATGAAACACTATGTAAAAGTTATGTACTAAAATGATGGTCATGAGGATTCAACCTTTGCTAGACAAAATTATTTCTCCTGCTGAAAAAGGTTTCATCTTAGGCAGGTAGATTCTTGATGCTATGATCACCACACATGAGACTATTCACTCCATGGATAAGAGCAGAATCCCTAGGATAGCTCTCAAGCTTGATATTTATAAAGCTTATGATAGAGTCTCATGGACTTTTTTATTCCAAGTGATCAAAAAAATTGGGTTTAATGATAAAATGTCTCGCTTGTTATGGAACACAGCCTCTTCTACAAAATTGTCAATGCTCATTAATGGTGTTCCTAGAGGTTTTTTCTCATCCTTGAGTGGAATTCATTAGGGAGACCCTCTCTCCCCATACTAATTCATCATTATGGTTGAGGCACTGGGAAGATACATACAAGCAGATATAGCCTCAAAAAAGCTAGTGGGCATCAAACCTGCCTCCTCCCTTCATCTTATGGTGGTACAACAGTTTGTGGATGATACCATCTTCTTTGGCATCTCATTGGTGATTGAAGCTATAAGATGGAAGAATATCTTAAATAATTATGCCAGAGAGTTGGGACAAAGGATAAATTTCTAGAAAAGCAATGTGTATTTCTTCAACACTCCTAATGAACTTAGACATATAATCATTGATATATTAGAATGTGATTAAGCTGGCGTACTAGCTACCTACCTGGGTCTTCCACTCTTGGTCAAAGAGGTATCTCCTAGATTTTGGAATGGAATTGTGGAAAGAATGTAGAGGAAACTTCTTGGTTGGAAGGGGAAACTACTTAGCAGTGTTGGTAAATTGTAACTTCTTTGGGCTTCGCTACAAGGTATTCCTACATACTTCCTGTCTCTTTTTAAAATTCTTAGATATTTTGCTAAAAAATTGGAATAGATCCAAAGGGAATTTTTATGGATGGGAGTGGAAGACAAATAAAGAATGTCTTTAGTCAGATGGGAAAAAGTCTATCTTCTAAAATCTCATGGTGGACTTAATATTAGGTCCATCAGGAACATGAACAAAGCCCTTCTCTCAAAAGTTAGTTAGAACCTGATCCATAAAAACAATGATTGGGGGGAGATAATGTATGCCAAATACATGCATAGCATTGATAATTCTAACTTTCTTCAACAGATAGGATTACCACAAGGATCTGTTATATGGAATAAAATGCTAAAAATTAGAAACCTTCTCAAATAAGGAATTAGATGGAAACTTGGAAATGGTCAGCATATTAAATTCTAGGATGATATCTGGTTAAAGGACAAGGCTCTCATCACATAGGGAAATTATGGAGAGATTACTGACTTGACTACCCAATTTTTTGGAGATAGGGTCAATGATTATATGGAAAATAACAATGGGATGAGGAGCTAGAAAAACCTTTTGAATTGTTGTGTGCACCGGCCTAAGCTTTTCTCAAGAGTTTAGGAGATCCAACAATGTGTTCAGGGGATCAGAATCCCTCTCTTTCCTTGGGAGGATGAAAAATACTGGTGGCCAAATATGAATGGATCATTCTCTATCAAATTTGGTTACCATCTACTCATTCCTAAAGCTCAAAATAAATATGTATGGAAAAAGGTTTGGAATCATAAACTTATTCCAAAAATTAACATGTCTTGGTGGGCTGATACTCACAACAAAATCCTTACTCAGGATAACCTTCAAAAGAGAGGGTTTACTTTGGTTAATAGGTGTTTCCTATGTGGTTCAAAAGAGGAATCAATTTCACACCTCTTTATCCATTGTAAGTTTGCCTGGGAATTATGGGGCACAATACTTAATAACTTTGGTATTGAATGGGTCTACAATTTTGACCTTGAAGAAGTAATTCTCAGCTGGAACCCAACCTTCACACATCCCTAGTTTATGGAATTATGGAAGCAAGCTCTGCCATATCTGAGTTGGACTTTATGGAAAGAGCACAATCACAAAATTTTTAGGGACACTGCTAAAAATGCTTCTCAGGTGTTTAACTCCTTTGCTAAGACCATTATGGAAAGTGTTACAACAACTCATATTCATGTTGCAGAGAAACCCCTATCTCAAATTGAAAGCCAAATTTCAGCCAAATGGAAGGCTTTAAACTAGATCCCTGGGTATAATAACTCCAAAATACTACATAAACTTAATACTAAATGGATCCCCCCTAAACCTAACTAGATGAAACTCAACTTTGATGGGGCATCCAAGTTGGATGGTAAAGCTAGTGGAGGAGGAATTATAAGGAATGATAAAGGATGGATGTCTACTATCTATGCTAGTGGAATTAGATGCCAGAGCAACAATTATGCTGAAGTAATGGCTTTGTTATGGGCATTAAAGTTAGTTATATCCCTAGGAATAAGGAACTTGAATATACAAAGAGACTATAAGATGGTCATAGATGCCATTAATAAAGCTTCAAATGTGGGAATCAAGCTAAAATACATCATTATTGATATCCAATTTCTTTTACAAAAGTTTTCCAAAGTTGAGATTTCCCATACCTACAGAGAAGGCAACAGGGTCACTGATGCTTGTGCCAACCTTGGGCAGCAATTTTTAGGTTAGAGGGTGTGGCGACAAGGTGTTCATATTCCCTTAAACATTAGGGAGATCATTCAAAAGGAGATGACTTATCAGGAATGAGGCATATTGATGACCCTAAAAAGACCCCTATTGATACCCTGACTCCTTTACGAGAAAGAAGGGTAAGAAGAGAAAGGTTGATGAAGAGGAAGAAAATATTAAAGAGACTATGGAAGGGACCCATGAGAATTTGGGCAGGGCCACAGGGGGCCAAGGTGGAAAATCTCACAAGCCTTCCAAAATTAATAAGGATTCCCCTCTAGAGTGTGAAGGTTAGGGTGGATTATTGGTAAACTAGCCCCGAAGGCCAAACTAATTGATTATTTGAAAAGTGCTTCAGAAGAAGCAACCCAGGAGGAAGAGTCTAAGGAGTTAGAAATCCAAGAAATTTTGGAGGACACTGGAGGGAAGCAAGCTACCAGGGATTTTGAGGTTACTGAGGAGCAGGGTGTTGACACTATGGGAACTACTGATAATAAGGGGAAAATGTATGTCGAGGAAGTTGGTGAGGGTAGTGAGAATGAGATTGATTAGAAAATTGAAATTGGGGCCCTGAAGGACCACATTCAAAAGCTAGAGAAGGTCTTTGCCAAAGGGCTTCGTAATACAATTCTGCTGAACATGTCTATGCTAGAAGTGGTGGGTAATACTGGGTATGCTAAAAATGTATAAAATGAGAAACTCAATGATATTATCAAATCAATAGTTATGTAAGGGGAGACCTCTCTAACTCTGGTCTTCCCATGGCTTGTGTTTTGTTTTTATCTATTGTTCTCAGCTGTGCTGTCATCTCTCTGAAGGCATTTTTTGTTTGTTTGCTTTCTTGTCTTTTTTGACTGTATAAGGTTTGGCCCCTGGTTTTCTGCCTTACTTTATCAAAAAAAATATACTAAAAGTATGTTAAATAATTTCATTTTGACACACAAGATTAAAATGACAAGTATTCAACCTCAAATACCTCATATATAAATGTTTTCCCAAAATAGTCCTAAACACTTAGAACTTAGGCAAGATAATTAATACACCCATATATTTTTCATACCATGCTATATTTTTAAGTAATTTACCAAGTGTGAATGTGTGTGTGTGTGTGTAAATTGAAACTAAGTAAAAATATACATCTATCCCATATATGTATATATTATGCATATACTCAAGTGTGTATAATAAATGAATAGCTAATATAAACATATAATTGTATATACATTATAAATACATTATACTCTATATAGACTTAGTATTATGTCCATAATATCCATGAGTATTGTGTATATAATGAAATGTATATACTTATTTAAGTAATCAATAATTCAAATTTTAATTACAACTTAAGATAACTATAATGTTTTAGTTTTGAACTTAAATAATATTCCTCATATAAGAACTTAAAATCACAATAAATATTGAATACATAATGTACACTACCATATATCCATTTGTAATACCCACATATGTAGTATTCAATTGGTAATTTATACACAGTTGCTTCTATTTTTAAATGTAAATTTATATAAGAAGATAAATGTATCAATAACATACAACCATATAAAGTCACATCCAACAATATTATATCAAACTCATTCAATTCTGTATCTAATAGAAACCAATAAAATGAATGGGTTATAAAAATAACAATTCTTCCTTTAAGGTCTTCAACATGCAGTCAACTACCTATATTTATATAGTTTAAATTAAATTTATAACGTAGATCTCTCTAATCATAATTTTTTAAATCTCAAAACTCTCTAAATTCCTATATGTAGTTTTAAGTCATTATAGGTCTTAGTGTATACATAATAAAATTTTATATTTCATTCATACAAAAAAACCAGTCAACTTTCAACTCTATGTGTAACTAATGTCGATTAAAAGTCACCTAGATGCCATGAATTTTAATTGAATGTTACACACACAAACACACACACACACACACACATATACATATATATATATATATATATACATACATATATATATATATATATATATATATATATACATACATATATATATATATATATACATATATATATACATACATATATATATACATATACATATATATACATATATATATATATATATATATGTATATATATATATATGTATATGTATATATGTATATGTATATATATATATGTGTATATATGTATATATGTATATATATATATATGTATATATATATGTGTATATATATATATATATATATCTATATATATATATATATATATATATATATATATATATATATAGACACACACACATATAAAATAAATAACCCAAATTTCATTCTATTAAGCCAAACAACTTCATTACATAGTTGACCCCTATTTTCAAGTCTGATTTGATTATATTTACCTCATACGAGAATAAAGAATAACCCTAGTTTCAGTTGTGTGATTGAATTTACCATAATATAGGTATATTAACAAAATACCTATATGCTTAAAATAATAAGATAATTCATAATCTTAAAAGAGTCATAAGTATACCCTATCAAGTAAAAATATTAACCCTTCAACTTTACCTAGGGTTTCTGTCACACCCAAAATTACACAGTTATTTTATATAGTCAAACCAAGTTGTAAATTTTCACACAACATAGAATAAATTCCATCCCTTATAGGGTCTATTCAAAAAACTATTTTATGTAGAAAGGGGTCTACAACTATGGCCATTTAACAAAGGTGTAGGGTTATATGATGGTTTTTTTTATGGTTGAGCCATTCACAGGACCTATCATTTATCCCATTATTATTTTACATTTCATAAAAATGAAATTAACTTAAACCCACTATAAAATTTTTACTATAATTCATCCAATCATACAACCAAGAATTTTAAGAGAATGTCAACCTAGAAGAGAGATTTATATGCCATTGATTCAGATTTGTTTTCCACAATAGTTAAAATCTCTTCCTTCCCTTCTACATGTCATTATCCACCATGACATTGTATTCCATATAGTCCTCTCCCCTTATATTATTTTCCTCCATCTTACCTAAAATATTTATACTTTTCGACCAAAATTATGACCCAATCTATGCATGTAAACCAAAGAGCTACCAGAACTAACAATTCATAATTTCCTCATGTAGAAATATACCAAGTGAATAATGATTTTTAACTCAATTAAAAGATGATTTATAAACCCTAATCATCTTAAACATTCTCAATTAACAAATAAAATAACAATTATAATAGCCATCTAAAATATGCATGTTTATTGACTTCACTAATTTCCCAAGGATTGAATTTTTAAATGTCCTTTAGTTATATATTTTATTAATGATAATGTTGGATAAGATAATCCATTTAAAAAGGCCTTAGACCATATAGAAAGTGTAACAAACCATATAGTCATAAAACACATTGTTTATCACTATGACATTGCCTAGTCATGCAAGTAATAAAATCATTATTTAATAATATGACTATTTCATCCTTAGTCAACATTAATTTAAATATAATAATGTTTATTTTTATCACTTAAAAATGAAACTATTGATATTAATTTAGGATATGAAATAATTAAAACAATAATATTATTCTAAGTTTTTTAAGTATCTAATGAGATGGGGGGTGAATCAATTGCATAACAACAATGAACATTCAATTATATTTACCATTTCATGAAACATACATTCACTCCTTGTATAAGAAAATAACTACACAATCATACAAGAGATATGTGGAAAACCTTCTTTGGGGATAGAAACCTCTAAACCATTAACATGTAATACTATCCTATAATGATAATATTCAACATTTAGTGAAGCACCCACTTCACAAAGAGTTATAACCCCTATCTAGTTGAGCACCCATCCAACTAGTCTTATGTAAGATCTAACTTGCAAGGAGAATCCAAACCCATAGGAAACCAAGCACCAACTCAGATAAATTTTATATATAATCATATTTAACACCTTTTACTAACTCTTCAACTAATTGTGACCTTTTTTTTCACTCATTTCTCTTCACTCTCACTCAAACAGCCTTTAGGACTCACTTGTTTAATATGCCTCTTCTAGGCTCATTAGGTCCCTTGACCTATGTATCCAATTTCATAAAATTGATAAACTATTAATAAATAATATTATTCAACCTTTAATGTTACTTAATGACCTAAATATTCTCCTTCAATGATCTATTTCATTTTCTTGATTCCTCTTTAACTCAACTAGTCCAAATAGGCCAATTAAGCCTTGACTTTATACCATAATCTTCATCTAAACCATATTGGTAAGAAAATATCCTTAACCCAATTGTATAAAATTTAAAATATACTCATAAAAATTTTAAATATGATAACCAAACACTCCATAGGTCATTTATAACTTATAGATGCTAAAACTCAAATAGGCCTAATAGAGAACTAATGAAATCAACCCTTCTTCAAGGCACACATTACCCTTGAACTCATTGGAACATATTTAGCTTCCACCAACACTTAAAATACTTAAAATATAAATTTAATATGTCCTTATTAATCTATAATTTATTACTTACTACATGTAACTCTATTTCACACCTTAAACCTATCAATTAGGTCTTCTCGCCTTTTAGTCCTTCTTACACAGAAAAGTTTGTCTCTTAGAAATGAAGCATACAGTCACTTTTATAAAAAAAATAACTTGAAAAAAAAAATTAATATATAATTTATTAATTAAAAAAAATCTCCATTTCCATTGGACACCTTCACTTAGGTTCCAAACATCCAAAACCATCTCTGTAACATGACCATTCAGACTAGTCAAAAACTATCATAGTATAGTCAATAAACTTTGATATTTCACACTTGATCAAGGAAAAAATATGACTTATAATTAATTATTATGATAATTTGATACTTTAAAAACATCTCCATACTAATTTTTTTCTTTAACTCTACCAAGAACACTTCCCACTCAATTCTGTAATGTGATCACTCAAAATATCCTTGTAGCACAAAAACATAGTTATGAACAAGTTCACGTTTATCTCTTGAAATGGTATTTTTATGACTTATATTTCACATAAATGTTTCATATTTTGTATTTAAATAATTATTCATAAATTATATATGTTTTATTATCATCAATCATTGGTCTAACAAACCAATCCCTCAGATCTCTCTCACACTATGCATACACAACTAGACAAGCCCTTTTAGCTTTCATGGTTTAATCACTTAACCTATATATTAAGATCCCATAAAGATTTTATGTTATATTTATGTCTAAAAAAATTACATTTTATCCATCACATATTACCATAAGGACTCAAACACATCACTTACCTTAGCACACTTGGAACTCTCAATTTGGCTTAAGAATACAGTCATAGTGAACATGACTCCTAACACCTGTAGGATCACTTTATTGACCTAAAAAAATATTTAAAATTTAATTAATCACAATTATAACATATATAAAAACTAATACATATATTCATAATATAAAATATGGAACATATGGATCAACTTCTATAACACACCTTCAAGTTCATCTTACTCAAACAAGTCAATTTGAGAGCACCTTTTAGCCTATGTGTGAGCACCATAAACACTTACCAACCAAGGTATAATGAGAAATAGGTATTAAAAAAATACCTAAAATAATTTTATCCATCCCTAGTCACTTTAAATTTGTCCCTAAATGGATTATCACTTTGTCTAGTTATTACTCACTATTTTCATTGTCTATAATCTTAGTGATAGGACATTTTGATTGACCAAAATGATTAAAAAAGAGATTGTTTAAATCCAAAATAACTTCATGGACATAAATAATAATTATTTTCCTTCAACCTATATTAACTTTCATGCATTTATTTAGTCAAACCTATATATAGTAATAAATTATCTATAAAAAATCACCTTTTTGTACCTTCTACTCACTACCCTGACACACCACTACCACCTAGAGGTTACTAAAGGAGTCTTATACAACATAAAATAATCAAAATTGATAAAAAAATACATTATGATCCAAAACCATTCACATATTTCCAATCACTCCACTATGAAGGTTTGTAATCATAAAAAAACCTCCTTACCTTCTTAACATTTGTTCATAAAGTTGAGGGCTTGGTTTCTTAGCAAAATGCTTCTAGAATCTTCTTAGGACCCTTCCAAAAATACTATAAATGACTTATGTCACCATTAAAAATATCTAAAATGATAATCTCAACTTCTTTATTGAGCTCTCATTTCTTCATTTTAAGTACTCAAGAAACTTCAAAACCACTCTTAGGGATTTTGATGCAAACTTATGACTTCAGACTTGGTATACACCTCTAAGACAATGTAATCAATATTTTTCAACACTAAAATTTTACATATTGTACTTATAAATTATCAAAACTATCTCATTTAGTCAAGCCTACCCAAGCTTACATACCCTTGAGATCACCAAGACACTATTCATGTACCTTTGTCTTCATTCCTTGACCTGTAACTTCATAGATAAACTAGATAAAACTTATTATATCATTATCCATTAATCAAGACAACTCAAACCACATGGATCACTTTAATGCACAAAATTACTTCTTTTAACTTCATGATATCATCCTTTATCAATGACATCACCACTTTATCATTACCTTTAACATCATTGACAACACTTTTGCTAATAATATCCCCCTTTTTCATTGATGGCAACCTCTTTTTCTCCTTCTTACCATTTTACAATAATTATAAAGTGGACTAAATAATGACTAAGCTCCCCCATCATCATGCATGCATTCAAATATGATTTAGGTGCTCAAGATACTTACATAGCTTTCATGTACAAATATGAATAATTGCTCCCCCTTTGACATATACATCTTGATCATCTTATTTATGTACCAATCTTGTACCTTTTTATTCTTTTATTAGGTATCTTGTCTTTTTATTCTCACTCACTCTTGATTACCTGATCCTTGGACATGTTTACTTACAAAGGTTACAAGCTCCCTTTGCTCATGCATGAAGATTCAATACAATTTTAAAATTATGATTTGGTTTGATCAAGTCATCATATCAACTTTTGTGACTTGTCTCTTGAGATTACATCTATATAGAACATCTCCATCATGACTTAAGATTGAAACTGGAATGTCTTACATATGATCCCCCTCACATCATTCACATCTCTTGAAGCCTCTCAAACTATCTAAGTTAGCTCCCCCTAACTATATGCTTCATCTGGAAAAAGTCATCTTCAAAAAGTCTCCTCAATGAACCAATACTAATACTTAATGGGCCATACTATCCTTTTTAAGGTACCAAACCATGTCAAATACTTCATTACCAACCTCCACAAGCCTCCTCCATGATTTAGACAACTTCCAATCATTCTCTATCATTATGAATGAACCATTATCCATCATGTTACCAATAGGTCTCATGGAGACCTAATCAACATGAATCCACTCCTCACTTACCTCTATCCTATTGAATCAATTAGACCACCTCAAGCAGGATTGAACAACATCACAACATGGAAAAGTAACTCCTAATATCATAATTTTTTTGTTAATGATCCTTAGATCATTCTCCCTTTCTGAAACATCTCATCTACAAGGCACAAACTCAAAGACAACTTTTGAAACAACATTCCCTACAATAGGTAAACTCAGAATCCTATTAAGAAAATTAGAATAACTAACAACCTTAGATGACATAAAAAACATGCCATCACATTCCTCTATAACCTTATGAAGTCATCTTGATGCATCTAAAAAAATTTAACCTTCAAGATACTCTTTAATTTGACTAAAGAAACAATATTTTGCATACTCATAGTCATACTTTGCTTATGATGACACAAAAACTACCATTTTAAGAACACTAATTATCTTTTATGACCTTTCAAATAATTAAATCACTCATTAAAATATTTACAGATCATGAAACAACTCCAACAATATTTCCAATGATCTCATAGACCATTCTTCAACTCATCAATTCCACTATTCTAAATCTTGTACTTTAGACACATCTTTAAGCTTAAAACATGTATTCCAAACATGTAAATTACATAAGGAAACCTTGAACTTAATCCATTCAACACTCATAGATTTTAAATAAATATGAATAAGTTTATTTACCTTACACAACATACACCTAGGGTTTGAAGAGGAAAAGTATCTTGAAACCCTCAATCATCTTCCTTTCACCTCTTGAGTTATCTCTTATTTTTAGGGATAAAAATTGATCATGCACATAGCTTTACATAGATACTATATGACTTTTGAAAACACTGTTACACATTTTGATCATTCACTTTGAGCTTCTAAGAACACAAAAAAATTAATTAACTCTAATGAAGTACTCCCATTTAGAACACTATGAACTCCTTCATGGCTTCTATATCATGGTAACTAGACCTCCTATGACCATATGAGGCCATCAAGAAAATAAGCAAACATCATGCTCACCATAAAACTTTCAAGATCACTATTTCATTATCCTTATAGCTCACAAGAAACTTGTGAAGCTTCAACATCAAGATAAATCAATCTATCATTGTCACATGTTTCTAATATGACCTTATGAGGTTAAAAACACATCAAAAATCATGTCCCATTTAAACAAAATTATCATGTAACTCACAAAACTTTGATTCTTACTCTCAAGGCACATGTAGCATGATAACAACACTCTTTAAACATCTATATTGTTTAAAAGTCAAGGACAATAAATTTATTAGGAAGATACTAGTCTTGAGGACTAATCATCAACTCTTATGAACCTCTACCTTCTAGGACACTTGCACATACCTATACCTATGATGTTGGCTGACCAAGAGACCACCTTGGAGTGCCTTGACTATACCTTTCTCTCAATATGTCATTAGAGTCTTTTTGTCTATCAACTTAGGTTTGATCTTGGATTTAGATTCAAAATTATCCTTATTATTCAACCTTTCAAATACATTTATGTATAATTCAATCATGATCTCCATAAACTTATCCATCACTGTAAATAAGATGAGCTTGTCTTAATCGCACTTTAACTACTTATGATCACTTATAGGCTATCAAGCCTCCTCCAAAATGTATATCTATGATACCAATTTTTGTAAGTACCTATTGATAGGGGGATGAATTATTTTCACAATAAAAATTACCATTTAATTCCATGAAACATACACTCACATAAGAGATCAATACATAAGCAAAAAACTACACAAGCATAAAAGAGAGCACAAAAGATATGCGGGAAACCCTATTGGGTGATAAAACCCACTGAACCATGCATATGGAATAATATCATATAATGAAAATATTCAACATTTAGTGAATCACCCACTTCATAAGGAGCTCCAACCCCTACCTAGTTGAGCACCCACCCAATTAGTCTTTTGTAATCTATAACTTGTAAGAAGGATTTAACCCCCCAGGAAAACAAGAACCAAATTAGATACCTTGAATATATAATAATATTTAAAACATACTTTTTACTCTTTAAATGATTATAGCCTCTTTTGTTTTCACTTTTTTATCTTCACTCTCACTTAAACAACCTCTAGGGCTCACTCACTCAATATGCCTCTTCTAGGATCATTAGGTCCATTGACCTATGTATCCAATTGAATAAAATTAATAATATATTAATTAATTATATTATTCACCCTATTATTTTCCTCAATTAACTACCTCTACTCCTTAAACAATCTATTTCATTCATTTGATTCCTCTTCAACTCAACTAGTCCAAATAGGTCAATTAGGACTTACCTTTATACCATACTCTTCATATAACCCATATTGGTCAAAAAGAGCATTAAAAAAAAATTATTACACTTAAAATATGTTAATATACATGTTAAATATGATAACCAAACACTCCATAGGTTATTTATAACCTATAGAGGCTAAAACTCAAATAGGCCTAATAGAGATCTAATGGAATTAGCCCTTCTTCAAGGCACATGTTACCCTTGAAATACTTGGACCATCTTTAGATTCTGAAAAAACTTAAAAAAATTAAAATATAACTTAAATATGTCCCTCCCAATATCTCATTAGGTCCTTACTACCTATAACTTGATTTCACACCTTGAACCTATCAATTAGGTATTCTCACCTTTTAGTCCTTCTTAAATAGAAACGTTGGTCTCTTATAAATGAAGCATATAGTTACTTTTATAAAAAAAATTCACTTAAAAAAATAAATTAATAGATATTTAATTACTTATTAAACTTATCCATGTCCATTTTATACCTTAACTTAGGCTCTAAGCATCCAAAACCACCTCTATAATAGGACCACTCAAATTGGTCAAACATAGTCAAAGTATAGTCAAGAAAATTTGACATTTCACACTTGATCAAGGATAAAATATGAATTAAAATTCATTATTATTATAATTTTATACTTATAAAATATATCCATACTAATTTTATTGTTTAAATCTATCGATAACACTTCTAACTCACTTCTACAAAGTGATCACTTAAAAACTACCTACAACACAAAAAACATAGCTATGAACAAGTTCATGTTTATCACTTGAAATGAAAATTTTATGAATTATATTTCATATCCATGGTTTATATGTGGTATATAGATAGTTATTAATTAATTACATCTCTTTTCTTAGAATCAATCATTGGTTTAACAAACCAATCCCTCATACCACTCTCACACTATGCATACATAACTAGACAAGCCCTTTTGGCTTTCATGGTTTAGTCACTTAAGCTATCTCTTCAGATACCATAAATATTTTATGGTCAATTTAGGTGTAAAAACATATAAATATTTCCATTTTAGGCATCACATCTTTATATATTTTCTCAAACACACCACTTACCTTAGCACACCTGGAAATATCAACTTGGCTCAAGAATACAATCATAGTGAACATGACTCCTAACACCTATAGGATCACTTAATTAAAAAAAAAATATATTTAAAATTTAATAAAAAAACCCTTATAACATGGATAAACACTAATACATATATTTATAATATCAAATATGGAACATATGGAGCAACTTCTGAAACACACACCTTCACAATTCATCTTACTCAAACTAGTCACTTTCATAGCACCTTTTATATTTTTTATGAGCACAATAATCACTTACCAACCAAGGTAAAATTATTCATAGGTATTAAAAAAATACCCTAAATCATTTGATCCATCCCTAATCACCTACAACTCATCCTTAAATGGATTTTCACTCTTCCTAGTTATTACTTACTATTTTCACTGTCTTTAGTCTTAGTGATAGGAAAATTTAATTAACCAAAATGATTTAAAAATAGAATATTTATATCCAAAATAAATTCATGTAAATCAATAAAAATTATTGGCCTTTAACTACCATCAATTTTCAAGCATTGACTCAGTCAACGCTACCTATAACAATAAATTCTCTAGAAACAAGCACTTTTATGTACCTTCTACTCACTACCCTAACACATCACTACCACATATAGGTGAACAGAGAAGTAATATACAACATAAAATCATAAAATTTTATAAAACAATCCATTATTATCTAAAAATATTCACATCTTTCTAATTGCTTCATTGTGAGGGTTTACAGGCATAAAAACCTCCTTACCTTCTTAATATTTGATCATAAAGTTAAGGGCTTAATTTCACTAAAAAATGATTCTAGAATATTCTTAGGAACCTTACTAAACTACCCCAAATGTCTCAGGTCACAATGAAAAATATATACAATGAGAATCTCAACTTCCTTCTTGATTACTCATCTCTTCATTCTAAGCACTCGATAAACTTCAAAATCACTCTTAGGAATTTTGATTCAAAATCATGACTTCAAACATGATATACACCTCTAAGACAATGTAATAGATCTTCGTCAACACTCACCTTTGTCATATTGTAATTATAACTGATTAAGCTATCTCATTTTTCAAGCTTACCTAGGCTTTCATACCCTTAAGAATACCAATACATTATTCATGCACCTTTGTCTTCAATACTTGACTTATAACTGCATAGAAACA
The DNA here is from genome assembly GCA_037957365.1 of Torreya grandis. Lineage (NCBI taxonomy): Eukaryota > Viridiplantae > Streptophyta > Pinopsida > Cupressales > Taxaceae > Torreya > Torreya grandis. The sequence continues at coordinate 228,055 of JARHVA010009095.1, read as the reverse complement.
CTAGATAATTTTTTTTATATCATTATCCATTGATCAATACTACTCAAACCAATTGGATCACTTATCAATCACATAAGGCCTTCTTGTCACTTCATGATATCATCCTTCATCAATGACATCACCACTTTGTCATTATCTTTGACATCAACAAAAACACTTTTGCCAATACTAAGTATGATAATCAATTAATAAATTATCAAATAAAGTATTATAATCCATCTATATCTACAAATATGAATGAAACAATGTAGAGTTTAAAATATACACAACTATATCCTAGACAATGATAAGTCATACAAGATATTCATATATTCAATCTTTTATTAAATCAATAACATCAACATCCATTAATGAAATAACAAAACCATATTAATGCAATCACACATTTAAATCAATGTGATAATTGAACAACAAACAAGATCATAAGATAAAGCATATTAAAAATCATATAAATGTAGGTAACACAAAGACATACTATAACTATCTAAATCAATAAATTAACATAAACCATGATAATTTATTGTGGTGTGTGCATGGGTTTCTATAGTTTCCCTCTATCATATCCTATTATCTCCATCTACACCACCCTATATTATGATGACCTCCCTCTATCACTCTCTGAGGGATTGATATGTCCTACATCCACCTCACAACAATGAAGGTAGTTAGCCCAAAAAATAAATATATCCATAAAATATCTTTGTATAAACTAAAAAACATGATCATAAGGTAAAGAATATGAAAGTACTGTTAACCCCATAGCTATTCAATCATATAAATTAAGCAACACATAATTTTCCTATAATCTACACATGACATAAAGATTGATCAATAGCACTTAAACAATTAACATCCATGAAAATCCATGGATCAAAAGGTTATTAATCTTAAAGAGAAATTAGGATGTGGCATTAATTCTTTGATTTATAATTTAATACATATACTTAGTTTGTGTGATTTTAGGTCTTCTTGTAATGGAGATGCATAACATAAGTAAATATTCATAGTGTTTAGTTATTTTTCACACATTTCTTACAAGTTAAAAAAGTTGAAACAAAAATACTAAAACATAAAATAAAAATGATGATAATCAAAACAAAAATACCAATAATAGATAAATAAAAGTTATCAATCGGTATAAAAAAATCAAGATAAAAATTCTAATTATGAGTGAAAAAATTACAAAGAGTAGTGTAAAAACACCATTACCAATGTATAAACACCATTACTACTGAAGAAACACCACCACTACTATAAAAATGCCACTACCAATGAAAAATTACATCACTTGTGAATAAACAACAATGCTTATGTAGAAATTCTATTGCCTACTAAGAATTTCCAATGCCTATGAAAAATGTCACTAATATTATAGAAACAACATTGATTAGCTGACTGGATAGCTAATAATGATGTTCAAATAGGGTATAAGGTGAGATGGCATGATGCATTAAATAAGCATGTTAATCTCAAAATGCTTATTAATTATGATGCCATTCATTCTAAAGAGGGAAAGATTTGCCTAGATTAGTAATGTAATGATTTAGAGGAGTGGCCTTATGGTGGATAGATTACATTCACTAAATAGGCACAATTTTGAGAATGTAATGTGGATTTTGCATGTGTCAGCATATAGGCAATTTCCATTTCATGTAAAGAACAATTGGGTCCATTTTTTTGCCTTCAGTGTTTGGGTGTTGTTGGAATATTGTTTGTTCTACAAAATGAAGGGTGAACCATGGAAGCAAGAGCCAAAAAATTGTGAAGACTGGAAGGATAGACAAGATGTATGGAAGATTCTTTAGAAAGGGAAAGTGGTAAATTATCTGGAGTGATTGCATGGATCTAAACCCCATATTATAATGGCATTCTTCAAAAATTGGGTTGATGATAGAGTAACTCTCCATGGTGTTACTGTGAAGCTTACAGAGGATTTCATCACTGAGGTTATAGGGCTCCCCATGGATGGTATTAAATTCTCTAAGTAGACCAGTATCTCCAATGCGGCCTATAAAAAGTTTTTGAAAATGGATGCAGAGGAGAAACAACTGGAAAAGAATGGAGATTTTTTCAATTTGGAGTAGATAAAAGGAATATGGAGAGATGTATTATGTTGCATTCATGAGTATTTTATCTTAGATGGTAGGAGCAAAAGAATTCATAAATTTCATTTTATCTTTATTAATCATTTTAGGCATAAAGACAGAATTTCCTTCCCTTTTTGTTTTCACTTTTCACTGCTTCAAAGTCTGTTTGCCCATAGAAAGAAGGAATCTCGACCTATTTTACATGAAGGACTGATTCTTATCATAGAGGCCTTTTTCAAAAACAATGCCATAGGTTCAACTCCTTATTCTAATAAAAATAAGGATTCACAGTGTAAGAAGAGTGGAAAAGTGAAGGGGAAAGAAAAACCTAAACCCTCCAGTCTTAAAAAACAAAATGTTGAAGAGGAATTTGATTGGGAAAGTACAGAAAGTTTTGAGAAGAATGTTTTGGAGGAAGAATAAGGGATTAAAATTGGAGATTTTAGTTCAAATCTGGAAGGTTATCAGGAAAATGATGAGAAAAGTGAGAAAGAAAATGAAGGGGATAAAACTGAGGGTAATACAGAACAGAATAATTCTAATTATGAAGATAATCAGACTATGGTGGGGGGAAGTGTTAAAGACACTAATATTTTACTTAATGATCCAACTTTGACAAGAGAAAAGGAACACTTGGTTCTAGTTTCCAATCATGCTATGGAGGTTAGAGAACAAGAAAAGGATGATCATGACCAGCATGAAGACCCTGCAGAGACAAAAGAGGAGAAAATGATGGAAAGGGAGGACCAAATGGAAAAGAATGAGTCCTCTCCATAGGTGAATGCAGATGATAGATGTGATGTTCGATAGAGGGACACTAAGTTCTCCTTCATGAATTCAACCAAATTCAAAGCTGATGCAATTCTCCAAGTTGAAGAAGAAAGTAGAAATAATGCAACATAACTAGGAAGCTGATAAGATCAAAATCAATAACTTGGAGAAGAAAATGAGTGATATTCCAATTAAATTTAAGGATTACGAGAATAATCTGAGAAGGCTCATCAAGGAAAGTAGAATGAAAATGGAGGAGGTAACTTCTAGCATATGTGTCGCTGCCACTAACCTTGGAAAATGAGCTAATGAAGAAATAAAATCTTTGGAGGGGCTAAGTAAGAGGACCAGGCAGAGCTTGAGGAAGAAAGCCCAGCAAGAAGCTACTACATCAGCTACAATATCCATATAAGATACTGCAATGATTAGAAATGAGGTTGTGAAGATGATCCTGGAATTGGAAGACTAAGGTTTTCTTTGTTGTTATTGTTTTTGTTCTGTTCCTTTCTGCTAGATGTTATAACTGGTTCTAAAATTTGGATCTTAGTTTTAAAAAAACTTATTTTGAGTTTCTAGGTCTCTGTAAAACCTGTGATCTTTTTTATGGTTTTGATCTGTGGTTTCAGGTCTATGTAAAACCTGATTTTTGATACTGTTTTACAGTATGTTTTAAGAATGTTCTTCCTGTTGGGCGTTATTGCTTCATCTTTCTTTCTTTGTTAAAGGGTTTCAGGGTCCCTTCAAAACCTACTTTTACCTTAATCTAAAACATTTATTAGTATAAAATGTCAATACCTATATAATACCTACACAAAACATATATATTCTTATACTCATATAAAAAAATGTTGTTCACAAGAGTAGGAACAAAAAAACATAGAACATAGACATTAGTAATAAAAAAATGGAAATAAATTCCTAAAATTGGGGTAAATAGTAATAATATCAATCCAATAGAACTACAACCTAATTCAAGAACACTTAGACAACTTTCAAACAACACAAAAAGTTAGAATAACAGATTAAAATGAGTAAAAATAGAAATAGACAAAAGAGTGTCCTAGCAGGTGTTCTAGAAAGGTGTATGCTAAATATTAGAGATAAAGAAACAAGTAATAAAACTAAGTATTTATTACACTAAATCAAAACATAAATATCAATTTGAGCTAATAAAATAAAAAAATAATCTACCTTCACCTACCAAGTAAAGAATCTCCTTTGATAGTGGATTTTATTATGAAATAGATTGATTGTTATTTCTCAATGTACTTATGAAATAATTTTAGTAACATGCCTTTATGTTGAATGATTACTTGATTTCTAATAAGATAAATATTTCTCTATATTTTACTCCAATCTCATCCTCCTACCAAGAGATGTGAAAAAAAAGGATGAAGGGTGTTATTATAATTTTTATGGGAGAATGAATGGTTGGGATGAATTTGAGATTATTTGGATATTTTGATTTTCGATGGATGATATTGATCAATGGATCAACTGATTTGATATCAATTTAATGAGTAAGTTGGAGTATTTAATTAGGGATTTGGTTGATTAATAAGTTAGTTAAGGGTGTTGATAGAATTAGTTGATTAGTTTAATGAGTTGGTTAAGAGAGTTGGTTGATGTGATTTGTTTATTTATTTATATTAATTTTTGTGTATATTTAATAGGAATCAAAGGGAAAATATGCATTATTCACTTATTATTAGAATGAAACATCAAAAATAACAATTTTAATACAAATCATTCCCAAGACTATATACTAGGGTGAGATTTATAATAACAAAACAAAACAAAACAAAACTAGAAGGAAAAGAGAGAAACCTCTTTCACCTTCCTTGTAGCTACAAATTTCTTGTTAAAATGGTAGATGTATTTCTAGACTTGTGTCCAAATTGGAGTCTTTTTTGGCACTCTTTATTTTTGGGCTTTACCTCCCATTTGTTCACTATGGGTTTGGTCATGGCATGTATTGGTCTAGGAAGTTTCTCTTGTAATTTATGCATAATAAATTTAGATAAAAGAAATTTTTGGAAGTGAGTGTGAGACCTTATATTTATAGGTTTCAAACTAAACCCAATCTACATGTAATAAGGTCTAGGATAACCCTAGGTTAGATTTTGGAGTCTAAATGCATTAAATAATGACCTTGATTATGAATTTATGGAGGTATGGCTCAACATTTCAGATTTGTAAGGCATTTATGTTGATATATTGAAATTATTTACTTTAAGGATGATGATGTCATCATGACCTCATTTCCATTTGATAATTATTGAGTTTTTAATTTTGGAAATTATATTTTCACTAATTCAATGTGGATTATTTAACTAATAATTTTATTTTATTTACTTGGTTAAGTAATTATGTGTAGGCTTTTGGTGACTTCAAGAATTTGATCAAGTGCCCCACTTAATTAGTCTAAAATGTCAATTTTCTAAGCCACAACTTGACTAGGGATGAATCTATAGGAGGTTATCATTATATATAGGGTAATACCCCAAATAGGTATGCTTTGACATAATTATAGGCACTTATGTCTAATGTGTAAATGGATATGGGATGTTTAGTGATTTTTAGGCTTAATTTTCATAATTTAGTAGAATTCAATTTTAAATTTATTTTAGACATAGATGTGGCCAAAAAGGATTGTCTACATTTTTCTCATGTTTGATTAGGAATTACATGACATGAATATATTAACATATTATCAAAGAGTGAAAAATTATTATGCCTTGGTTAATGTTGCAAAGGAAAGTTGATGAGCCCTAGTTTCCACCTTGAGGGATTAGATGATAAATAGTGTTATTAAATGGGCCCTCAAAAAGAGGAAATGACATGGTGTAATTCATAATGAGGGTTGAGATACTAATTTACCCAAAGGTGGTTATAATCAGTGACACAGTGATTTTTCCCAACAAGGTAGATGGATTGAAATAATGATTTTTCCAAAGGTGGTTATAATCACTAACATAAGGAAGGTTCTCTAATAGGGCATATGTAAGTGTGATACAATTCTACTTTTCTCTATTAGGTGGATGTGATCAGTGATTAGTCATAAATAATTTACCTTGTTATGGTCAATTGATCAAGGGATATCACATAATGAACCCATAATCATGGATGAATGGTGAGATGACATAGAGGATAGGTATGAATTTGGGCTAATTTCTAGTATGGAGATGCACATCCTAACTAATAGTGATTACTATTCATTTATCATTTAGTTACTATGTGTTTGGGAAGGTCTATTTGTGAAAAAGGGTAATTACTATTGAGATCATCATTTGATAGCTCCATTTATCCTAAATTTTGTTGTATCTTATGGTATTATGCATCATAGTTATAGATAACTATAATAAAAATGTTTATCCTAAACAATGAAAACTTATTTTAAACACAAATATAAACCACTTAGGTGTAATATATGAGTAATCAAATCTTTAATGGATATAATGCAATAAACTAAGTGTATGAATGATTATAAAATATTCACAACTCAAGTAAAAGATATGGTTAATCAAGACTCAAGTGAAAATAAAGTGTAATAATCCTAAAAAAACCAAGGGGAAGGGAAGGAAAAAAACACAATATAAATTCAAAATGTAAATAACTCAAGCCCAATTTGTAAGCAAGAATCAAGTGTAAACTAATTTTCCTTAAACACATAACATTGAAAATGAACAAACATAAAACCAATAGACAATTTAATCTAAAGTGAAAGAATCAAACAACTACTCTAAGGCATATAAAAAAAACTAATCTAATGCAAATGCAAAAAATAATTAATCTAACTATTTGTGCACATTTAATAGAAGTGTTATGCTTGGCACAAAGGTTTTCCTTAGGCTATAGGAAGAAATAACATAATTGGGGATCAAAAAAGGTTTCCCCTAAGATATAGGTAAAAAAACACTAGAACAATCATGGGTAAAAGAAGAGTAAGGAAGGGTTGGACAAACTATCTCTAAATGCACTAGGCAATTAGATTCTACCTACATAGTCCCATGGTTTCAAGTTCCAACATAGACTTCAGGACAAATGTATTTCTCCTAGGATGTGGGATAAAATAACATTGATAATAAGTAAAATAGACTAACTTGTAGAGTAAAATAGGAATGAGATCATAAAATGGTGAGAATATAAGATAAAAGGGGTTGACACTCTTGATTGTGAGGAAGTCAAGAAGAGGAGAAAAAAAAACCAAGAGAGCATGATTTAAGATAAAGCCACATTGAAAGACAAAAGGTCAATGCTCACAAATGAACCTTGTTGGTAATTCATAGTGTTCATGATGTCTAAGACTTAGAATGAGAATAATATCATAAAATGGAGAGAGCATATATGACTCATAAAATGGTGAGAGAGTAAATGACTTGTAAAATAGTGAGAGAATTTGGAGATAAACCTATAATAAGGAATGATCCTTGAAAATAATTAATGAAAGTAATCATCAAGACTAGTTGAGCTAATCCAAGATACCCCATGCATCCAAGAATTTCCTACATAGTTTGTGTAGACTTCAATCCAATGTATTTATCTTAGAAATAGGAGGGAGCACAAATAGCAAATGGAAATGGTTAGGATGTGACCCATATTAAAGCTTTAGTTATACCTCCCAACCAGGATATGTACAGCTTGATTTACATGGATAAAATTTGAAGGGCCTAGTGTTGGAGACTTGTTTAGGATTTTTTGGCATACTTCCCTATTTTTAGGTTTTCTAGATATCTAAACTCAATTAAGGATTAAAAGATACATAATGGGTTAACTCACAAAATGGTGAGAGTGTGACTTAGATTTTCATAAAATGATGAGAGTGTGGTATTAAATTACTCACAAAAGCATAAGAGCATTGGCTTAAATTAATCATAAAATGGTAAGAGCGTTGGAATAAAGGTGGATAAATTGACCTTAGAAAACATTGAGATTTACCTACATAGTTCAAATAAACATCAAACCACTATAGTTCAACCTATAGTGAATAATTTGACTAAGTAACAACATGTTCATAAATAGGTAAATGGTAGGGTATGAAACAATAATAAGGAAATTCATAGTGAAAGAGTTGCTCCTAGGCTATAGGAAATAATGACATAACTATGTTTCCCTTAGGCTATAGGGAAAAATGACATAGGTAAGTAATGTAGAATGTTTGATAAAATGAAGGATGCAATTATCAGAACACTATCATACCTCACCAAGATATTTCCCATGAATGAATGTGCTCGATAATTCATAACACTAAATTAGCTATATAAAATATATATAAATAAAATCAATACAAATTTAGACAATATAAATAGATTGTAACCAAGGTCAAAAAGGTAACAGGGGTGGTAAAACAAATTTAAACCAATAAGGAAGGTATAAGAGGAAAATGTATATGGTGTGGTATAAATAAGGTGATGTTATGACACAACTTAAATGATATTCATAAAAAATACTTTGGGTCTCTCAAGTGAAAAATAACTTGAGATGTATTATTTTCATTGGTACATCAAGTTCATCTCCTTTTAGTGTAGCTACTTTGTATGCTCCAAATACATAGTTAGAAATAATCAGATAAGGTCCCAACTAACCAGGCTTGAACTTACCCTTTTTTTAATGCTCAACATTGGTGTTATTATGGTTTTATTTGAGTAAAATATCACCAAGCTCTAATTCTATGTGTTTTACATTCTTGTTATACTAACCATGTAACTGATTTTGGTATTCTTCAAGACTATTCACAATGATCATGCATTTTTCATCCAGTAGTTCTAACTATTATAGATGAGCTACTTTATAATCCTCATCATGAAGGATATGTTTCAATGAAATACACATAGGAGGTAGCTTAACCTCAATAGGACTAATGGACTCAGTGCCATAAACTAGGTAACATGGTGTGGCTCCTATTAAAGTGAAGAAATTGGTTTGGTAAACCCAAATGGCATAAAAGAGTTGAAAGTACCAATCTTGACCAAAATCATTAATGGTATTATTACGAATATTGATAATGGTTTTGCTACATGCCTCTACTTATCCATTAAATTTTAGGTAAATGGAGTGGAGAAATGCTGATTAATGTTATATTTGACACAAAGGGATTTGACATCCTTGTTTTTAAGTGAACCACCAATATCAAATATGATGTTGGAGGGGATACCATAGTGGTAGATGGGGTGGTTGAAATAGAATTTGGATATGCTTGCTTGTCACGTAAGTGAGGGGAATGGATTCCACCCAATTATTAAAGTTATTTGTGGTTGTAAGGATATGTTTATGTCCATATGAGGAAATAGGGTTAGTCTTCCCTACGTGGTTAAGTCCCCATGTTGAAAATATCCATGGTGTAGTCGTTGGATTGAGTGTTTGGGCTAGATCATGTATCAAATTAGCATGATGTTGACATTATTTACATATTTTAACATAAGTAACTACATCTAATTCCATGGTTGGTGAATAATAACCAATGCATAATAGCTTTTTGGAAAGTACAACCCCACTAGATGGGCCCCACAAACCCCTTCATGTACTTCCCTCAATGGTAATCTAGATTATGCCAAGGTTAACTAGTGAAGCAAATTTACATCAAAGTTTTTATGATAGATCATAGGTCCAACTAAGGTATAATGAAAGGCTTGGTGTGTGAAGGTATTTTGTTGTTTAGGTGAAAGATCTAGTGGAAGGACTTGGTCATGGAGGTAATTATATAATTTAAATTACTAGGTAGAACTAATACCAACAATATCAAAAATAATTTCAATGGTTGAGAGTTCATGAGTAGGAACTGATAGTATCTTTCCTTATCTATGATGCAAATCATGGAACCAATTATATCCATGGCATCCTATATCTTTTTATTGGCCTAAGTTATGTCTTCAAATTGAAGGTGGGCAATGTGTTGATTGAAAGTGTCCACCATGGATTTATAAGGTAACATATTCTCATCCTTAGTTTATAATTACTTTGTGACCTGATTAATGATAAACTTTGAACCTCCATAAACTAGTAGATGTTAAATGTTTCATTGTAATTCTAAATGATGCCTTGAAATGAGATATTCTACTCATCTATATTATTGGTACAGGGGATGTTGATATGAAAGGACTTGGAAATTATATCCTCTTATGGTGTTATGAGTAATATACCTACTCCTAAACCATGATACATGAATGCCCTATCAAAATAAAGTGTCGATTACTTCTCTTTAGGAGGTGTTTCTATTACAGTCATGATAGACTCATCCATAAACCCAAATGTGATTGGTTGAGTGTTAGGAATAGGAGCTTTGACAAGTTGGTCTATAATTATATGTACCTTGATGGCATTTTAATTATCATATTCAATCTTTAAATTTATTAGAATCATAATCTGTTTATCTATGCAGCCATATAAAGTTGTTTTAAAAAGTAGATACTTGAATGGATCTACTTTGGCAATAATAATGGTCTTGTTGTTTAACATGTAGTGGTGCAACTTCTGTGTTGTAAAGACCATAGATAAACAAGATTTTTCTATTGGCATATAATTGTGTTCATATATGACCAATGTGAGGCTTAAGCAATAAATGACATGTTATTTTCCCTATTAATCATGTTGGGCTAATAATGCCAGGCATTTTTAGTTGTAGAGAGGTAGAGTAACAATGGCTTGTCTAACATCAGATAGGTGGATTGGCCAAAAACTATTTTAATTGGTTAAAGTCCTTCTAGCAATATAAATTCCATGAAAATTCAATGCCATTATTTATTAGATGTTTAGATGGATGGTACTTATTGGCAAGTTATGATATGAAGTGTCTGATTGATTGTATCTTACCCTATAAACTTTGGATCTGCTTCAAAGTAGATATAAACAACATTTTAGTAATGGCCTTTAATTTAACTAGATCAACTTCAATTCCTTAGTCAGATATAATTAAGACTAAAAGTTTTATATAAGTTACACCAAAAACACACATTTTAGGATTGATTATGACTTTATACTCCTGAAGTCATTCTAATATCTTTTAAAGTATGATTGGATGTTTAGTATGGGTCTTGGATTTACCTAGGATATCATAGAAATAATCTTCAACTATATCATGTATCATATCATGGAAAATTATTGTCATGGGTTGTTGGTATGTCAAACCTACATTCTTGAGACTAAAATGTATTACTTGATAGTATAATATTCCCCATGTATTGATTTTTGGGTGTGATCTTGATTTGATTTTATCCTAAAAACCATCCATAAGGGAAATCATTTAATACCTAGATGTGGGGTAAAAAAGCATGTTGATATTCAAGGGAGGAAAGTTATCCTTTAGGCAAGCACTATAAATGTCACATAAATAAGTGCATAATCTAATACCTTCTAAGTTTTTGTTGATTGATGTAATATTGGAAATCCACTCTTAGTAATCAATAGGATGAATTCATCCCTAGCCGAAGAGTTTTTCTAGTTCTTTTTGGACAAAGATGATAATGTGAGGATGTATTTTACTCAGTTTATACTTGAATATCTTGGCATTAAGATGTACAATAGGATGATATAAAACCAAGGTGTGGTCTTGACATGGCTTATTAGAATAATCCCATGAAATTTTGTTGACGAATTCCCTAAGGAGGGATGCAAGGACTTATCGTTCCTCCTTAGTGAGGGACACACCTAGTTTGATCCACTTTGGATTAGTTGGTGTTACAATGTTGACCTCATAAGTGTCCTCCATGAGGAGTGTGGAACTATATTATAAGAGAGTTGGAAAAGATGTAAATTTGTGGGAAACATAAAATTCTTTTGGTTAGACTCGTTCATCCAATTCTCCCAAACATGATGAATCATAATCACCCAATGGTGGAAATGGCCATGTAACAAAGACCTTAAGACATTTTTGGACAGTATGTTTAAATTCCCACTCTTCTTATTATCATATTTTAGATCCAAATATGCTTGTGGACTTAGTGTCATCCTAAAATTCATTCAAAGAAGGGTGAACATACCCATCTAATGGTACAAGAAATAGGTTTGCACCAAGAGACTGGACTTTTTCTTTACTTTTACCCTCATCCAAAATTACCTCAAAGATTTTTTCACTTTTGGTCCTTAATGTTTGATTTTATTTTTATTTTTAGCAAAGGAATTTCACCTAATCTTTGAAATAGGTATCAAGATATAATATGATAGAGAAACCTTATGTATGATCTCCAATTAGAATATGGTCTATTAGGCTTAAAAAGGTTCCACTAGCCTCATCATTATCGACCTCTTCAAGTGACACTATAGATTCTTTCTAGTCCCATTTGATTAGTTTTAGATGATGAAGGAAAAGTGGTGAAGGATGGATGATAGGTTTGATGTTACATACAACATGGGGGTTAAATATTGACTAGGTCTTTATATATACTATAATCAAACTCTACATCACTACTAGCATCATCGTTACTAGTCATTGGTGTAGGAACATAAATATGCTATAAAGGGTCACCCATAGGTGGTTTAAATCCAAGTCTATGAGTTTTTTTATGTGGTTTTTATGCACATCGAAGAACAATCATGATGTAACCCCTAAAATTTTGGGCTATAAGTGAATATTGATTTCACTTTGGGGCATGAGTTGCAGGTATTAGGTCTTGTAGTGACCAGTGGTGGAATGGAAGTGAGTGAATGAACTATTAATTGAGGTGATTTAGATATAGATATGAATCTTAGATTCACTTGGGTTGAATGGAATAAATATGGACTTAACTAAATTCGAAAAGATTTAAATAAACTAAAAATAGAGGGAAGGGTTAGGAAAGAAATAGGATCTATAAATATTAAACATTATTTCTTTCTAAATAGCTTTATAATAATGAAAAAATCAAAGGGACTAATGTTTTTAGTTTGTTTCTTTAACACACATAACTGATAAACATAACAAAGATGTCAAAGGAATATAATGTAGTTAACTCATGGTTATAAACTAAAGGTTGTTATTAATAATAATATAGCATATATTAATAAAATATTATAATAAATCCTAAAGAGAAACTTTGAATAGATATATCTCAGTCTATGAAGTTACATCAAATGACATTTCTAAACAAATATAAAGAGTAGCCTACCAAACTTGTTTGAAGAAAATAAGATTTATCAACCTAAAATTATTAGTGCACATTTTAGATTGATAAATACCTTAATAATTAACTAAAAGATACTTTAAAGATTATAGCATATATCAATAAAGTAAGCTACCAGTTAGATAAAATGCATCAAAACTATAACACAGACATGAAAGAAAAAGATATGAAATATAGATTTTTTAGAGCAACCAAAAATGCGTCTATCTATTTTAAATATCAAAATTTCTCATCCTTTATAAATGTGGAAGGTACATGTATATATAGGCTTGGGATGGGGACATCCCATCCCTCAATATATTCTCAAACTTTCATCATCATTAGTACATATATGTCCATGATATATCCAATCATTCACAAGGGATAAAAAATTGGTATAATAACATTCTATTATAATCAATTGATATAATTATAAGGGTAATTACCTAAAAATACTATTATAATTGTCTATAGTTAGGATCCTACAATTGTTTATTTATAACTTAATTTATATTTTTGGTAGTTTGGGTTTTTGATAATGAATTACAATTGAGATAGCTAGCAAAGGTAGAGAAGCTAGAGATGCCTACCTGCTCACCTAAATTTGCAAGTAGAGAGCATGGCTTACCTAAAAGTCCATTTGAGTTGCCCCAAATTCAAACATATGTATTTTTAATATTTTGGAGAGTATATCCATCAGTTTTTATGTGATTTTAATTTATCTTTGAGCTCCACATATAGATTCTATGCTAACAACCCTTTTTCTAGAAAAAATTATCAACTATAACAAGGCATCATGGGTCTTATATATTGATCCCTCAAATTTTGTATTGAAATTATTTTATCCTATGAGTATAATGTATTAAAATATGTCCCTAAGGACTAATTACATCGTAGGTTTAATCAAACCATTGATTCTCATTTCCATAAAAATTATAATTCCCTGATCCTTTTAGCTGGTAAGTTGTTGAACTAAATTTCACATTTATTGATGTCATCTAATCAAGCTATCCCTATTAAAAGATATGTGTTTAAAGGCCCATGATACATATAGAGAATTTATTAATTTTTTATGGTCATAATATTTTTTTTATGCTAATTTATATCATAAATGGAGTTTGACCTCCATTTTATTCATCTTATTGGCAAGGGTGAATACAACTCCTCACTTGGGATACAACTCCTTTGCACTTATTATTAACTAGATAATTTTATAAAACTTTCAAGATAATAATTTAATATTATCCATGATGTACCTCAAATGTTTTATGGTATTTATTCCTTGTAATTCCTCCATAGCTTGATCAAAGCTTCTGAACATTTTTTATTACTCCCTCCATATAGTCTACAAAGGTGTAGTGATATTATATGTAATTGACAATATCAAAGGGGAGTAATTTTATTCTCTTTGTTAAATATAAGACACATTATATTTTATTTAATACTACCTTATATCCTTTAGCCATTATAGTATTCATTTCTCTATCAAAATGAAACTTGACTATTGCTTATTCAGTAATATCTAGGTCTTGCCTACCTTCTTCTATCTATTGCATTTTCTAGATCCATTCATGAATGTTTAAGGTAGATGGTTATGAATTTTCCAATTTATTTATATGAGTGGTATATGGGGATTACCTTATATGGATAATAGGATTTGGAGAAGAGGTTATGATTTGATAGAAGAGGGGAATGGCTCTTCTCTAACCAATGACCTTCTTCGGGGTCACTATGTCAATTATTAGCTTTCTTTCTCCAACCCCTTATATGTTGTGATGGTTTTAAATTTTTTTTGTGATGCTTGAATAATTGGTAGGAAAAATTTAGTGGATGTTTGAGAAGGAGTAAATTGGGAAGCCAAAATTGTGGTGGATAACAAATTTTTAAATGGACTTTCTTGTTGAGTCTATAAGACTAAGGGCATGTATAAGTAAATAATGAATAAATAAGAGGGGTATCAAGTAATTTTTTCATATAATCTACCATAAATGTGAAATAAACTCTATTAGTGGTTTTTATGGTTGATTGAGTGGTGCCACAACATTGAATATAGGTTTTAGGACCTAGGCTTGTAAGGTTAGCATTATAACAACTATACTAAATAGAATAATAATTATAATAGTAAGTAAAGAATGAGGAGATTTTGTACTTACCAATTTAAAAGTATCAATGAGGGGGACTTTTATGGGTTTCATTTTTATTCAAGAAGGTGTTTAGGTTAGAGACAGGCTCATTGATTGCCTATGTATAGGAGTTAGGGGCTTAGACTATGCTTCATCACCTTTATATCGATCTAGGTCTTGAATAAATTTAGTTGAGACTAAACTAGTCTTCAAGATATTGGTGTCACCTGACTAAGCCTCCTCTAATAACCATTTATTATTGGGAACTATTTATATGGTCTCAATCTTAGTTTTAGATAATGATGTCTTTATTTCATCCTCTCATTCATCCTCATTAAACCACTCATTTTCACTATCTATCACGTCTATAGGTTTTGATGATTTATAACCTTTTATTTTATCCAATCCTCCCTCTAACTTTTATTATGAGGTTTTCTTTGCTTGTGTGATTGAAGGATAAAATGAAGGAGCTCCCTACTTCATTTTGTACATAAGGGGTATGGTAGGAGTAGAAATTGATTTTGGAAGGGGTGAAATAGTATAAGGTGAATTTGATGGGGCAATTGTAGACACCCATTTTTTACCATAAATGGATAGCAAGCAAACTTTAGATTGATTTCTACCAAATAGTGAAAATTAAGCATAAGAATTACTGAATGTCCCAATTTTGTTTTCACATTAGACATTAGTGATCAAAATCATGTTGAATCATCTTTATTTGTGCTATTACCCTATATGTAATACTAACATCTCATAGATTCATCTCTAGTCAACTTTAGACCTAAAAATGTGATAATTTCACCTTTGGATCCATTAAGCGAGGCATTTGAACAATTCTTAAAGTGTTAAAGTACTACATAGAATGAATTAACTAATCAAACTAAATTAAATGATTAAATGAATTTTCCATGTGCAATTAGTGAAATAAAAAATTTTAATAAAAGAAATTTTAATAAAAATGAGGTCATGATGACATCATCATCCTTAAATTCAAGGAATTGAAAATATCTCCCTAAAAGCCTTAAATTTAGAAATGGAGAGCCATGCTTAATAAATGGGATCTCTATCTCAAATATTAATTGCATGTCCCATCCTTAACTCAATTAGGGTTAGTCTAAATGCAACCATAGTTAAACCTAACCTAACTACACATGGGTTAGCATTAGCTTTAGACGATATAAATATAAGGCCTCACCCATTGATAAATAATCTCTCTTGGTGTAAAGTTATGATACAAAGATATATGCAATTCTTTCATTTGTGTAATATTACCATGTCCATTTTCTAATCCAAGATAATCCAAATATAATTCCAACATTAGCAAGGAGATGAAAAGAGGTGATGAAAGGAGATACATTTCCAAAAAATTCTTTATCACATAACTAAGAACATCAACTCATTTATAACACACAACACTTTCTCTTATGTAAGGTAAAATTACTTTATTTCATTTCATTTATTAGTTACTTGTGTAGTTCACTAGATCTTTGACTGTCTAGGCTATAGGTGTAAGTTAATTAGTGTGTATTATTTTATTTATTCCATATAAAAACCATAATAATATCCCCTCTATGCATTCTTATTAATCACATCAACATGAGGTGATGAGGTGAGAGTAGTAGTGACTATTGAGCGTGAACCTAGGGAAGTGAATATGTGTCTAGGGGAAAGGGATATTGATAGAGGTGATGGTGTAATAGTTTTAAATATGGCTATGAATGGATATAAACTATAAATAAGTATAAGGAAAGATGAAATACTCATATTTTGTACTACTATGAGTAGATAAAAGGGAAACATAGATAATGACCCTCCTTAGTGAGTTACAACTTTAAGATCCTAAGTAGTGACCTTCAACTGAAGAAGGGTGGTTCCTGAAAGTATGACCACTAGGATAAGATGTTTGGTAGGTTATTTTATGGCTTACTATCCACTTCCCATATGATTTTTTCATAATGGACCAACCTATTATTTCCCTTTGGCTTGAACCTACAGGAAAGATCCTTTTAGAGGTTTTTCAACCTAGTTCTTGACCTCAATTTTCTTGGCCTCTTCCTTGATAGTTTCTTGATCAGATTACATGTGTCTATCTACCATTATGGACATACTTACCTATTTAATTATAGTGTATACCTATGTATCATTCAAATCATTCATGAATACTTCACCACATGGATATGATATATGGCCATGATCAATCTTCACCTTTCCCTTGACTCTGTTCAAGTGATTCTTGACCCTTTATCTTGGATCCTATTGCATGTAAGGTGCCCATTTGAAATCATAATGTATTCTAGTTTTTTCCAATATATGTAAATGCTCCCATCTATTTATTGGATACTACCAATGTTGATAGGAGGTGGATGGGAAGTTCCTTGTTTGGAACTCCTTAGTTTAACATCCATATAATTATATATTTAAGATGTAATTTACTAATTTGACACATTTCCTAGGACCCAATAGGGTAGATACATAGGATAATATCTATTTCCCTCTATTATGATGATCATATGGTCTAGATAGAGCCAAGAGTCATCAATCTTTTCAATGTTTCTTTATATTTGATTAAAAAATTTGGGCATGTCCTTGCCATAGATGGCTTGGTATGACATTAGATAAAAGGTCTCAATTAGTCTAGGCATATTATTACTAAATTTTTGTATATGAATAATATTAAATTCATCACAAATCTAGCTCCTAAGATACTTAGCTGATGGCTCCCAGGGTTCTTCAAAAGTTGAGGGAACATTCCTTATTATGGAATCTACCAAATATGACATCATATAGAAGTTTTTATTTGGTTTGTTTAATGAATTAATGACTTAGCTAATAAAATTGGTTCTAAGGATATTTCTAATAGTTATGACCTTGGTCGAAGTGAGGATGGTGTCTAACAAGGGATCCAAACCTTCTTAACATAGATTATCCTATGGAAACCATAAATTCAATTTATCAAAGATATATTAATTTTAATTATAGGCCTAATGATGACAATGGGGATAAAAAAATAGGGCCCTTAATTATGAAGGTAATAGGTTCACCAACCCATTCCCATAAATTCTAGTTACATTGTTTGCATACATCCTTGAATTAACTAGGGCTTGATTATAGGCTATTTCAAGGAGGGAAAGATTAGTATTTTTCAAAGGTAAGTCCACTAATACATGTTGATAGAGTACTAAAATGGTATAAATGTAAGTTACTTCTAGAAATATAGCTATTTTTAAATAAATTAAATAGTAGGTCAATATAAGGTATTACCTTAGGTTTTGATATAATGTTATCTAGGCATATTTATTTTCTTACTACTAGGTCCTTTCTATATCTTTGTGTAAAATCCAAGAGTTGGTATCCAAGGCCATAGGTTTATAATGCTTTTACTTCTTCCCATATATAATAATAATGTTTGAATTCATAGTTGAGGTTAGCTTCATAAAATCTTGTATCTGTGTACTACTCAGGTCCTATAATGAAATATGTAAAGGGGGTGGTAAAAGGTGTGAATCAGAAGCCACTGTTTCAAACTTAACATATCTAGTTCTATAAAATTATGGAATTTTTTGTCATAAAAGATCTCAAATTCATACTATAATCTACTTTTTAGATGGTAATTTATCTATAATTAACTTCATTGATTAGATATATTAGTTTTTGATCTTTTACCTTTGGTGAGTTAAATACACTTAGTTGGCAAATTTTTGTGGATTAATGATACTAATGGCCCTAACTTTATTTTATTTATTTTATTTTTATATTTGTAATTTTCATAGTAAATTTTCATCCCTTTTTGTGGTCCTTTATGTTAGATGACTTCTCTTTCTTTTGCTTCGAGTAATTTATCATATAAATTTCACACATGGAAATATTATGCTTCCTTGAAAAACATCACATAGTTTTTACTTGGGATCATTCTTTGCTAAATTTTTTATTTATTGCCTTAGGATTGTGAGATCATGGAATGTAGAGGGTTTTCACTGATCTAACATACAAAGAGTGTTGTACCACTCTCCCTCACTATGTAGTCTCTAAGTGAGCAAGATGATTATATATGGATACATCTCAACTCTCTGATCACTAAGGAAGCTTATAAACTTCTCATACTACTTTGACAATAGTGGGTTTGTGGGATCATGACATGTGGATATATTTCACTACTCTACTATCCCTAGGAACATTCATACACTAAACTTCAATCTATCAATAACTGGTTAAGTTATATCATAACACATGGATAACTATCACCACTTCTCTGGCCTAGGTGCTTTTTTACACTAAACTTCATTTTTTTAGTTATTAGATGAGTGGGATTGTGACACTTGGCATTATCTTGAGATTCTACTCATCTAGGAGTCTTTTTAAATTTATAAAAATCCATGGGATACTAGGATCATTTTGTGTTGTGCACTAGTGTTAAACACACATATGGGACCATCTATATCAATTGAGACTTATATTTTTTAGACATACCCCACTTTTCATGGAAATATTGTCAATTTAGGGTGAGTAGCTCAAAGTTCCATTCATTGTATTAATTCTTGAAAGAAGAGGGGGCCTATAAAATGATAATTTTTATGTGCATATAAATTTATTGGATTAACAAATTGTTTCCTCTCAAGGAGTATATAAACAAAATTTTATAATACAAAAAATCCTTTCTATTTTTTAGGGATAGGATGATACACTTAGGTGTTTTTGTATTTATTTATTTTACTTTCATTATTTTGACTCTAAAAATACTTTTATTTCAAACACATGTCAATATAAGTCATGAGTTAATCACATGTTTGTACACCCCTTTTAGCCTAAAGACGTGTTACTCCATCCATTTGATACCACACCTTTACCTTAGACATTTTCTAAAACTTTTGTGTGTGTGTCACTTGTTTGAAAGGGGCATAATTATGATACCCATTTCATCCCAAGTTTTTGCCTTAGAGTTTTGAAAAAAAAATATTTTCATACCCTTTGAGTGAGATAGCATTGTTAATCTTCTCGTATTAATTCAAAACCTTTTGAGAGAGATAGAATAATGGTAAAGTTTATGTTTGAATATGTGTGCCTAGTTTATGTCCAAGTATTTCAAATTGTTAGATTAATTACCTTGTCATTTTTACCTAGACTTAGTTGTTTTTGTTCCTTGTTTCTAAGGACCTAACATTTTCCCTTTAATTTTTAGACCTAGTTGTTTTAAATTCTATCTTTCTTCCTTGTTCCCAAATACCTAGCATTACCCTTTAATTTTTTAGACCTAGTTTGTTTCAAGTCTAGATTTGTGTCATGTTTCCAAAGACCTATCATTTTCCATAGTTTTAGAGTTCGTTTGTACCTTTTGAGCCTAGATTTGTGCCTTTTTCCTAGGGACCTATACAATATTTCCATTTTTAGACCTAGATTAGTTTTTGTTTGAAGCACTTTTCTAAAACCAAGAATCAAAATTATGAATCTCATTTGACCATTTGTGTGAAAGACATTAGACATTAGAGATGTCTAAGACCAAGCTTACCATTGAAAAATTTGGAGAAGATATCCATTTTAGGCCAAGTTTAAACTATTTGCAACATTAGACTATTTTTTTCATTTAGCCCATGTTTATTTCCAATACTAATTTTACTCTACCTAGACCTATGTCAAGTTCCATGGACCACATTTAAGACCATTTTAGTAGAAAAAAATTACCCTCTTTATGATAATTTCCAAAGCTAACCATGTTGATTATCATATATTGAGACTGGCCTTCTTTGGGCTAACTAAAGTACCAAGTTTTTCCTTTCAATGATAATGGTTGAAGGAGAACAATCCCCTAGTGAAACCTTTTAGGAGGTACTAGGGGCAATCAAATTCCAAAATAAACATCTTCTAGTGAAACCTTGTTTTAGGAACTAGAAGATAATCAAATTAAAAAGTTAACATTCCTTAATGAAATATTATCAAAGGTGATATGGGATAATAAAGACAACTTTATTGGTGAAAACCTTTTTGAGGCACCAATAGCTAAGCACAACAATTATTCAATGTTTGATGAATACATTATTAAAGATAACATCAATATATATTCCAATATATAACATAATTAGATGATAGAAACTCTCATGACCAAATAACAAAAAAATATGGTGATCCTATCAAGAGCATATTCAAAAGTCTTTTGCCCCACCACAAAAAATTTATGTTGAATCTGGAATAAACAACATTGTGTGTGCCCAAAAATCCTAGTATTCATTTGTTACCCAACCATTATAAATTCCATTATAATCCATTTATTCATTCAATACCTATATTAAATTACCATATCAAAAAAAATTATCCATTGTTTATTCTTATTTACCATCCTTGGTAGCACTTTCCTTTACAAAAGATATAAAGACATCTTGTTTAGAAGTTTGGAGGAAATAGAATCAACAATAAAAAAATATCACAATAGAATTATTGGAGTCTAAATAAACAATAAGGTATTGATAGAGTATCTATTTAGAAGGGGTGTGGCTAGTAATTTACATAATTCACTATTCTAGTTATGTCATGTACTTATCAGGATGTGCATCTCCACATCATTAGAAATAATAGAACCATTTACCTTGCCTTTCCCTTTGCCTCACCTTACCATTATTTCATACCTTTCCACAAATATAGTTATTTGAGGTCTATTTGGACTATGTAGGTAGTTATCAATTCAAGTTGAGGTAGCTCAGTCACCCCTTTCCATGCTCTCTCCATTTTTTGAGTAATTTTAGCTAATGCTCTCACCATTTTAAAAGTGATATCTTTTCAACACACACACACACACACACACACACACACACACACACACACACACACACACACACACACACACACACACACACACAGAGAGAGAGAGAGAGAGAGAGAGAGAGAGAGAGAGAGAGAGAGAGAGAGAGAGAGAGAGAGAGAGATGTGTGTGTGTTTGTGTGTGTGTGTGTGTGTGTGTGTGTGTGTGTGTGTGTGTGTGTGTGTGTGTGTGTGTGTGTGTGTGTGTGTGTGTGTGTGTGTGTGTGTGTGTGTGTGTGTGTGTGTGTGTGTGTGTGGACAAGATATCACTTTTAAAATGGTGAGAGCATTAGCTGAAATTACTCAAAAAATGGAGAGAGCATGGAAAGGGGTGACTAAGCTACCTCAACTTGAATTTATAATTGCCTACATAGTCCAAATGGACCTCAAATAACTATATTTGTGGAAAGGTATGAAATAATGGTAAGGTGAGGCAAATGGAAAGGCAAGTTAAATGGTTTTATTATTCCTAATGATGTGTGGATGTACATCCTGATTAGTAATATATATATATATATATATATATATATATATATATATATATACACCTCAAAAGTTCTAAAAACATTCAAAACACTAAACATTATAAAATCAAATTACAAGCTCCTAGAGAGATATAAATCCCAAAATCCAAAAACATTCAACTTGTCTAAATCTAGTCAGCCATCCCTAATCTACCCTACTAGGAAAAATCCATTGTTAGTTCCAATACATTCCATATACATTGGGAGTGTGACCTTCCCTTTTAATGTCTCCTTACTTAGGGGCACCTTCTAATCCACACTTGTAGGCTAAGTTCACAAGTTTCACCCTATTAGGGCAACACCAAAGTATGAAAATTATCCCAAGATATCTTATCCCCACATGTCATTCCTTTGCATAGAGTATTGTTTTGGTTAACCATCTATTTATCATTACATTGAGCCTTCACATGTACTTATTGAAATTGTTGATGATAAGATGCTTTTTTTTGCTTTTATATTCAATTTTTTGATGTTTATTTACTTAGTTTTTTTCTTTATTTGCTTTTTTACCTATTTTTTTACTTTCATTGTTGTGCCTTGAATAAGTATATATGTTTTAATTAGGTGATTCTTTGTGAATTTTACTTGAGTCCATCCATATTCATACTTCAACATTTTCATTATGGTTTTTATCATTGGTGGGTTATTTTTTATTGTTTATTGGATAGGGAGTTAGTCCTTATATACATTATGGCCAGGTCAGTATGGAGTTTTATATCATGGTTTATACCATCACATGATATAATCAAAATTAGTTTGGTGTATATTATAAGTAATTATTCTACATAAGCTTCTACTTGTTCACCTTGGAAAATCCTCCCATCGCCCTTAATAAAATCAACCTATTGACCATTTTGGTTGTATTAATGATAATAAGGATGAGTATTTCCACATTTGTAGGTAAAACTATATTATTAAAAACAATAAATTCTTATACTTATATTATACTCTTCATTCCATTTTCTCCCACTTGTAGGTGAACTACATTAGCTTGAGGTCTATTTAGACTATGTAGACAATGCTTAGATACATGACATATCTTAGGTCAGCTCAACCACCATTTTTTATTCTAATCATTTATTTTATCACTTTGTGAATCCTCATGTTCTTGGTTGTTTATAGATTATTCAATATTTTAAAATCCATTAGACTACAAAGCCAACATTTTCACCTTCTCATATTTAATCTATGTAATAGTTTATCTCCTTGAGTTATGCTTTCCAATATTCCCTATTGGGTCACAACTAATTTATCATGATCAAATATTCTATACTACGGAAAAATAATTACTCAATTTAGGTTGTTTGAACATGATTATAATTTAATTTGGGTAAATTATTATTTCAACCCATATGCCCTACTAGTGCACATGCATATGCCACTAGTTATAATTTCCTTTGGAAAAATTAGTGTCTCAACCTTTAATACTAATTATAACCACCTTTGGGAAAATTATTAATTTTAAATCAATACATGCAAGATTTATCTCTATTAGATTAATCTCACCCATGGGTTAATTTCATTCTTCTTCTTGATTCTTTTTGAGGGATTGTCCATCACTCACATGTGTCAACCACTCCCTCAAGGGGGCATCATAGGCTTTCCAAAAAAAATTTGGAGCATCATTCCTCCATCATTATCTTCTTTTTATTCTTAACATATTTTTCATTATTTGATAATATGTTACTATGCCTTTATCTTGCAACACCTTCCCAAATAGGGACAAACTGTAGACACCCTATTTTGGCTAATACTAGATTCCAATTGGGCTTCAAATTAATTTCAAACAAATAATTTAAATTAAGCCTAAGAATCACTAAATGTCTCAATTTTGTCTTCACATCAAACATTAGTGCTAAGAATCATTTAGGCATCCTTATTTAGGATTTTACCCTATACACAACATTAAAATCTCATATATTCATCTCTAGTCATATTGTGACCTAATAATATGATTGGTTGGCCTTTGGACCCATTAAAAGAAGAACTTAAACAATTCTTAAAGTGCTAAAATGCTAATAAGAATGAATTAACTAATCAAACCAAATTAAATTCTTAAATGAATTTTACATGTGTAATTAGTGAAATTAATTTTTTTAAAGTAAATTTCAATAAAAATGAGGTCATGATGAGATCATCATCCTCAAAGTCAAAAAATTATAAATATCTCCCTAAATGCCTTAAATTCATAAATGGAGAGCCATGCTTAATAAATGGGATCTCTATCCCAAATATCAATTGCACGTCCCCTCCTTAACTCAAATAAGGTTAGTTAGAACTCAACCACAGTTAACTCTAACCTAACTACACTTTGGTTAGAGTTAGTTTTGGAGGATATAAATACAAGGCATCACCTATTGATAAAAATATCTCTTGGTGTAAAGTTATCATGCAAAAATAAATCTAAAGATTTCATTGATGTAGTGTTACCATGTCCATTTATTAAGCCAAGATAAATTCAAAGACAACATTACCAAGGTGATAAGGAAAGGTGGTGAAAGGAGTTCTATTTTAAAAGAATTATTGATCACATCAACTCATTACCAACACACATTGCTTACTCTCATGGAAGGTAAACTTGTTTGTTTTACTTGTATTTATTAGTTACTTATGTAGTTCACTAGTTCTTTGAGTGTATAGGCTAGATTTGTAAGTTAATTAGTGTGTTTTGTTTGATTTATTAAATGCTAAAACAATAACAGCCTCCCTTATATGTATTCGTATTGATCACAACAATAGGTTGTGATGAGGTAAGAGCAGTAGTGATTACTGGGGGTGAACTTAGGGAAGTGAATACTTATCTAGGGGAAGTGGATATTGATGAAGGTGATGGTGCAATGGTTTACATTGTAGTTATGAATGAATCTAAACCATAAATAGATAGGAAAAAATATGGGAGACTCATATTTTTTAATACCAGAGTGGAAAAAAGGGAAACATATAGAATGGCCCTCCATAGTGAGGTACAACTTCAAGACCCTAAGTAGTAGCCTCCAACTGAGGAAATGTGGAAACTAGGGTGGTTGATGAAAGTATGACCACTAGGAAAAGATGTTTGGGAGGTCTTTGGTTGTCTTATTATCTACTTCTCATAGGTTTTTGTCCTGATTGACTAGCCTATTCTTTTCCTTGGGGTTGAACCTATACGAAAGATCTTTGTAGAGGTTCTGAAACCTAGTTCTCAGCCTCAATTTTATTAGCCTCTTCTTTAGTGGTTTTTGGATGATATTACATGTCTCTAGATACCACTTTAGACATATTTACCTAGTTAAATCTTGTGTGGACCTTTATATCATTCAAATCATTCATACTTACTTCATCAGATGGATATGATACATGGCCATAATCATTTTTCACCTTTCCCTTGACTTTTTAAAAGTGATTATTGACCCTTTTTCTTGGATCCCATTACCTATAAGGTTCCCATTTGAAATCATAGTGTGTTATAATTTTTCCCACTAGATGTAAATGTTCCCATTTGGTGTATTGAATACTACCAATATTGATGGGAGGTAGGAGGAAAACTCCTTATTTAGCACTCCTTAGTTTAACATCCACAAAATTAGCTAGTTGGGTTGTAATTTCTTATCCTACCACCTTACATAGGACCAAATAGGGTAGCTACATAGTAGGAGATCTAGTTCTCCCTTTGATGATGACTTTATGGTCTATATAGAACTAATCATCATTAATATTTTTAATGGTTCTTCATATTTGATCAAACAATATAGACGTGTTCTTGCCATAAATGGCTTGGTATGCCATTGGATATAAGGCATCGATTAGTCTAAGAATATTATTCCTTAATTTTTTAATATGATTAATATTGAATTAATCACAAATATGGCTCTTATGATACTCAATTGATGGCTTTCAGGGTTCCTCAAAAGCTAAGGGAAAAGTCCCTATTATGCAATCTGCTAGATACAACATCTTATAGAAGTTGTCATTTGGTATGTTTGGTGAATTGAGGGCTTGTATGATCAAATTGGCACTAAGGATAATGCTAATAACTATGAAATTGGTGGAAGCCAGTATAGTGTCTAATAGGGGAATCCAAACTTCATTAACATAGATTATACTAGGGAAACCATAAATTTAGTTTAACAAATGCATATTAATTTTGATTCTAGGCCTAACAATGACAATGGGGATAGAAGAACTATTGCCCTTGATTGTGAAGGTACTATGGTCACTAGCCCATTCTCATAACTTTGTACTTGCATTGTTTACCTACATTCATGAATTAACTAGGGCTTGATTATAGTCCATTTTGGGGAAGGGAGAGTATACTATTTTTCAAACACAGGTCCACTAATATATGTTTTTCAAGTGCTATACTAGCATAAATGTAATTTTTTTCTCTAAATTTGGCCATTTGTAAATAAATCAAATAATAGGTCAATACAAGGCTTTACCTCAAGTTTTGATGTAGCGTTATGTAGGCATATTTATTTTATTTCCACTAGGTCTTTTTTGTATCTTTGTGAAAAATCCAAGAGTTGGTATCTAGGGCCATAGGGTTCTAATGCTTTGACTTCCTCCCATATATAAAAATAATGTTTTAATTCATAGTTAATGGAAAATTCATTGAACCTTGTATATGTGTACTACTCATGTCCTTCAATGGAATATATAGAGGGTGACAGTGAAATGTGTGAAGCATAAGCCATTATTTTGCACGTAAGAGCTCTAATTCTCTAAAATTATGGAATTTTTGGTGAGAAGAGAGTTTAAATTTACACTAGAATCTACTTGTTATATGGAAATGTATTTGTAATTGACTTCATTGATCACACATATTATTTTTATATCATTTACCCCTAGTGAATTGATTGCACTTAGTTGGCCAATTTATGTGGATTAATGACACCAATGGCCCTAAATTTATTTGATTTCTTCTATTTTTATATTTTAATTTACCTAGTGCAGTGTCATCCCATTTTTTAGTCCTTGATTTTAGGTGGGTTATCTTTAATTTTCATCAAGTAATTTAGCATATCCATTTAAAACTTGGAGATATTTTGATTCCTCAAAAAGCATCACATTGTTATTATCTACGCTTGTTATTTGCTAACTTATTTCTTTATTGCCTCAGGCTTGTGAGATCATGGCATGTGGAGGGATATCACTACTCTACTATATTGAGAGTTTCATACCACTTTCCTTCATTGTTCATTATCTAGGTGAGTGATATCATTATACATGGATACATATATATTCTTTACTCACTTGGGAGGCTTAGAAACTTCTTAGACTACTTTGACAATAATGGGTTGTGGGATTGTGAAACATGGATGGATGTCACTAATCTATTAGCCCCAAGACTTTTATACACTAAAATTCAATCTGTCAATCATTAGTCAAGTGATATCATGAAATATGGGTATCTATCACCACTTTTATGGCCTAGGTACTTTCATACACTAAACTTCAATTTCTTGATTGTTGGGTGAGAGGGATTGTGACACTTGGAATTATTATAACCTATTACTCACTTAGGAGTCTTTTTATAGATTTATAATTATCTAAGAATCCATGGGATAATGATATTATGAACCTAAGTGGCATATAACCTTTTATAACACTGATGTATAAATCATACTTCATTTGCCTTTAGGGATCTGAGAGAGCAAGTGAATATCATGTGACATGCTTTAGTGACTCAGTAGGTATGTAGGTGAAGAGTAAAAATAATTAAATGTAAAAAACCATCCACATAATATAAAACTCAAAGCAAAAAAACCTTGATAAACACATAATTTAGTTATTTTGAAAGAGGTAAAACCCATCATGCTTCTAAATTAAACAAGTTTACTTCATGAATCAATAGAACCTAAGAGAACTTAGATAGACATGCATTAAAATAAACAAAAGGATGGAAATGGAACTCAAGACAAGATTAAGCATAGATTTGGTTTGTAATAATAAAATTTCTATTATGTTAGTTTAATCTTCAATAAACAATCTTAGGTTACTCTATTGATCCCAAAAAAGGAAGACTAATTGACAAAGTGGGTCCCCATTTAAAAAAAATTAAATGGGAGTATTTTGGGACATAATAAATGGATATTTACAAGGGGAATACTATTGAACATTTAATAATCCAAATACTTTGGATATAAACTATAAATAGAACATGGATCATATCATATAAAGATAATTAAAACCAAAAACATGAAAGAGGCCCCCAAAACCACATGCAACATATTAGCCTTGATTATACCTTGGGTCTATGTGTGGTAGAGTGATTTTATTTTATCCTTGTTTTTTTTAAAAATTTAGAAAAGACTTGAAATAGACTGTAGGTTTCACAATGGCTTATTTGAAGCATAAAAAAATATTAGGGGCTCAAACATTGTTATATTTCTAGATACGTGTTTATATCCCTAACAGAGTTACCTTTGATTCCCCCCTTTTTGCCCTTCATAAACTTGCATGATGAGTGATACATTGATATTATTTCATCAGGTGAGTATTTAATCACCTTTATATTATTTATCTCTCTTCTCTCTCTCTCTCTCTCTCTCTCTCTCTCTCTCTCTCTCTCTCTCTCTCTCTCTCTCTCTCTCTCTCTCTCTCTCTCTCTCTCTCTCTCTCTCTCTCTCTCTCTCTCTCTCTCTCTCTCTCTCTCTCTCTCTCTCTTCTCTCTCTGAATATGAATAGAAGAGAGGGTTGATAACCACTGTGAGCTAGTGTATGGGAGAAACAAAATTCAATTTTATATAATGTCTCTGCTAGTTACCTCTATATTAGTGGCTATTATTTCAAAACAATTATCAACAAGAAAAGTTTGCTTAACCCAAGGAATTATAGTTTTTATTAATTTACATGCATTAATGAGAGTAAATTTTACGTACCTAATAAAATCATTAAATTGTGAAATAAAAATGGTCTATCTCTTATTGCATACATTAATCCTAAAATTATCAATTACAAGGGTGTAAAAAATTATGAATCAACTAGTTGGTGCTCTTCACTTACTCTCCCTTTTATGGCTTGCCCTAAGGATTTTGTATATAAGATCAAACTTTTATATGGTGTATATTATATTGGATATTATATTGATCATTTATAAATATATCAATAAATTTTCTCTAAAATGAAGGACACCTACTCTAGAAAAAAAATAAGTTGATCCAAGGAAACAAAATGCTGAAAGTGGGAAAGCTTAATCTAGAAAGCACAAAAATTACCCTAATGACAATGAAAGACATAAAGTAGGAAATCTAATTATGAAATTAGTAAAATCTATTCTAATTTTAAATCTACCATAATATGTGTTATTACTTAGAGGAATTATCAATGGGAGAAGATATGAAGTAGTGCTTCAAAAACTTCTTGTTAACTGGGAAGGCTAGGTTATTACCCTTAAGATCCTTCATATGAAAGGCATTGTTTCTTAAAATCTCTGATTCTTGATATGGTCCAATCCATAAGGGAGTGAACTTATCATGCTATCCATTTTTTTCATGAGATTTATCCCATAGGATAATTAAGTTTGAGATATGAAAGGCCTTGATCTTGGATCTTTTGTCAAACCACCTTTAACAACATCTTAATGTTTGTTAAAATTTTGTAGTACTTCAATCCTTACATCCTCAAGATGGACTATTTATAATAACCTAAACTAAACTATTAGATCATTTACCATGTACTATTGTATAAAATGATAGGATGGGAGTTTAAAAGACATAGGTAAAATAGGATATCATCCATATACTAATAAGAAAGGCAAAGTTTTGAGGGCCTATTTCTATCTTATTTTATCTACCCATAATGCATATTTAAATATAAGGTTCCATTCTCTTGTCTTATCTCAAGCTAACTCCTTAATGGCATCCATCATGTTTTTATCTATATATTTAGCCACTTCATTCCCTTGGAAGTAATAGTTTGAAGAGGACTTGATTTTTAATTATCATGGGCCCACTTAGTGAATTCAGCTAATTGAAAAGCTAGGCCATTGTCACTGACCAAATATATTTGAGTGCCAAATCTAGTTAGTATAAACTCCTATATAAGCCTAATGAAATATTGATATCTAGAGTTCATTATGGCCACTATTTCAATCTGCATGGAGCAGTAATTAGTGGTAGTAAGAATGAACTCATTGCATATAAAGGAATTGGGATTGATTAATCCAATTAAGTCAAGACCCCATTGTAAAAAAGGATAACCAATGATGACAAGGTGTAATGACATAGTGAAATTAACCTCCCTATTCCCAAAGAATTAACATTCATGTTAGGTCTTAAGATGGTTACGAACATCTATAAAACTAGTGGGCCAATATTACCCCATTCTCAATATCTCATGGGTTTTTGTGGTCCTATAAGGATGATTTCTTCCTATTTTTATGGTGTAGGTTATCCAAGATATTTGTAACTTCTTATCTTTAGACACATATTAGGTAGATACCCTCATATTTTTTGAGGTAGAAGAATGCCAATTTTATCATGTTGTGGGCATAATTTATCCTAAAATCTTTCCTTTATTCTCTATTCAGCTCAGGGGGTAGGCTCTCATGAGTATACAATGAATGTTCTAAGCACACCACTCATTATTGACAGTGTATCCTCCTAGGCCAAATTTTAACCCCTATAATTCAAACCATCAACTTTCATGTCCTCCAAGCTTGTGTATGGTCAGAAAACACCTTTTAAAATACTCAAAATGATCTTTTCAAGCCCCTTTTAGCATTGATTAAGGTTGTTTTGATGATATTAAGGTAAATGTTATTCTTGACCTTATCACCTTATGGTCATTTTTAGCATAGTCAATTTGATCAAAGGGGTTTTAAGTGGTATAAGGGGTATTTATTAAACATGTCAATAGGTTTCAAGGTCAATTACTCCCCCTATTGTCCATACCATTCTTAGAAATGTGGTAAATTAACTTTATAACATTATACTCCACTTTCAAGGTGCTTTATTACCCATTATATAATGTCTAAAGGAGGTTTTATTAAAGAAAGGATATGTGTAAATAATAAAAGGTATATGCATAGTCATTATAGGTCTATAAAAAAAATTCCAAGCTTTAGAGGCATTTGACATTTCATCTCAATCAATGTTGAGGTAGATTAGATAGTTTATATGGCAAAAAGAGAGGGTTTTTTATTGGTTCATATAGGTGTGTCAAATAAATATCTTGTTCACGGAATATTTATAGATTTTTTTATGTCTCTTAGGCCTATATAAATGTTTTATAGGGTTTTTCCAGGTCAAAATAGGTCAAAAATCACCTCCTTTCTCCATAGAGCTCTTTGGCAACATTGTAGAACTAGTCAAGTTTGTGAACGGTATAAACATGAGAGAGAAGATGAGGGTCTAAGATTTTGGTAAAAGGAGGGGACCTTAGTTTTATTCCATATTGTGGCATTTTTTCTCATATTTCCTTCACCTCCTTTATGAATAATCATTAAGAAGGTGAAGGTCTCATAATGTCTTCTCCATCTAGGTAGGGTACCAATTTACTTCATTTTCTCCTTTTTAGCATGATGATAGAGGAATGGAAAGTTAGGGAGCTTATAAAGGGTTTGAACCATCTTTATACACCATTATAAATACCCATTTTATACATTTTAACCATCAAGAGACAAGAAACCTTCTTTAGAGTAATCTACAGGTTGATAATAATAGGGTTCTTGAGGCTTCAAGGTCTCCAATAGTTACAAAGTCTTAGTGAAGTATCAAAACTCTTCAAAATCCCCATAAGGCTCTAAAAAATGGATATTTATTTATTTCATTGATTTAAAATCCATAAAATGGTCATTACTCATAGTTATATATGTAGTCAAATGGTCTAAGTCAAATCAACAAGTCTACAGATCTATCTAAGGGTTTCCAACACAATGATTACAAGGTTTTTCAAATTATAGTGAGATATTTCATAATTATTATTAAATATATTCCAATATTAGGGACTTAATATACTTTGTTTTGATAGGAATTTATATACTTTAGAGTTTTCATAATGGCCTAGATTTAATTAATGAATCATGAACCCTCCTTGAAGACTGATAAACATATTTTCAAGGATTAAGTAAGATTGTAAAGTCTATGGGGGATGATGAGAGAGATTTAGGTCCATATCCAAAAATGTATTCTCAAATTTTCATAAGAAATTTATCTCTCAAGAGGTCTAACACACTCTCTTTCACACCTCATATGAACTCTTAAGATCTGAATCATAGTTACAAGTGAATTTACATCTTGAAAAGGTCAAGTTAATGTAGCATAAGGGTGTGAAGGGTTAAAAACCATTTAATAAATGTTTATAATGGTTAAATAATTTATTAAGGTAGTTATAAAAATTTAAGGTAGCCTTGAAAATATTAAGGTTTAATGTTTATATTGTATCATCTTTGTTTTAACCATCCCTTATGAAAATACCCTATTGATAAAATATAAACTATGTTAGGAAAATAAACCAAAATTTGAAGGAGGAGATCAAAAATATTAATAAATTTATAGGTATCCTCAACCCAAGAGATCAAATTTCCATGAAAATTTATCTTGCAGTGTACCCATCTCAAATCTTGAAGTTAAGGAGTCCTAACAGACCTATGTCAAGTATAGACCTTGTTTAGAGGTGTCTAAAATAAAATGAATGACCAAGTTCGTTAGAATATTATACATACCAAAAATATGTTTCAATTTAATTTTAAATTCAAATGGAGTACTATGAGGTCATTTGCAAACTTGTTTAGAAGAGACAAAAATTCTAACGAGGCCTAGGAAGATAACCACTGGTATGTGGGTAATATGTGAAGAGATTAGGGTTTTTAAGTGAAAAAATCAACATAGGGGATCTATAATTATATTTTTTTCACTTATAAATTTTTTATAAACCTCATAGAACTATCAAAGTCCCCAATTGAGGAAGAACTGCATCTCTTACCTTTCATACATGATCAAGGGTGTCAACTATTACCATAAGTAATGAAAAAACATAAGTGATTGAGTGTGAGATAGGATAGATAAGGACCAAGAGGCCAAAATAATAAAAATGACCCTAAAAATATATTTCCACCACTTAATATAACTCATAATATATCCATACACCTAATAAGTATCTATAAGACTAATGAAGGGCCTTCAACCCTATCTCCAAAAAATGCAAAGGCAATATACATTGTGACCTTGAATTTGAATCCTATAAGAAGTTAAGTGGGATCATAGGAATATTAAAATTATACTAGGAAATTAAGGAAACATTTTTTAGGTTATATAGGTATCCAAAATGAAGAGATAACTCTCACACAAGATACCTAAACCTGTAGGTAGGACCTTAGTAAGAAGATGAAAGTATGGGAGATCATACAAGGAGGTGAAGTATAGAGATTGAAAATAGGGTCTCTACCTCATATAAATTTTATCATTGTTTTTAATTTGAAAATAAATATTAGTTTTATGATACTAAAATCCTAATGGCCTAAATAGACCCATTAGGCCTAAATAGGCATGTGCAAGCCTCTGTATGAGAATCTAAGGATATTTTCATATTTAGGTGATATTATGAAGTTAGAAATAGTTTATATGAAATTTGAATATATTGGGTTCATATTAATCATGTGATTATATTCATGTCAATCTCAAAGTGATAGTAAGGATGGAGTTCATGCTCACAACTTAGATAGACCTAGTTGTCACCTCTAGGCAGAGTACCCAAGAAGAGTTAAATCAAGTTTAAACCCTAAATAAAGATGAATTAAAAGGATGAAAACAATTATATTTTATTTTTTGTTAATATTTATAATCATTCATTGAGTAACTTGGTCCTTTGAAGCTAAAAAGGAGCCCCATGGCCTAAATAGGCATGTTAGGCCTAAAACTAGCATGTACAGGCCTATGACTAAAAATTAAGGATGGATGCATGTTTTGGGGGTGATTAAAGGTTATAAAAATAATAAGGGGGTATATATAAATATCATAATATGGGTTAATAGTTTATAAACATAAAAAATTAAAAGAAAACTCAAGTTTTAGGCCTTTAAGGTCAAACTAGCCGAGAAGCCTACAAACCCTAGGTAGAAGAATGGGAAGTCTACAGGAACTTGGATGAGTGAACAAGGAAAAAAACATGAATACATGTGTTTATGGTTATCATAGACCCATAAGAAGTTTTATAGTTCAAACTAATTGCATTTTTATCCTCTACTCTTTGTTTCTCTTCATCGACCCCCCAAAATGCATGTTTTTCAACCTGAGAGCAACTTTCTTCACATTGGAACTACATGGATCAGATGCATGGTGTCCTCAATATCTAGGGAAGGTTGAAGGGGGTTATTTACTAAAATTTATTGTTATTTTTTTTTGTTTCAATCCCTTAGGGCTATGAACAATCATTAAGAGGTTAGACCACTTTGAACCTACCTAAATCAATCTTAAGGACCCAATGGAGGAAAAATTGAATAAAATGAACTAAAATGCACTTAAATGGTCCTAAAAACACTTGAAACTCATAGTGAACTCTTAATAGGTCACATCCATTCCATTGGTCATACAAAATACTATATGGATTCATTATAAATTGTACTTTTTCAAGGTTTCAAGATGGAAAAAAGGTCCTAATCAAGTTGAAGTGTATTAGTTCATGGGAAAGGGTAGTTTTATTAAATATTCCAAATTTTAAAATGAAAAAATACTCTTGGATCCTCTTAGAAAATATTCTACAAGTCTAAGCAAAAGAGCCAATCTAGAAAGGCTAGTAAAAGGTGACCTATTCACCTAGATGGGAAAAGTTACATGGTGTGAGCTATTAAAGGTATAATTCATGATGTGATATTATTTTTTATACCTAATACACAATCAATTATCCATATTTAAAGTTTTTATGTGAGTTTCATGGTCATCCAAATAGTCAAGAATAAGTCACTAGGGTTATTTGTTTAATAGGCATGTTTTGTCAATAAGAGAAGATGTTTTCTTGGCATGGAGGGATACTATGGAGTAAAAGTAGATAATTAATCATGTGTAACCACCTTAATTAGGAGAGTAGACTCATTTCCTATCCATTATGAAGTATTGGTTAATTTTCTAAGGCTTATTAACATACAAGAAGGAAGGAGGCTACTTAATTATATATGAAGGCCTAATTAGACCACATGATACATTTGTAACTATGAAAATCAAAGGGAATTAACCATGATTGGTGTGAAAATGATTTTCATGGGGTTGAATAATTTTTAATTATTCTCCACCACTCCACTTCAATTCCCAAAAGCTCATTGAAGACCGCAACTAACCTAGGTAATGTATGAAAATAGTATGGACGGTTATTTGGAACTATATGTTGGAGTGAATTAGGGTCATAATGACCTATCCTCCACACTTGTACACCAATATTCCATTCTCTTAACTCATATTCTTATATAAAATTTAGGATAGAAGGCCATTTTAGTTATCCCTTGACTGGGTATGAGGAAACTCTACCTAAATGTGTACCTTGTGCATCTCTTAAGCTAATACAAGGATTGGTTCATATTTTATGATATTGGTTTAGTGTGTTATGATTATTTTATTTGCATATGTAAAATTATTATCTCCCTTTTTATGTCCTTACCTTACCTAGTTTCTAGTATGTTATCTTATGTACATCATGTGATGTGTCAAAGTATTGGTAACTGTGTTTGAAGATTAGTCTAGTGGATGGTGTCTTGAGCAAGCCTCTTATCCATTACCTTCAAATTGAAGACATCCATCATAGCCTTCATAGGAAACACTGATGTCCATAAACATTGAAGGGAGTGATCTAATTAATTTATTATTCATTAGTGTTATTTAATGTTAGTTAGAGTGGATACATCATATTGGTGCATCATCCCTAGTATCATAGGTCTATTTAATGCATTTCACTTCACCCAAATAAATTAGTAGGTTTATTATTTTAGACATAATGGATGCACTAGAGCATCTAGCCTCATAAACTAGAGGTTTAGCCTTGCCACAAGTCACCCACAGCCTTGGGATAATCCCACGTTACCCCAAACTTGGAGGTAGGCTTGAACAACCTCCTCCTAGGCTATAGTTTGGAGTGTTAACATGTAATACATATTTTATCTATGTTAGTGTAGTTAGTTTTATCACACATACATAGTTCAATTTTTATTTTCAAGGGTTTGAAGATAATTATAATACCTAGGTCCACTACATCAATCCAAATTTACTACTATCTACCCACAGGGCACACAAACATAGGTACATAAGTTCCTTATTTTACACATTCATCCATTTTGGAGATTCTTACACATAATTCTGATTGCCAGGTTACATATCTCTAAACTTTATATCATATATTTAGCATTTTTTATATCTTGATAATGATCATCTTACACTACTCAAATTTTTTGCCAATTACTACTATTCTAGACTTAATTTATGTACTTTTCTCTTATATAAATTTATAATACCTGATCATGCATACTTTCATTTATAGATTTAATAGTTTAGACTTAATTGTGCCTTTATGCTTATACATCTATTTGAGGGCATTTGAATATGTCATTGTTCTACAGATCTATGCCACTTACTTTCATTATATGTATGCTTTGTACATGTGCCCATGTATTTGTGTGTGCACTTCTTGGTTATTTATGTGGATATTTGAATATGTCCTTCAATGTGGATCTAAGCCAACTTTCTTGCTATTTATGTATCTATATATTTAAACATGTACTTATATGTATTAATTTATTAGATTTAGTGACATATGCCCATGTCCCTTATACTATGGCCCCTTGGCCTACTTTACATGCCTTATGTGTGTTGTATGTATGCTTTCATGTATGTATCATAGCCATGACACTTATCTCTTTCTTTTTACACACTCTAGTTTTAGATTCCATGAGGTACCTCATGCATCTCCCTTTCTTCCCTAGGTGTCATGATGAACATCATGCCCCATCCCCCTAGGTAGTTACTAAGTTCATTACTCAGATTTATTGTTCAAAGACATGATTACTTGTTATATCTATCTTGGCAGCCTTGTGAATGTTATATCTAAAATACATTATACATTACCAACTCATGATTAGATTATCTTACATCATAATGTCATCTATATATATTATATTGGTTTATTATGTAGATATAATGTATGATCAAGATAACACATATCATGCAAATATTTTTATTATAAGAATAGTTCTTGCATATGTTCAACAACTCCCCTCAAAATATTGGGCATTCACATAGGTTTTTCATAGAGATCAGTCCATTTGAATGCACTCAGTATAATTTCCATCAAGGCACATAATACAAAGCTTAGTTTTAGAAAAACACAATGTAAAATAGTCAGACAGAGATCAAAGTTAGTCAGGAAAAGAAAATAACATAATAAGACACTAAAACCACAATGTTATTGTCCAAGGTATAATTTTATTGTCTAATAGCCCTAGAAGTATAAAAATTGAGGTTTTACATAAAGGCACAATAGTTATAGTGTAGGTTTGCATAGATTCAATTATAGATTATCAATTTTTTCTTAGTTTTCCACAAAATCATACTAGTTTTCTAATATTAGGGGCATCATGCATGGCATGAGTAATATTGTTTCTATTTTAGATGCTCAGATATAGATTATTAAAACTTAGTCTAAAATCCATATGTTCATATATCAGATTTAGGGGCATGTGTACAACACATTATTTATATATACTTAATTATATAACTATTGGTCAAATGGAATGGAAAACTCCATGTAATTCTCTACGTTATACATACTAGACACCATGTTACAATTAATGTACTAGATTAATGCTTTACTCTATCTACAATGATAAGCATTACCATATAGTCCTTGTGCTACATACTTGAGTGCTTTAGGAGGCCCCTAGGCTAATTGTCATTCTAGATTTCTTGAGTGGCCATAAATCCATTATATATAGTTTTAATTACAATAATACAAGTTTAGTTACATTATGAAACTCAGTTATAGATGCATATACTACACCTGGGTAGGAAATCATGGATTCATAGTCTACTTGAGTTCTTGATACAACTATATAAGAGTGTTGGACAAGCCATCAGTCCAATTCAACTTATTCATAGGTAATTATCCATCAAGTAGGGGTAGGAAATGATGGATTCAATACTAGATTGAGCTATTAAGACACCCACACATGAGGATTGATCAAGCCATCAACTTAGTCTAAGATATTCACTAATTGATCACTATCTATGCACACAAGATGACACTCATTTTATGCATTAGTTCATATACATAGTGAGGTGTGTTCATTCATTTTCTCTCTCATATCTCTTTACTTAATTTTTTTTGTACTTTTGATATCTCTTGAGAAAGGACAAATCTATGTACATTTAATTTTTAGGATATGCAATAGAGAACACTTCACATACTCATATCTAAATTCATAGACCTTAACTCACAAGTATAGGTACACTTTTTTACCCTTTATCCAAGTCATTTCACTTTGCTATATTTCTAGAATAAATGGGGGCAAATGTAACCATGTAAAATTAACACTTGATTTCTAAGAGTGTTACTTGATTCCACCCATTCTTAAATTATACATATACCTATCTTAGGGCTTATTTAGATAATTATCTATCTTTTATATAGGCCACACACATCCTTAGACATCTCAAAATTAGTCCTAGACCCTTCTTTAGCCATCTAGGTCCCTAATACCTTAAGTTCTACCACTTGGACACTAGCACCATAGGTGGACATTAATTCCATAATGTTATAATCATATTTGGGTGTTATTGTTCTTTTCCCTCTTTTTAGCTCTAATGGATATTTTTTTAATTCCTAAAACACCTAGGGTTAGCCTAGACCAATTTCAAACCATGCACAATCATCGGATACACACACACACACACACACACACACACACACACACACACACACACACACACACACACACACACACACACACACACACACACACATACATATGTATATATATACATATACATATATATATGTATGTATATATATGTATATATATATATGTATATATATATGTGTGTATATATATATGTATATATATATACACATATATATATATACAATATATATATACATATATAATCTATATATATATATATATATATATATATATGAATTTTAGCCCTTTATCCACTAAATGGAAATTAGATGTAAATACACAAATAAACTCAGAACAAGTTGTGTACAATCAAGGTTATTAATCCTTATTTTGTCCTACTTCTGTATACATTCATTCACATCCTTACTGAGCTTAGAGTACACATAATTCTATTATCAAGCCTCACTCAAAGCACTCAAACCAACATTCATATTATATTCAATTACACTTGTATAAACAGTTAGGTGGGGAGAACTACATCAGGATTGATACCTCAAAGTATTGGTATTTAGGAAACTCTCATCACATCAAGGTGTTGAGGATGTCCAACCTACCCCACTAACACCACACACTTACTATTTGTGCCAAGCTAAACTCCCTATTAACATGGAGGTATAGGGTTTGCATATGAAATCAATCACAATAGGTCATTTATAGTGAATCAATGTTTTTCCACATAGGAACAAGCTTGGTAGAATTAGACACAGGTGTTCCTAGAAGCTCATTATAGTTTTGACACTTAGGACACTAGTGCCATAAGTGGGCACTAGTGACACAATACTACTATCCAAGGTAGGGTGCTATTGTCTAAGATGTTTTTTGACACCTGAATCCTATTTTTGACACTCAAATCAGCTCTTATACCATTTTTTAGCCTATAGATCCTTCATCTCAGGTAGTTTCTATCTAAGTATCCATTTATCTCCTTCAATGCTATTATGAGAAATATAAGTTTACTTTAGTTATTTTAAAAGTTAATTATTGTATTTATTGCATGTTTTATATCCTAATTTACTTTATTCCACCCCTTTATCAACCTAAGGCTTATACTCCATAAAGCCTAAAAAAATCAATTCACTTGTATATACTTATAAATTATATCCTCGATGTCATTATTATAAACAATCCTTACTTATATCCTACCCTATTTTTTGGTACACCATCATATATACATGTTTGATCTATTATGGTCTTCTCCATTTTTATATATTAGAATATATGTATATCAATATCCATATTCACCTTACATGCAACATGTATCTTGATCTAGAGTTTCAAATACCATATGATTATCCCATGAATATTTGTAAGTGTGAAAAAGTGGAAATTGTGGGAAACTATGCAAAGAAAATCAATGGTCCTTATTTTATTTAAAAAAATATAATTAAGTAAAATGAAAGCAAAATTATTCTATAAACAACAAAGGAAAATAATACGTCCTAATATAAATAAATAAAAATATATAAAAATAAAATTAAGTCAATCTAAAAACTACCAAAACCAAAGTTATAATTATTAGGAGGGTGGTTTGGAAAATTTATGTGGAATATTTCCCATTAATTGATTAAATAAGATTACATCATTTTAATTTATCAACATAATAGTAATATCCTTTTATTCCCTTAATAATTCAATCAAATTCCTTATTTTATATGCAAATCAATTTGCATGCATATGCTCAACATGACAATTTTACTAAAAATTGAAATCTAGATGAATAGTCATTAGAGACATTTACATCAAATTTAATATAGGAATAATAATGAGATTTAATTAATTAAATTTTAAATACTATGATGTTTAAAATGAGAGGTTAAATAAATACCCAATTTTCATGATTTGGATTAACTGTTAAAGAGACATCTTCTTTTACTTTTTATTATATACATCCATTGTGCTCTTATAAATCTAAAATTTGATCATAAGAATTGATTAAACCCTAAAAAATTCTGAATTCAACATCATTTAAAACATCCATTTTAACTTCTTTAATAATTTCATCACTCATAAAAATGGTCTCAATGGAAATTTATTAAACAAAATTAGTGTCCAATATTGATTTCTATTTATTCTTTTGTAATTCCAATGGTGTATGAGTTTCCTCTCCATCATATTAAGAGTTAGAATAATGTCTAAAAAAAAATTTAATTGTAACATATTTATTTTTATCCAAAATATATTTTTGTTTTTAAAAAATATAATCTATTCATCACTTAATATAATTAATGGGAGAAAAAATGTTTTAAATGACTAAAAAAAACAAAATTCAAAATTTATTAAATTTTGTTATAAGTTTGATTATCTATC
This sequence comes from Torreya grandis, assembly GCA_037957365.1. Lineage (NCBI taxonomy): Eukaryota > Viridiplantae > Streptophyta > Pinopsida > Cupressales > Taxaceae > Torreya > Torreya grandis. The sequence continues at coordinate 186,526 of JARHVA010009095.1, read as the reverse complement.
ATAGTGATTTTAAAAGAGTTATAATTTTTCACATGGACTATATCTAAATGCGGAAACTATTGTACACCTTAATAGCCTTAAAAAAATTCAAAACTAAAGTATTTATTGTAGACATTATAACAAAGTGTTTTACTTATTTTATGATTTACGTTATAAAAATAAAGTAAAACTAGGGTAGATTTAGATTATGTAAAAGAGAAAATTAATCATACAAATATAAATTTAAAACAAATATAAATATTTCACTTACTATTTATAGAATTTAATCTACAAAGATGAATAAATGAACTTAGCTGATTTTTAAATTTAGGTTGCTCATTATGTTATCTTATTTTGGATTTAGTAGTCTGAACAAGATAGAAATTTTTGAATAATTAATGTTATTTAATTATGTATAAATTAATAATATATAATTATAAACATATAATAATAGTTCTATTACACTTTATATTTATAGAAATGAGAAATTAGATGGGATACTTAGCTTGTTTCAGTACTATTTCAGTCTGTGATAGTGTATAGTCATCAACAGTGCTTAAAAATGCATTTGTGGTGGTCTAGATCAAGAAGTTGACTATCAGAACCTACCTAAATAAATATAGTAATTAAAAAATTCATTTGGTAATTAAATTTATCTATCTTTTTTTGGATATGTCCTTGTGAAAAGTTCTAGATTATTTTATTATATTATATGCAATTTTAGAGTCTCAGTCTTGTGCACATATTTAAATTTGTTTTTTTATTCTTCACCTTGAAACCATAGATATAGTTTTGAAAATTTATTCACCCATAAAAATTATTAGATAATATGGGTTAATTTTTCCTCAAACACATCCCATTTCCTATACTCTCTTACTCTAAATGGGGATCAAATCACACATAGTTCTCCCACCTAAAAATGTGTGTGATCAATAATGATATAATAGTATTAAAAATAATATTATTTGGATTTTAATACTTTAAAATATATGATTTTTACATTGAAATAGTATTTAAACATGGATCGATTGCTTTTCATTTAAAGGTTTTTCTAATTTGGATGCTTTATGGAAGTTACTAACAGATGTGAAGACATATTCCTTCATGTGTTATATGTTTTATTTGATAATTTCCATATAGTAACATGCTTAGGATTAATGTATGTATATATAGGAGACTCTTTTGGTAATTTACTTCCATATTGACATGTAAAACATGTGGGGTAACCCAAAGGAGAGTTTAAATTTTGGAAAATAGTTCTTACCAATGCATAGATAGATCTAAAATAGATAAATTTGGTACCCATATCCATATGAATATTTTATAAAAAAACCAATATATGGGAAAAAAATGATCTAAGATCAATTGATAATATACTTATGATAGTAAACTATCTACGCATCTACTAGGGAGATCATGTATGTGAATGAAAACAAATCAGGAAGGTCATGCCCAGTGTAGTGTTAGATTACAAAGAGGATTAGTTCAAACATTAGTCATAAAAACCACAAAATAATGCATAATAACTAAAAATATAGGCCAACCTATTTAATGAGGTTTTAAAATGATAATAAGAACTAATTGAAAGAAATCATGTATGTATATTACCTTTCCAAATGATTCTACCATCCAAAAAGAGCTCTAAGTGTGTTTTTACCCTTGATTTGGTGTTCTTGTCTTTGTAAACAATGGATTGTAAGATCCTCCATTATCACAAGATAACGATGCATAACCTAGGCTCATGATATAAAAAAACTAATATGCCTATCAATTGAAGCTATCCTATTACAAATAAAACACAATAATCAACACCAATAGAAATATTGTAGGGATAATCTTGCATTATAAGTTTACACAAATTAAGCTTAAAAATAATGTTCTATGCCCTTGTAATTATATATTTTTCAAATGGGTCAAGATCAGCCATGACCATCCATATTAATATTGAGATATTTGGCCATGAATTAATCTAATATTGCATAATAAATCCATAAATATCCTCATAAATATTTGGGAGGAAGAGGCATTAATGAGGCATGGGTGCCCATAAAACTACTATTTTTTACATTTATGGGTTATGGATGCCACCCCATTTATCATGTAATTAGGTGAATTAGATATTCATAATCAATTTCCAATAAAAAAATATTTAATTTACTCCATGGAATTCTTACTTTAGCTCATAATTTGGTTTAATTTGCTTAAGATTAATTAATTTTGGTGAAACTTTTTGGAAACTGGTGAAAAATTAATCAAAATGGTCAAAAATTCATATTCATTTAGGATGTTTCTAACACAAAGTAACAAAGGTACATTAAATGTACTAAAAAAATCAAAATAAAAGGGTGATATAGAGCACCAAAATGCAAAATCATCATTTTGACTCAAAATGATTTAAGAAAAGTTAGGAATCACATAAAATGCATTTCCCTATTCAAGGATACATTACCCTAAATCATGAATTGTATACAACAAAATCAAACCATTTAGTTTTTTTAAGTTATTTTGTCCTAAATTATGTATTTGAGTGTAATTCAAGTAAGATTGACAATTTTAATACAAATAGTGTTAGGAATTGGATGTCTACATTTTACCCCTATTTGAGAATGTGTAGTGAGACATTTAATAAAAGTAACATCTTTTCAAAGAAAATATTTGTCAAGAAGAAATTAGAAATGACCCATGACACCCCCTTGAGAGGACATACTAGGATGGAAGAGAAGGATGGACTCTAAAAAGAGAGGGAAAGTGAGATTAACCCATGGAACATATTAAATCTGGATGAGTTAAAGCTTGCACACATTAATTCCATAAATTATCAAAATATAATTAGAATATAATGGGCCCCAAGGATGGGGGGAATGGTCAGGATACAATCCAAAAATAGAAGTGACACACTTCAAACACACCCAAAACTAGGGTGTAAGCTACATGCTTCAGAGTCGATCAATTCTGAGACAAGTTACACACTAAAACATTTCCATAATGGGAAAAGGTGTGGAGAAATTGGAATTATAATAAAATAAGAATGTGGTCTCCAAAGATATAAGAAATAATAATGTTCTCTATTAGATAAAATATGATCATGATAAGTAATTTTCCCCTAGTAGAGCAGATTTTGATAACTCGATAAAGATTAGTTTACCCCTATATAGATGATTTTATTCAATGGTAGGTTCAAATTTTATTCCCAAACATAGGCAAATTGGTAAGAAAAAATATTAAGGACATAACCTATCACATAGATTAAATATGAGTAGGCACAAATATAGATGCAATGGTGTAATTTTTGTAAAAGCCATAAAGAACCATGCATACAAGAATATACAAAGAGATAAAATAAATGAAAATAAAAAATAAGGTAGCCGATATGACCCGAGATACATCATGTATTCAAGTGTTGCCTACATATTCTAGATGGACCTCAAGCCAATGTAGTTCACCCAAAAGTGAGAGATAATGGAATGAGGGATGAAGAAATCTAACTAATTGTTTGATTATACTCATGATATATGGAAAGAGATGCATATCTAAGCATAGAGTCAGGTGCTAAACCTATTGAGCCTAGTTTATGCATGGTGATATTGAGAGCTATTTATTAGAGCTGCATTGACATTAAGACTTGAGACCAAAGCACAAAGTGTTTTCTATAGAAAAATAAGTTAGGCATCATAAGTATGAGTAATTCATAATGACATTTCATTTCAATTGCATGAAGTCAGTTCAAATGTCAATACTTGTAACTAAGGATAATGGTAAAAATTTACCAAAACTAGAGTTACAACTATTTTCCTCTTATTTTCACTGCCACTAAAGTAAATTTAAAGAAGAATCATCCTTTCAGATTTGAAAAGATTTGGATGCAACACCTACAGTTTGAAAGTAAAATGGAAGAATGGTGGAATATTGATATTGAGGGTATGGCCCTTTTTAGAGTTGTTTCTAAGCTCAAAAATGTTAAAAGGGAAGTTAAAAAGTGGAACAAGTATTGTTTTGGAAATATCTTTGAAAAAAAGACTGCTATAAAGGAGGAAATTTGTAGAACTCAGGAAAAAATTCAGAAAGATGGATACACTTCTGACCTCCTTACTAAAGAAAATGAGCAGTTGGTTTAATATCAAATATTATCACTAAAGAAGAAATATTTTGGAGACAAAGATCCAGGTTGTTATGGTTGAGTGAAGGAGACAAAAACACAAAATTCTTCCATCTATCCACTTTAAAGCATAGAGCTAAAACTCATATTCCATATCTAAAAAAGGGAGATCTAAAGATTTTAGAGGAAAAGGATATGAAGGAGGAAATGCTATCCTTTTTCTCATCCCTTATGAAGGCTGATCCTAATATTAATCTGGAAAGTCAGGCTGAAATCCTACGAGTGATTCCTCCTTTGGTTTCGAAGGAATAGAATAAAATGTTATGTTCAATCCCAAAGGATGAGGAAATCTTTAAAGCCGTCTATTCTCTAGGAGGAGATAAAGCACCTAGACCTAATGGCTTTCCCATGTTCTTCTTTCAAAAACTATGGAAATTTGTTGGTAAAGATGTAAGTGATGCTGTGAAGGAATTATTTGGAGCTAAACAAATGCTTAAGGAAGTTAATTCCATCATTTTGTGTTTGATTCCAAAGAAGATTGGAGCTGATTCTCCTGTTTAGTTTAGACCGATTAGCCTTTGTAAGTCTTTCTACAAGATTATGTCCAAATTTCTTACTTCCAAACTTATTCAAGTGATTCCTTCGATAATTGTTGATCAACAAAATGGTTTTATCCTAGGTAGACAAATTATCAATTCTATTATTACTACTCATGAGAATATTCATTCTTTGTTCTACTCTAACAATCAGGGTTTCATAATGAAAGTTGATATTGCAAAAGCCTATGATAAGGTTGACTGGTTATTCCTTTCAAATAGTCTTTCAGCTTTTGGCTTTGAACAAAAGGTGGTTGGAATTATTTATCAGTTGATTTCTACTTCCTCTATTGCTGTATTGGTAAATGGAAGCTTATCCCACTTCTTCAATCCATCACGGGGGTTGAGACAAGGGGATCCTATATCCCCCATTCTTTTTGTAATTATGGCCAACTGCATGGGAAGATATATAGGGGATTTGGTCTATAAAGGTTTATCTAAGGGATTAAAACCCTCTTCTCATCCCCTAATTTGCTCCCATGGACAATTTGTCGATGATACTATCTTCATGGGAAAAGCTGAAGTCAAGGAAGCAAGAAATTTAAAGCAAGCTATTATTTTATATTCTTCTACCTCTGGTCAGTTGATTAATTGGAATAAAAGTGTAGTGTTCTTCATTAATACCCTTATTTAGAGATAGAATAAAATTGCTAAAATCCTTGGATGCTCTATAGGATCTTTCCCCTCATCTTACTTGGGTCTTCCTCTTGGGTTGAAAGCCCCAGAAGCCTTCTGGGAGGATCTTATCAACAAATTTAGTAAGAAAATTGTGGGATGGAAAGGAAATATTTTAAGTCAGGCAGGAAAGTTAACCCTTCTTAAAGCTAGTCTTCAAAGTATACCTACTTATGCTTTAAGTCTTTTCAGAATCCCTACCAAATTTGCAGAAGCTATTGAAAAAATCCAAAGAAATTTTCTATGGACTGGTACTGAGGAAAAAAGGAGGATGCCTTTAATTGCTTGGGATAACATATGTAAACCTTTCAGGGAAGGGGGGTTGGGCATAAGGAAAATTAGAAGTATGAATATAGCTCTCTTAGCAAAACTGGGATGGAGAGTTTACAATGAAAATAAAGAATGGAGTAATATATGGAAGCATAAGTATTTATTCAATGCAAAATCCCTTTTTGATTTATTTTCTTACCCTGATGTAACTCGACCCTCTTCCATATGGGGGGCTATTCAGGGAACCAAACAAATTCTAGAAAAAAGATGCTCCTAGAAAGTTGGTAATGGAATTAAGGTGAAATTCTAGGAGGATGCTTGGTTAAAAGATTACCCTTTGATAGAGGATTTTCAAGATAAAGAGCTAGTTGATCGATGTAAGCAAAGATATGGTATATTTGTAAATCAGTATTGGCAGAATAATTCTTGGGTGAATATAATTGATCTTGATCAAGATTTCAGTAATATACAATTATCCCTCAATGTTATCTCTCTTTATCCTTATCTTGAGGATAAGATTATCTAGCATGATGATCCTAGTAGATGATTTAAAGTTTCTACCATTTTTATTTCAAAGGGAAATGGTAATCAACCTTTGTGGTCATATGCCTGGATCAAGGGGCTTATCCCCAAAATAAAAATCTTCTATTGGACTCTGCTTCAAAATAAAATCTTGACTCTTGACAACTTGTAGAAAAGAGGAATATATGTGGTTAACAGGTGTATTCTATGCAAAAATGGTTTTGAAGATAGAGATCACTTGTTTGTGAACTGTTCTTATACACAACAAGTTTGGAATGAGATTCTCAATCTCTGGGGTATAGATGGGTCCATCAAAAAAGTGTGGAACTATCTTTTAAAAGTTGGTAGTATCCCTCTAAGAATCCTGATTTTCTTTTTTCTGGAAATTAACACTTCTTCATATTTGGTGGGGCATATGGAAAGAAAGAAAGAAATAATAGAATATTTAGAAGTAAAGAACTTCCAGGATGGGTGTTGGGTCAGAATATTAATAGAGCAATTAAGGAGAATTTTTTATCACAGAGGGATCCTAATCTAACCTTTCAAATTCATAATCCCTTAAGATCTGAAAGGCCTAATGTGAAAATTGAAAATCCAAGATTAGGTGTAAAATAGAATGTCCCCCCTTGTGGATGGATCAAAGGAAACTTTGATGGAGCTGCTAAAGGGAATCCAAGAAAAGTAGGATGTGGAGGAGTCTTGAGAGATCATGTGGGAAACATAATTGATGCTATTGCTATCCCTATTGGTAAGTTGAATAGTCATATTACTAACGCTACTGCAGCCCTTCAAACCATTAAATTAGCTATTGAGTCAGGATTTTCTAAATTATGGTTGGAAGGTGACTCCTTGAATATCATAGATATCTTAAATAACAAAAGTTTAGTTTCATGGTCTATAGAGGCAATAGTGATGGAAATTAAAGCCTTAATTCAAAAATTTGAAAAAGTAACCCTAACCCATACTTACCGTGAAGCCAATGGGGTTGCTGACTGGATAGCTAATCATGATGTTTGAATAGGGCATAAGGTGAGATGGCAGGATGCATTAAATAAGAATGTTGATCTCAAAGTGCTTATTAATTATGATGCCATTCATTCAAAGGAGGGAAAGATCTACTTGGAATAACAAGTTAATAATTTGGTGGAGAGGCCTCATGGTGGAAGGATTACATTCATTGAATAGACACATTCATGAGAAAGTAAAGCGGTTATTGCATGTGCCAAAAAATGGGCAAGTTCCATTACAAGTTGATAACAACTGGTTTCATTGCTTAGTAATTAGTGTCTAGGTGTTGCTGGAAAATTGTATGGCTTGCAAAATGAAAGGTGAACCAAGGAAGTAGGAACCTAAAAGTTTTTAAGACTGGAAGGCAAAACATGATGTTTGGAAGATTCTTCAGAGAGTAAAGGTCATGAGTTACTTGGAGTGGCTGCATGGTTCTAAACCCCATATAATGATGGCATTTTTCAAAAATTGGGTTGACGATAGGGTAACCCTCCATGGTATCATGGTGAAGCTCACTGAGGAATTCATAGTGGAGGTCACTGGGCTTCCAATGAAGGGTATAAAATTCTCTAAGCAGACTAGTATATCTAATGAGGCATATAGCAAATTCCTAAAGACGGATGCTGAGGAGCAGTAGTTAGAAAAGAGTGGAGATTTTTTTGACCTGGAGTAGATAAAAGGAATATAGAGAGACATCTTACGTTACATCCATGAGTATTTTATACTTGATGGAAGAAGTAAAAGAGTCCATAAATTTCATTTTGTCTTTCTTAATCATTTTAGGCACAAAGTTAGAATCTCCTTCCCTTTCTATTTGTGCTTCTCACTACTCCAAAGTCTATTTGCTCATAGAAAAAAGGAGTCTCACCCTATATTACATGAGGGATTGATCCTAATAATAGAAGGTTTATGCAAAAACAATGCCATTGACCCGAATCCTTATTTGGACAAAAATAAGGATTCACAAAGTAAGAAGAATGAAATAGTGAAGGGGAAAGAAAAAGTTAAACCCAAATCCTCCAGCTTTAAAAAATAGATTGTTGATGAGGAAACTGAGTGGGAAAGCACTGAAAGTTCTGAGGAGGAGAGTATGGAGGAAGAGGAAGGAACAGATAGTGGGGAATCCAGCTCTAATGAGGAAGGTAAAGATAAAAGTGAGAATGAAAAAGAAGGGGACACTATAGAGGAAAAAATAGAATAGAAAAACTCTGATCTTGAGGATAATCAGCAAGTGTTGGGGGAAAGTGAAAAAGAAATGGATGTTTTATTTGAGGATATTGCTTCGAAAATAGAGAAGGAACATATAGTTTAGGAGGCCTATCATGCAATGGAAACTAGAGAACAAGTAAAGGACGATCTTGTCCACAACAAAAGCCCTGTTGAAACTAAAGAATAGAAAAGAATGGAAAGGGAGATCAAACTAAAAAAGATGAAGTCAATCCAAAAGAGAACACTGAAGATTTTAGTGAGATTTGGCAAAATGATAGGAGGCATCCCTTCATGAATTCGGCCAAATGCAAAGCTAATGCTATCCTTCAAGTTGACTCATGGATGTATAAGGAAATAATGGGCCTCAAGAAGAAAATGGAAATAATGGAACATAATCAAGAAGTTGATCAGAATAAAATCAATAATTTGGAAATTTAGATAAGAGATATTCCTATCAAACTTAAAGATTATGAGAACAATCTAAGAAGGCTCATTAAGGAAAGCAGAATGAAGATGGAGGAGGTTACTTCTAGCATATGTGCAGCTACTACAAACATTAGAAAATGAGCTAATGAGGAAATAAAATCTTTGGAGGGGCCTAGTAAGAGGACCAGATAGAGCTTGAGGAAGAAAGCAATGCAAAAGGCTGCCACATTGGCTGCAATATCTATACAGGACACAACTGTGATTGGAAAGGAAGCGGTGAAGATGATCCTAAAATTAGAAGAATAGGGTCTTTCTGCTCTCACTATTCTAGTCCTTTTAGTTGGATGTTATAACTGGTTCCATTTTTTGGTTCTTTGTTTTCTTTACATACTTGAGTTTCTAGGTCTCTGTAAAACCTGGGGTCTTTCTTTTGATGATCTTGACTTGTGGTTTTAGGTCCCTATAAAACCTGTTTTTGATACTGCTCAGCAGTAGGTGTTAGGTTTGTTTTACCTGAGGGCGTTATTGTTATATCCTTCTTCCTATGTTTCAAGGTTTTGGGGTCCTTTCAAAACCTATTTTTACCTTAATCTAAAACTATTTACATTTAAACAAAAAACAAAGACAAAGATAAAATCAAAACATAGATGAACCCAAGTTAAAATCAAGATATGAATAATTAGGATTCAAATAGGGATATGAATGTTTAAAAACAAAAAAGAATAAATTAATAACATAAGATCAAGATATGGATAATAAAGATCTATGTTGACCATCAAGATGTACCTATAAAACAAACAAAGCATGACCAAATAACAAAACAAAACAAGAAAAAATCAAACAATAATCAACTAAATATGCACATAAAATATTTTTTCTTTGGAATGTTTTTTTGGAATTTTCTAAGTGTCTCAACTCAATTAAAGATTAAGAGACATGAAATAGTCTAACTTTTGAAATAGAGAATGTGTGCTAACTTAAAATTCTCACAAAACAATGAGAGCATAATGAAAAGAGGGATTGAGGTGAACTCAACATGAATTGAGCACAACCTATTCAATCCCATTATAACCTCAAGGAATAATATGTTTGCCTACACAAAAGGTGATGAAAAACTAACTAGTCTATAACAAGTTTGTAAATAAAGGCAAACAATAAGGAAAATAATAATAGTAATGGCTAGGTGATGCAACAATACATGATAAAATGGAATTGTACCCAATTTACCCATAGGTGGTTATAGTGAATAACCAAAATCATAATTCTAATTTTCTCAAAGGTAGTTATAATCATGGGTACCAAATAAAATACTAATTTTCCCATAGGTGGTTATAATTAGCAATATTAGATAAGATGATATAATGAAAGATAACTTGCTAGATCAAATGTCACATTACTTCCTAGACTATAATTCAACATGGCATTCTAAAATTATTGAAACTAGACCATAATCCCCTTGTAGAAAGTGTGGGAAGAACCAAAGGAATCAAGATCAAAATAGGTTAAGAAAGATGACAAATAATAAGGCTTGGTTAATATTAAAGACATGGTATAATAAAATGTTATAAGGAAAATAATAGGAAGATAATTAGCTATAGTGGAAAAAAAACTACCCCAAAACAATGATTGGCTTTGTTTGCTCTCAAAATAGCAAGAGTGAGAGCTCACATTACTCTTAAAATAGATAGAGCATTTAAACTTAACAATTGATCACAAAATAATATGAGCATGGCTAAGGTGATCAAGCTATCCTTAATATCAAATTAATCACTGCCTACATAGTCTCAAAAGACTTCAAGTAAATGTAGTTCAAATAGACTAGACAAATGGGACACAATGGTATAAAGTGCCTAAAATGAAATGGTCTATAGGGTTTCCCTAAAAAGATAAGGTATGATAATATATGGTTAAAATGGAAAATGAAAAATTATTTTTATGTTCTTGCTAACCTAGAGATGTACATCTTAGAAAATTTTCTCTATCAAGAACTTACTATTGATCTAGATCTCAATAATGTGTTCATGATTTTCATTGGTAATTATTTATATTTCCTTCAAAGGTTAAGACAAGATATCCTTTTAGCCTCTAAAAAGTAAAATGATATCAATGATGGTAAATAATGCTAGGCATATGATAAATGATATAAGTGGGTAATGAATAGGTGGATGATAATGGAGTGTATAATGAATGTGTAACAAATGAAAATTAGAATTTCCAAGACCATTCAATGTTTTTGATTTTGGATTCAACATAATTTTTATTTTGGTGAGGCCAATGAATTCTAAATATTCTCTCGATAGGACCACCAATTTTTTTTATTATTTGATCTTTAGAGTAGCTACTATATAATTATGTTGTATATTCTAAATTATTATGTCTTCAGTAAGAAGTGAAGAGTTTTTATGCTCAATTGTTGGTGCCTTGATGATTTTTTCACTAATTAAGTTGTATTCATTATCCCATAGTGCCTTTGAGAATTTTTGTGGATCAAAATACACATTTTCTCATTTTAGAGCAATCAGCCCTTTTTGGCTTAGGTTTGCTCAACACCTTTTGTGGTTCTTCCTTCAGCCTCTTCCTTCTTAGGATCCTTTTTCAATTTTTTTAATTGTCAACCTCCTTCTGATTCCCCCCATGTGTTATTTTGATGCTTCTTCAACCCAAATAATCTCTCATTTCCCTCCAGTGTAGTGCAGGCATGACACATGATGGCCTAGTGCTCATCTAAGGCTAGTTCATTTTGGTTAGACCTTTAGATAACACAATTGGATATAATATGAATAGATGAGGCCCACCAAATAATTTATTAGTGAACATGGTTCTAACACATGGCACCCTCATGCTCAATTTTGAAAATAAATGCCCAACTTCCCCTAGAGGAGCATCTGCTTACATGTGGTGCCCCCAGGCTCAACCTTGCCAAACAAGTGCCCACTTTCCCTAGATAAGTGCCAACTTGACATGTTTCATCCCTAAACTTATCCATGAGTAGTTTTGGTATGTCAGACATTTGTTTTATGCCATTGTCTAGTAGGAAAAATAGAGCGACCTACTTGTGGCTATAACAAGAACGAGATGAGACTTTTTATGTGGTACCATGGTGATCTTCAAAGGCAAAGTTTTTATTTTCAAATCTTATAATAACAGCATTAGATGAGAATGTGATCCCTTCCCTATCTCAAAAAATATTTTAGAACACTTAAATCCAACTTAAAGTGTCATCTATCAAATTTGAAGGCCCAGGGTCAAGGGGTTGTGGCATAACAAAGAAGCTCTAAAAATAGACATGTGGCATCACTTCACTTATCCTAAACATCATGGTCATAACAAAATGATGTAGTTGTTTCATATCTAGGATCTAGAGGCTAACTACACTCATGATCTTGAGTATCTCATTTAGTTTAAATGATATCATCATGGGCATCAGTGCTAGGATTTCTATGTGCCATTCCCATGAGAGGCCATCTCACCTAAATATTCTAGGCTCATTTATTTTGGAAGGGGGTGGTTATCATTTACTCTATAGTTTTTTTTTATTAGGATAACCATTTGTAATATAATATAATTAGCAGTAGTTAGCAATTTTTCATTCCATGACCTTAGCAAGTGATTCTCATAGGTGTGATTCGATAGTTTGTAATGTGCCCTTGAGGCATTTCTATATCATGTTCTCCATATAGTAATAAATATGAAGTAATGTTTTATGTCAATCTGAGTGTAAATTTATCTTTGCTTATCATTTATTTTCTCTACTTCTATAGTTTTGATATTTTCTTACCTTATAGATCTTAAGTCATGCTTCATACTCCATTATGGTCTGTAATGCTTAAGGGTTCAATCTATTTTATGTAATAATTGGTCAATACTTTAAATCTCTCAATGTATCACCTCAATTAGTGTTATTTTAATATAATTTGCATTTCTTTTCTTCTCCATTTTCATCCCCCAACATGGAATGAAGAGCCAACTTCTAAAATCCTAGAGGTTGCTTTATAGACCATAATTTGGTCCCACACTTGTAAATATTCCCATAGGAAGCTATTAAACTTGAAGTGAGGTTTTTAGGTGTAAATAATTTTATTTTCTAACATGATTGGTAGGATAAATCTACTATCCTAATTAAAATTTAGAGGCATGAGTTTATGAGCCATAGGTCCATAACAAGATCATAGACAGTGAATAATCTAAGCCTACTAACCCCACCTCTAGAAGATCTAACTCACTAAAGGACCATAGGGCCTCACACTAATAAAAAACAACAACAATAATAATAACTTTGTATCATGGGATAGAATCAACCCTCTTATCCCTCTGACACCCCCAACTACATGGGATCCCATTATCCTAAATTACCTAAAGGCATTCCCTAAATTCTCAAGAGAATATTTCAAGACTATGGCATAAAATATCCAAGATGTTGTAAACATGTGTAATTTACACTACACCAATGTGTATAATGTAGCCTTAAGGTTAATAATGACAACTTTCAAAGGATGGGATCTTAATTGGTACCAAGGTTTTCTAGCCAACTCGATCGGTACTTGGGATGACATAGGAGACAAATTATTTGAGTGATTCAACAAGAAATTAGATTGGTCATCCCTCCTATAGTAACTAATAACCATAAATAAAGGCTGATAAGAAGCCATTGTTGATTTCAATACCAAGTTCAAAAAGACCTGGCAAAGGTTCCCAATATCAACTTGATTGCCCACAAACATGGATATTATTTTCTACCTCAAGGCCTTCAACTTAGATATTTTGGTTATGATTCAATTATTTAGAGTCCGGACACTACCAAATGCTTATGATCTGGTAATAAGGGCTGAAAATAATTTGATAAATTCAAGAAAGCTACCTCCATGTTTACTATTGTTGGTGTTCATAGAGATATCAATACCTCTACAAGAAGAAGCCATGATTACCTTAGGATCCCCACATTATATGTATTTATATTTTCCCACTTAGGCAAGCATGTCTTCTTAATCCTCCCTAGCCATGGAGATGAATGATATGAAGACTATCTTTCAAAACTTTTCCAATGTGATAATTAGTCTCAAAAGGCAACACAATATGCCTCTAAAGCCCACTTTCAATAAATAATAAGAAAGGAGAGAAACATATCAATATAAAAAAAAAGCAAGAGAGACAAAGGATAAACCACCAAGTACCAAACCATTAGATGCAACTTGAAAATCAAATGGTTATGGTACCTAATCCCTTGCATATAGTATAACCCAGTGCAAACAAAGAGCTAGTTGTTGGCCAAAATAACTTGGTGGATGACTCTAATTCATGGTTATTTCCTTGAAATGATGCTCATGGACCCCAAAACTATCTAAGGGGCAACCTAAAATAGAAGGTTGTTGAATAATGATGATAAGAGAATGCCCCCAATTAAGCCTACACATAATAGTCTTCAAGGATTGAGAATGCAGTCTTGATGGCACAAATGCAAGGGATGACCCTAGAACAAGAAGAGGAAATATCCCCATATCATGAACTATTGTCTTGGGTTGAATGTTAATAAATAGTCTACATGAGAAAAGTTATTATGTATAAAGTCCTTCAGGTTCAATCAAACTACTACACTTATGCAAACAAAAGATTAGTTGAAAGCCCCAAAGACATTATAAGGCCAAAAGTGACCTTTGATAAATGCCTAGCACCTCATCCCTCACCTTTGACATATCCAAATATTAGTGAGGTAGTGAAAAACATAGAAAAAAATCTCAAGGTCTCACCTTAAGGGTCATACAATTTGGTGGAATAGCTGAAGAAGGTTCCAACCAACATCTCCCTCTAGGATGCCCTATCAATCCTCAAGTAGAAGTCTCTACTAAAGGATGCCCTATGAAAGGAAATACAACTATAGAACTTGCAAGGATAAAGCAGAAGGAATCTAGCATGAGATCACAACCCTAGATACCCTTTGCATTAATTCATACCAAATAAGTGGTTATCAAAACAAGTCCTACCCCATTCTATTTGACATTAATTGTGGGGAATAAATTATTGTAAAACTCCATGATCTATTTAGGTGAAATCATGATGGTGATGCCTAAACAAATAAAATATGCACTATAATTGAAGTATGAGACATTAAATAAAGGAGTGATACAGCTAGATAGGAATAATGTTCAAACCTTAGAGATCAAAAGGGATCTTCCTCTCACATTATATTTTTGTCCTAAGATTATTGTACCATAAGAAATTTTAGTGATATGCATCCCAATTATATTTAGGATATATTTGTCAAGAGACTTCACTAACAAAATAAGTAGGTACTTATCATTGGATTGGTCCCATCTAATCCTGAGGACCAAATATAGTTCAAAGTTAAAAGTGTTGTCTAAACCACTTCACCTAGAACACATATTAGACAAATGTATGATTAACTTTGAAGTAAATCACACCTCCTTTCAAGAATTGAGACACACCATATGGATATGATCAAAGGATAAAATGTTATGGACATTAGAAGTCCAAAGGAAGAAGCCCTTCTCAAATAATTCATTGAGAATGACCCATTCAAAAATTTTAATGCCACTAGCCTTAGAACCTACATAATCCATGATGAATACCAAGCCATTCTTGAGGTTGTAAATAAGAAAGGAGATCAGAATGAAGGTCTTGAAGATAAGTCGATATTCTAGACTCTACATTTTAATGACATGAAATGCAATACCAACTCTAGAGTTGGCATCCAAATAACATCTCCTTCTGGAAAAGAGACTCTCTAAGATTTCCAATTTTATTTTGCCTATACAAAAATTGATGTCAAATATGAGGAACTAGTCTATGGATTCAACCTTGTTGAGTGGATGGTCATAAAACAATTGAAGGTATTTAGTGATTCCAAATTAATAATAAGGTAGGTAAGGAGTAATGGACACAAAGAACATGCACATGAGATATTACCACCACTATATATGAGATATGATTGAATCTTTCAAAGACTTCAACATTCATATCATCCTAAGGGACATGAATGTAGAGGTTGACAAAATGGCAATGATTAGTTCCCAATTTGACCTAGTAAGAGACTTTTTCACCAATGAGCAAGTAATACAGGTAATCATTAGGATTCTTATTCTAAATAATGATAAAAACTAGTAGGTATTTGAAAATGATTCTCAAATTGCCATGTTCCTCCAGTAATCATGTGAATTTATGGAACAATTTTTAGCTAAGGATTGAAGAGGCTTATGGGGACCAAATCATATAATTAAAGATGAACAAGATACCTAAGGGATTCATCACCCTATAAAATCTTTTTAACTCCAATGATGTAAGGAATGACAAGAAATTTTTTATCAAAGATAAGGTTGATTACTCTGATCTTGATGTTAGAGGTGGAAGGAGGATGAAGGTTTAAAAATAAATCCTGTAGAAGGATAATGAGCAGTTGGTTTCTTTTTGTGATATATATAAAGGAGTCATCGCATGGACTTATGATGACATGAAGGGATATGATCGTGAGGTCATTCAACACACCATAGACTTGGTAGAAGGAGTAAAACCATTTTGACAGAAGAAAAGACTAGTGAATCTAAAAATTGAGTCCCTCATGGCTCAAAAACTCAAGAAATTGATTGACTCAGAGATTATATACCCATTCAAGCATTCAACTTGGGTGTCCAATCTAGTTCTTATGTGAAAGAAGAGTGTAAAGATCTAGATGTGCATGGAGTTACAAGATCTAAATATAACTTCTTTAAAAGACCATTATACCTCCCCTCTATGGAGTAGATCCTTAAGATAATAGTGGGTGCAGAGATGTTTTCTATACTAGATAAATTTTCTTGGTATAAGTAGGTGTGGGTGAATGAATAAGACAAGCATAAAAACACCTTCACCATAAAGTGGGCAACCTTAATATATGCAAAGATGTTTTTCAACCTCTCTAATGCTAGGGAAACATTCCAGTGAGCAATGGATGTAATTTTAAAAGGCCTAATTAATAAGATCATCCTCATCTACCTAGATGACCTCACCATTTTTTAAAAGGAAAAATAAGATGACTTTAACCTTCTAGAGAAGGTCTTCTAAAGGTGCCAAGAATTTGGGGTGTCTCTTAACCCCAAGAAATGTGTTTTTAGAGTCCCATAAGGCAAGATGTTTGGATATGTAGTATCCAAATAAGGGTCACCATTTTTATAGAGAAAATAAAGGCCACTAGAGACTTAGCCTTACTAGTAAATAAAAAAGAAGTGCAATCTTTCCTTGGAAAGATTAATTTCATTAACAAGTTTATATCTAACTTCACAAAATTAGTGAGACTACTCATCCTAATGCTAAATAAGGACCAAGACTTCAAGTGGAAACCTAAAATAAGAGAAAAATTTGATGAAGTCAAAGATGTAATATCTACAATTCATATACTAGTTAATCCTAACTTTTCCAAAAAATTCATTATGTATGTCTATAAGAGTGATCATAGCCTAATGGTTATTTTAACTCAAAAAGAAGAGGAAGGAATAAATGGACACTCAATCACATTATAATCAAGAACATTATGTAGGTATGAATTCAAATACAATTTTGTAGAGAGATAGGCTTTCACCATAATTAGCAGCCTCAAGAAGTTTAGGCACCTTGTGGCAAGAAAAAAAGTAATGGTGTATGTGGCCCACTCCAGCATTCATGAATACATAATGGAAGGAGAAATCACTAAAAATGTGCCAATTGGATCATCAAGATCCTATAGTATGACATCAAAATTAGGCTAACTAAAGTGATCAAAGGAAGGGGAATCTATGAGTACCTTACCTAGTGTGTAAATGTCCCATTGGAGGAATAAAGCATGCCAAAAGTGATCCTACTAAACCAATTCAAATTTTATGGATCTTGGGTGGTCGACCATATTTGCTTCATGTAAATCAGTTAGTATCTTGATGGCCTCCCCATGAATAAAAGGAATTTATATAGGTTATAGGGGTCTAACTACATGTTAATCTAGGGAGTCTTATTCAAAAGGAATTTTGATGGATATTTTATCTCATGTGTTAAAAAACACTAGGCCAAAAATATCCTCCAAAATATTCACTTCACTCACCCAAGTGGCCACTTATTAGCTAAAACTACCACAACCAAGATTATACATGTGGGGTATTACTAGCTAACCATGTTTGTAAATTATCACTAGTGAATCAAAAAATGAAAAAAATGATATTTATTCATGGGGAAAAGAAATAATTCAACCATTCCTCTAAACCAAACCATAAATTATGAACCCTTCATGCAGTGGGGATTATAATTCATCGAGATCATCAATCTTATCTCAAGCACCATTCATAGTTGGATATTGATGGCCACTGACTACTTCACCAAGTGGACCAAAGCAATCCAACTAAGAAAGGTGATTAAAAATATGATTCTTAGCTTCTTGGAAGAGCTCATAGTAATATTTGGCCCACTCGAGGAAATCATCTCTGACAACATGGAACCCATCTTTGGGTTTAATATTTATGATCTCACACTCTAGAATGGTATGTTCTTAGAAACTTCATCCAATTACTACTTATAAGGGAATGGGTTAGCATATTTGAAAAATAAAAACCTTATAAGATAATCAAATTGATGGGCACTGACTAGAAAAGGGAGAGACACATGCACATGAGAATAGATCTATGGTCATACAACATCACGCCAAAATAGATCCTAAAAATCTCCCCATATGAACTTGTATATGGAAAAGAGGTGGTCATGCTAGTGTCATCATAAATTCCCACTTTATGGATTTTAACAAATATTGAGATTACAAAAAATGGGGTAATGGAGGTTAGACTCATAGAAATGCTAAACCTCCAAGAAATAAGACAATAGGCAAGTGATGCAAAAATTATCCAGTAGTAAGTGGTCAAGCGATCTTTTGATAAGAAAACATCAGACCCAAGATTTAACCTAGAGATTTAGATATTAAATATGACCAATAGGCTAAAAATCCAAGCCAACATGTGAAGTTTGACTCTCTATAGAGAGGACCATTTCTCATCATCAACAATAGGTAGGGAAATGCTTTTGGGTTAGAAGATGAAGAGGGAAATGCATTGAATATCTTGGTTAATGGGATCAATTTGAAGCATTTTAACTAACATACCTACCTTCTTATTATACATAATTAGTTATTTTCCCTTAGATTTATTTCCATTTCTATTATTTTTCCCTTTGAATAATGGTCATTAGCACAAGTGGCTTGTATAGTTGCCATGTGTCTTCCCCCTAGCCCTCTTAAAACTTAAAAACATTATTTGAAAGATAGTTAGCTAATCACCTCACCTATCATTAATGTTATATGTTCCATTTTGTATTATTTCCCATAAAAATCAATGCATATCTCTTATGAGTGGATCTTTGAGCATGTGTGTTTCCATTATCATTTATGGGGGCACCCATTTTAAAATTTTCCATAATGAGCATGCCTAGTAGAATCATTTTATAAATACCATCACCTAATCCAAACCTAGTCCTTAGATGCATTACAGATTTTGAACAACATTATGAAATTGAGTAGAGAATAAAGAATAGAGAGAGTTGAGTCTAAAATTGAGAAATTATGAGTAAATTTGCTAGCCTAGTATCTTTTTCATGATAGAGAGTGATTTTTAATAAGATTCCATGAGATGGATCCTTCCCCATATCTAGTGGGAGATAATCATCAAAAAATACAAAGAACTTATGGCTTAGGTATTTGAGTTAACCTCCCCCCCAAATATGTAGTGAGTAAATCCTATGCTTCCACTCCCACTTAGTGAAAGGATAAAGTATTAAACATAAAGAAGGTAATAAAAGGGGACTATAGATACCAAACATTGATAATTGATTTCATGGATGATATATTTGATCCTAAGCTAGCCAAGAATCTTAAAATTTTGAGAGGGCTCTCAAATTCAAATGCTAGAAAGGTTCTGTAGGGAGGAGTATGACTCTTTAGCTATAGAATGTGGGACTACACATTCACATGGTTCATGGTTCCTTATGTTCATCCATACCTAGAAATAATTGTACTTTATGTGGAGAGGTATGATGCCATCATTGGTGTAATTACTAGAAATGCCCACTTAAGGGTAAAAATTAGTACAAATGATATTAGGTAGATGATGCAGCTCCCAAGTGACCTAAAGGCTAATATCTATATCATGAAAATCCTTCACAATGTTAGGGACTTCTAAGTCCATGAGAAGGTTCACTTCCTTAGATTTCTCCTCAAGATAAACATCATAGAAATTCCTCCTCCACCCATCCCCATGGAAATATTAACCATATAATACTTAAAAGATACCTTGTCTATGTTGGTCTTCATCTTTGAGATGGAATCTGACACCAATGTTGATGACTTTCAATTGGGGGAGCTATTCCTCCTAACCATTGTGTTAAAGGGGGAGGTGTATAAGATGGATTTTTCAAATACCATCACCACTACCATGAAGAATGAGCTAGAAATTTTTTGGACATTAGGTACCTTTTGGTACTCATCCTTCCTCTTGCATCTCATTCTATACCAACACTCCTATTTCTTATCTATATATGTCAACCTCAAATCCTATGATATGGAATTTTTCCCAAATGTGGTGACCCTAGTCACCATATGGACCCACATATTTTTAGTCACACAAGACTACTACAAGTTCTTAGATCTCTTTCTATATATAATTATCATCATCCTCAACACCAAGGCCATTACATTATGAATGATGGATGCACAATAGTCATAGTTCACTAGGATTAGGGTCCTAATCAACTAGTATTAGGGAATCTATTTTTCATTCATTTGAGTGCATGGGTTTTAAGGAGAACCCTTCTAGTTCTCATGCCTACTACTGGACAGGGCCCTATCCCTAAAATTGGCTTTCCAATTTGATGTGGTGGACTCCATCTATGGAGTAAGAAAGAAGAAGAAAGGCATATATGATGTTCCTTTTGCAAGAGGGAACATCATAGTGATAAAGAGGTAATAGGGATGCCTACTTATAGCCAAGCTAGTGGAGTTTGGATTTGACCTAATCAATGATAGATGAAACTATTATCTAAGTAGATATATATCATCCTTGAGGACTACCAATACTCTCAAGCATCAAACCTAGTCATATCTAGAGTAGAGGAGGTCATTTGTAGAAGAAATCCTCCAAAATGATGTAGATATATCTTAGATCTCATTAAATGCCCTAAAACCATGGGAGTCATTCTACAACGTGGTTTAGATGTATGACCTATACAAGAGATTAACAAAAGGATTGAGATCATATCTCACCTAGAATGGTTGGAGCAAAGAGAAATTAACTACCTATATAAAATATAGGCAAGAGATCAACAAGCCATACTCCAATATTGATGATGAAGTAGATGAAACCTTTAAGAGTCTATAAGATGAACATCACCAAGAGGAAAGCTTCATGAAAGTAAGATTCTCTCTTGAGATAGAGATAGGATGAGAAAAAGAAGAGGAAGAAGAAGAAGATACCCCACGGCAATAAGTGAGGGATGTACCATAGGAAAAGGAGGATAAAGTCTTAGAGGTTTGAAAGAATTCAACTTGGCCACCTCCTATGTACCCATATTTTATATCCCCATAGTAGTAACAAGCCCCATTTGGGTACCTTGTGACTAGTTTATCCTAGTATAAGTAGCTTGAGGTGCTAAAATCTAACCCTCCCCTAATGCCCACATAGAAGAAGATATGATTCACATAGCCCCTTCTTTCTACTTCTACCTCCCTCATCACCTCCTCATCTTCCCCCATAGTTTCACATCAAGTTATGGTGATTTACACTACCCAACCAAGTACTACCCTAGCCCCACTCTCTTCTTCATCTACTCAACCCACCACTGAGCTCACACCATTTTCCTCCATGATCCCAATATCCTCTTGTTTACCTTTCCTCACTCCTCTACATTCATCATCTACCTCACCCTCCATCATGGCATAATCACCATTCAACATACCCCATGGACTCTTATATTTCTCTCCTTCCACCCTCACCATTAATCCACTCACATCTAGAGGAACTAAATCCATTACTTCATAGTAATAATTGACCATTCCATTTGTGGTATCATAAGGACTCCAATTCATAGAGTAAAACATTCAAGTACCATATCAATAACATCAATAGATGGACATGGTAAGAAGGGATTGGGAGGCTTGGATGGAAAAGAAAAGGGGGAAGTATACCAAGGCCCTAATGGAGACTCACATGTAGTCATTTTATGACCTTGCATAATAATCCCTCTAAGAGTATATATAACTTGAGGACTACATCATACAAGCTATTAACCTTAATCTTAGCTAAGATAGGCCCAGTAATAAGGTCTAGCTGATGGAGTAAACATAGAAGTATATGAATATAAACTACATAAAAGCAAACTGATAGCTAGAGAAGACCTAGTTGGAACTCACCAAAGAGAAGGCTACAATCAACTACCTTAATGATAAGGCTAAGGCCAAGGATGTAGAGATTAATAAAATGAGGTCCAACCTTAAAATCCATGTCTCTAGTGAGATATTCCAAGAATAATCCAATTTTTGAGTGGTCACTAAGACCAAGCTATAGGAAAGAGAGACTAAATTGGCATAGACCCATCAAAATCTCTTAGATTCTAATTGGGATTTTCAATAATTATAACAGCAAGCATAGTAGGAATCCTTGGTCAAGGACCAATAAATTAAGAAGCTACATAATGACATTACCATTTACTCATAGACCATATAAAACCTCCCCATGATCTAATATCTATACAAATATTACTATGAAAGTATTAAGGGTGTGGTTGCAAACTTGGATTTGTCCCTCACTTTCATCATAGATTCATAAAATCTAAGCTCCCAAGTGAGCATGTATATCAACCAAGTCATTACTTTCATGTACCCTACTATCTTAGATTCATATATCCTCATCAAAAATATTTACAACACTTTAAACAAGAAATTAAAAGAATAAATGGTGGTTGACCGAAGGAAAGTGGTAGCAAAGGTCAATGAATTCCTAAGTTGCAACAAGGTAGTGACTAAATGCAAGGAAATTCTAAATGTCTTATAAAAGGTGGTCCAAGATAGGTGGGGTATATTTAATAAATGGTCCAATTTGTAATCCCCTCCCTATTAATGGTACACAATAACATCCTTCTAGAGGACCAAATAAAAACACTACTAAGGCAAAAATAAAATGACCAAACTATGTTGGTCAATCTCCTTATGTCTCCAAAGTGGAGAAAATATTATAGCCACTTGCCCAACTTGAATTTTAGATGTTGGTGGTAGTAGAACATTTGGGAAACATATTCTTCAAGGACATTATTGATCTAGATAAAGCCTTCAAGGCTCTTAATAAGAAGACACAGCCTAAGGAGAAAGAGTGGGAACCTTTGCAGGTGACTCTTCAACAATTGTAAGTTTGCAATAACTTCCTCTTCCTTTGAAAGTTTTCATTGATTTATTTGAGTACCAAATTTTTGGGTTTTCTCATCCATAAGTAGATTCCCCTATGAGTTACTAAGAACTATGGATCAAAATCCATGTTTTCTCATTTTAGAGTAGTCTACCTTTTTTTTCCTCAAGCTTCCTTGGCACCTTATATGGTTCTTCCTTTAACCTCTTCCTTCCAAATATCCTTTTTATAATTTTTTTCTATATTTCAACCTCTTTTTGCTTCCCCCCATGTGTCATCTTGGTGCTTCTTCAACCCAAAGAAGCTATCGTTTCCCTCTGGTGTAGCATGGGCTCAACACATGGTGGCCTAACACTCATCTAAGGCTAATTCATTTTGGTTAGACCTTTGGATAGTGCCATTGTCTATAAGATGAATATATTGGGCCCATAAAAATATTTATTGGTGAATGTGGCTCCAACACATGGTGCCCTTACACTTAATTTTATAAATAAATGGGTGATTTCCCTCTAGAGGAGTGTTTACTTTATAGTGGCACCCTCACACTCAACCTTTCCAAAGAATGGCCCAATTTCCCTTGAAAATCACCATCTCAACACATGTCATCCCCATGATTATCCTTGAGTGGTTTTAGTCTATCAGACCTTAGATTTTTACCATTAGCCAATAGGAAAAAGAGAGGGACCCACCATGCAATTATAACAAGAATGAGATGAGCCTTTCCATGTGACACCACAATTCTCTTCAAAGGCAAAGGTTTTATTTTTATATCTCATAACAATTTCATTAGATGATAATGTGGGCCCCTCCCTCTCTTAATAAATCTTTGGAACACTTTAATATAGATTAAAGTGATATCTATCAAATTTGAAGGACCAAGGTCAAGGGGTCATGAATTAATAAAGTAGCTCTAGGATTAGACATGTGGCATCACTATGCTTCTCCTAATCATTGTGGTCATAATAGAATCATTTGGTTATGCCATATCTAGGATTTAGAGGCTAACTACAGTTATGAGCCTGTTTCCTTCATTTAGTTACAATGGCATCATCATGGTTGTTAGTATTTTTAGGTGTCATTACCATAATAAGCCATCTTGCCTACATATTATAGGCTCATCCCTTTTGTAACAAAGTGGTTATTATTTACTCTATAATTTTTGATATTTTAAGGACAACCATTTTTAATATAATAGAAGTAGCAATAGTTAGCAATTTTTTATTTTATGACCTTAGCAAGTGCTCCTCACAAGTGTGATTAGATATCTTATATTTTTCCCTTGAGGCCTTTCCATATCCTATTATCCATCTATAAACTAAGAGGAAGTGATTATCGATGTCAATTTGAGTGGAAAGTTATCTCTACTTGTCATTTCTTTTATTTTCTTCTATAGTTTTGATCTTTGCTTGCCTTATAGATCTTAATTTATGATTCATGCTCCTTTATGGTCTGTAGTGATTAAGGATTCAATCTATTTTATGCGATAATAAGTTAATTCTTTAAATCTCTTGATGTATCACCTTAGTGTTATTTTAGTATTATTTGCATTTTTTTCCTTCTCCCTTTTCACCCCCCAAATTAGAATGGAGATCCAAATTCTAAAATCCTAGAGGTTGATTTACAAATTGCAATTTGGTCTCACACCTATAAAATTTCCTATAAGAGGTTATCAAACCTGAACTGAGACTTTTAGGTGTCAATAAGTTTCATGAATAGATGTTAACATTTGATTTTGATTGTCTTCTATCACCTTCAAAAAGTTTTCAAAAAATATGTTGAGTTTGAACTTTGATCATCCCCTAGTGCCTTCAAAAAGGTTTCACTAGAAGAGTTTTCTTCTTCTAAATGAATTTTTTCTTCATCCCCTAATATTTTTCACTTGATATTCCATCATGGATTTATTTCAACAAAGTGAGATTTTATCATTTCTAATTGATTCTTTTGGGAGGTATAACGTCAATATAATGGCTATGTTGGGCAATGATAATGGAATGATGAATGTTATAATAATCTTCATAGAAGATACTAGGAAAACTTATGTCAATGTTGAAGTAATCATCCTCAAAAACTATATAAGGATCACAAATATTTTTAAATTATTTTTCAAGACAAGTGTAACCAATGTTGTAGTGACCATGACTATACTCTATTTTTGAAGTTGAGTCTGAGTCAAGAGACTCTAAATTAGATTTTTGTTTTAATAATGATTATGCTTTTGATTTTAAAGTTGATGTTAGTTTAGAAAGGGAATCTAAATCCAATGTTTTTTCTTCATCTAATATGGTTGTTTCTTTAACGTTCTATTAAATTCTTGGTATTAAATAAGTAATGGCCTATGATGTCATAATGGGCTATATAAAAAGTGATTCATCCATGAAGGGTTTAACATAGACTAGATCATCTAAGTAAAACCATTAAAAGAGAGGTAACTGCTTGAGGGATGACTTGATATAATCTTGTCTATCAAAAGGAAACTCCTCAATGAGTGGAAAAAGATCAAGAGATAACTTTATATAGACTAGATTTTCTAGGACATGAGGCTCTTTAAAAATAGATAAAACAAGAATAGCTGATTCATCACAAATTGACTCATCACAAATGGTTTTCTCCATAATAACATCATCATCCTGGTTTACAATTATTTGCAAAATATCAATCTTGAACACATTTTGGTCCTCATAAGATGGATCTTAAAGAGGTTATGGTTCTTGTTGAGGCTCATATACAAACAAAAAATTTATAAAGTGGGGAACCATGTTTTTTGGCTCAATAATGGGATCTCCAAAAATTAGACTATTGAAGAAGGGATCAACAAAATGAGGTTTTTCAAATGGATGTTCTTCAACAATAAGTTCACTAAATACTAGTGATGGGCCTAGAATGGTAATGAGAAGATGCTATGTAGTTTGTTCATTCAAAAAAACCAAAGGAGAGGGTCCTAAAACTATAACCTTCATGCATTACAGATCTAGATTACTCACACAAGTTAAAGGAGAATAACCTAAAATGGTAACCTTCACACATTATAGAGCTTGATTTCTTATATAATCTGAAGGGGGATAACCTAGAATGGTAACCTTATATCATAATGCACAAATTAAAGGAGGATATCAAAAAATTGTAACCTTCAATCATGGTATGAAAATCAAAGGGGAAGGATGGGGAAGATGCACAAAATTTGGCATGGATTGGATTTGTTCTCAATAAATAGGCTCAAATAAAGTGACATCCTCAAATAATATGGAGTGTTCATGTCTACTATTACAATTTTCTACCTCGCAACTAAGGCCATAAGAGACCCCACTATGAGTATACCTTAGCATCATGTGTATAATGGTTTGTTATCTATGTTGTCCAAGATTTGGACTATGTTTTGAAAATGTTTTAAATAAGGTACATGTTTTTTATCTTTTATAAACAAGGTGACAAGGTACCAAAGAGATTATAATAAGAGGGTGGTGTAGTACCACACACAATTAGAATAATGATGTTCATTAATTTACTCAACCTTGGGTAAAGTTAAAATCATATGCATTGGAAGAGGGTATGATAACTTGAAAATCCTAGAGTGTAGTTACTGCACTAAAATGTAGACTTTTGAGATACATCAATACCATAAAAACTAGTTCAACTTTGATGAGTTACTAATACAAAACTATAAGAAAACCCTTCAGAGTAGGAAGGAGATAATATGAACTAAGAAACTCAATATGTGGAAACATGCAAGAATTCCTATGTATAAAACTAAAACTAAATGGGCATCATAATGCCTCCACATGGTAATAGGAATGGTATTATAAAATTTTATAGAACTTGGACTATGAGCGATATACTTGATGACCCAAGTTCACAATGGTGAGATAGATTTTGAATCTATAAACATTTTTCAATCCAAATGGGAAATTGAACCCAAGTTCTCTCAATTCAAGTACAAATGGCAAACCCAACTAACACATTAACCTTATGAACTTATAAAGGTATAATTTTGAATTTGAACTATCAATGAAGGATGTAAAGATAATTGGGAATTAGTTTAGACTCAAATGGGCAACATAACTAGCTAATTAGATGATATGAAACAATGTTTAAGATTACAAATTTGAACAAGGGAAAGATGATTTTCAATTGGTAAATGTAATGCCTCTTTGTTTAAGAAATTGTGGACAATGTGTTTGGTTATGATTTTTGTTTACAAGTAAGTTTTAACTTAAATCAAAGGCTAATTAATTTAAGGCCAAAATATAAATGCAACTAAATAATCATCCAAAGCCCTAAAATAACAAGGTTTACTTTGTATTATTGAAGTTCATATATACATGTACACTTATAAGGAAATTAAGTGTTTATCTAAAATAAAAGTGCATTATATAGTAGGATATTTTACACCCCCTTCTTCCAAGTGACAATATGACAATATGGACCTTTGGGCATACCCTACATCAAAAATACTCTATGACAAGTGGGGATTTATAATACTTATAAGTTACAACCATATAGATGGTCCCAAGTATGGATAACACAAGGGATGCGACATCTTAATTAGATTTACATCAATTGTCTTATTATGAAAAGGTCTAGACCTTTTCATAACCACTACATCTATCAATTAGCTAATGTACTATGATGTCCTAAATGATCATACATTCTAGGCTAGCTTGCCACTAACATAGATGGTTTAACCACTCAAACTGCCATCCTAACAAGATGATCCTAATTTGTATACCCCCACCCCATAGAGATGGGTTGCATACAATGCTAGGAGATGAAGCCCTAGGTCAAAGATTCCCTATATAATTCATCATAGGTAATCAAATCCCCCTCATAAACCAAAATTAATGAAATAAAATCTAAGTAAAAAGGATCTAGGGTTATTTTTAGATAGCCCAAACCATATAGGTTTTTGGGAAAACCTATACAACTTCTTTTTTATGCCTTGGATAAAGGCACAATTGCAATGAAAAAGTGATTTTTATCACTTGAGTTCCTTATAAGGGATGGGGAAAGCATACACATTCAATTTGTTTTCTCAAACAATCTAACAAATCAAATTATGGATGACGTATACAAAATTAAAATCTTTTGAAATATTATAACTTTGAAGTGAGTTTGGTTTTAAGCACCAAATTGAAGTGTTTGGTGATGTTCTTATCCCCTTGGCTTTAGTTTACAAAATAATTTGAAAAACATCCACTTAAACAATCAAATAAACCATCTAATTAATTTTAAACACTAAAGGGAAGGATCTTAACTCCTTTTAAAACACCAAAAGGAAATGTGAAAAGACTTAAATGTGCTCAATTTATCACTTTTCCATGTAGGGCCTACATAAAAATTTAGATAATATTATTTAGCTTTGAAGCACTTTTTCTTTTGAAATAAGTAACTTTGGATTTGTTTCTCTCAGTTCTATGTTCTTTTTTAAAACATAGAGACTAACACTAGTCACTATTGACTGGTGTTAATTCCTAAAACACCATATCCACTTAAAACCTAATCATAGCTAGTCAAAAATGACTGATAATGGTCACCTATGAACTCTAAGGCATGAATTTTTTTTGGCAAAAGGCCTATTATGATAAAATATCTAAAGTATAAGATTTTGCATCAATATTATGTTCAGATCAGAGTCTTATAAAACTCAAATTATTTTAAATAATCTTGAATAAAAATCTAAAATTAAAAAAATTAGTGATATTTCCCCTACAACATAATTGGCTATGGTTAGATATAACCGACATCAGTCGCTATGTGACCTATGTTTACACAAAAAATGTTAAAAACATGGGAAAATTAACATAAAATTATTGTTAAAGGACTTTTTAAAGCCTAAAATGGAAATATAAAATTTCCACAATATCTTCCTTTCTTGAATGGATGTTATGGTTCCACTGAGGGTGCTAAAATGTATTTTTGGATTACAAAGAGGATTAGTTCAAATATTAGTCATGAAAAACACAAAATAATGCATAAAAACTAACAATATAGGCCAACCTATCTAAAGTGGTTTGAAAATGACAATAAGAAGTAATTAAAATAAAGTAGGTATGTATATTACCTTCCGAAGTGATTCTACCATCTAAAATCAATTCTAAGCATATATTTCCCCTTGATTTGGTGTTCTGGTCTTTATCAACAATGGATTCCAAGTCCTCCATAATCTCAAGATCACCATGGATAATTTAGGCTCATGATATAAAATCACTAATATGCCTATCAATTGAAGTTATCTTATTATATATAAAACACAATAATCAATACAAATAGAAATATTGTGGAGATAATATTGCACTATAAGTTTACACAAATTAAGATTTAAAATGATGTTTTATGCCCTTCTATTTATATATTTTTCAAATGGGTCAGGATTAACCATGACCATCCATCTCAATATTGAGATGTGTGGCCATGAATTAATCTAATATTACATAATAAATCCATAAATATCCTCATAAATATTTGGGAGGAAGAGGCACTAATGAGGCATGGGTGCCCATACACTTTATATTTGTTACATTTATGGCTTATGGATACCACCCCATTGATCATGTCATTAGGTGATTCAAATATTCATAATCAATTTCCAATAAATCAATTTTAATTTATTTCATGGAATTCTTATTTAAGCTCATATTTTGGTTTAATTTGCCTAAGTAAGATTAATCAATTTTGGTGTAATTCTTTGGAAATTGGTGCACAATTAATCAAAATGGTTAGAAAGTCATATTATTGGGTCATAATTTGACTCAAGAGTAATTATAAGGTGATTTTATATGTTTAATAACTATTATCCCATTTAGGATGTTGTTGACACAAAGTAGCAAAGGTACATGATGTGTATTAATGAATTACAAGAAAAGAGTGATCTAGAGCACCAAAATGTGAAGCCATCATTTTGACTCAAAATGATTTGAGAAATTTAGGAATCACATAAAATGTATTATCCCATTTAGGGATACATTAGCCTAAATTGGCACTTGTAAATGACAAGCTCAAACCATTTATTGTGTTTAAGTGATTTTGGCTTAAATTATGCATTTTAGTGCAATTCAAGTAAGATTGACAATTTCAACACAAATAGTGTTAGGAATTGGATGTCTATACCCATAAGTAAGTGAATGTCTAGGATACATGTGAGAAATAGTCATATGTGTATGCATAAATCATTTAACCTAAATATTGGTAAAAAATGACATTGTGAAGTGTCTAATGTCTATACAATTTCCCATTTTAGTTTAGTATTAAGAGTGATAGATTAAAAGGATAGAGTGATAAATTTGGTACTTTTGTGTAATCAAAGTGGTATCTTAAGATATGACCTAAGTATTTAGCTTTACCCATACATATACTTCAACCAAACATGTAGAAACTATTCTACATATGATAGAAAATATGAAGCAATGTAGATCATTGAAATATTTTAAATTAAAAAATAAAGGAAGGAATAAATTTATTGGTGTGCAAACCAAGTATCTATATAGATTTATTAGATGATGAGGTGATTATGACTCAAGGATATTCTAGTGTTAAAACCATGGGTTGGGAATAATATTCCACAAACCTCATTAGAGAGATAAATGATTAGAAAATAAGTCACATAGAATTTCAAACATACTAATCACTATATTTTTTTGAGAATGGAACCCAAAATGGGTTTTAATAAGTCTGATTAAATATCAATAATCAACTACAAATGGATTTTAGCTTCAATTTGAGTATTCTTAAGTACACCTAAGTAAGTCTTAGTAAATTTGAGAATATAATGACATATTCTATCACTGAATCTAATAACTTGTGCACTCTAAGTCATACAAATTATGTCATGCTATAATAATATCTATGAAATGCCACTCATAATATTTTAGAATTTTTCACATATTCTCCTAATATTTTTTAATGCTTCCCAAATCTATGTCAATTTGTAATAATCTGAATTAATTTCTGTAAAATTAGGAATCAAATTTTTCCAAAATTATGAATTATATAATTTTTAAGGCATAAATATATAATATAATCCCACTATATATGCCCCATTTTTTAGGTGAATGACATATCTAAAAAATCAATCACTTCAAAATAAATTAAGTCTACACATCATGTTAAATAAAAAACATGAAAGCATGTAAATCATACATTAACATGATTATATTTTGTTATCATAGGAAAAAATTAAATCATCAAAGCATCTATGAAAATTTTATCCCAATTTATACAAGTGTTATGACAAGTATATATATATAAATGGGGAACACAATAATAAACCTATTAACAAACATAGAAGAAATTAATAATAATAATAATAATAATAATAATAATAATAATAATAATAATAATAATAATAATAATAATAATGTATAAAATTAATGATATGTATCATTTCATGGCACATAAGTATAAGAATTTGTGATGTTAAGCACAACATCATGAACTCAATATAAAATACTACATGTATCCACATATATTCACACATAATGTCATGGCCATGAGAAACATAATCAATCACAAAACCACACATGATAACACATAGTTTCACATAGAGTAAGTGTCAAACATAAAAAGGAGTAACATAATTTATAATCAATGCCACT
The DNA here is from genome assembly GCA_037957365.1 of Torreya grandis. Taxonomy (NCBI): domain Eukaryota; kingdom Viridiplantae; phylum Streptophyta; class Pinopsida; order Cupressales; family Taxaceae; genus Torreya; species Torreya grandis. Next base: position 154,773 of record JARHVA010009095.1, on the reverse strand, counting down.
TAGAGTAATAACCATATATAAAAAGAGGTAATGTCACAAATAGAGAGTCAAGGTCATACAAAGTCATAAATAAATAGTCATATAGAGAAAAAGTGAAAAAATATACACTTAATGTCACATAATTTAATGCACAACCAAAGATCACATAATGTAACACATAAGAACAACAATCATTCATATAAAACTAAAACTAATATAAAAATAAATATATGCATCATCACACATAAGAATATAGTGTTCTATGTAGTATAAATAAGAGTAAGACATCTGTAATAAATGTAATTAGCTCAATATGATCAATTTAATGGTCATATAAATTTGTAACATGTATATATTTACTAATATGTCACCTATGTAAGCATACACCTAATGTAAGAAAGGTAACATCTAGGTGTAGGAATGTATTTCATCTAAATATCTGTGTCATATATATATATATATATATATATATATATATATATATATACATATATATATATATATATATGTATATATGTATATATGTATATATATATGTATATATATATATGTATATATATATATATATATATATATATATATATGTATATATGTATATATATGTATATATATATATGTATATATATATATATATATGTATATATATATATATATATGTATATATATATATATATATGTATATATATATATATATATGTATATATATATATATATATGTATATATATATATATATGTATATATATATATATATATATATCCTACATCTCACTAATTTATTCCCTAAAATGCACATGCATATAGAAACTAAATATATAATATACCATGTATGTGATAAATCATAAATAAATAATATAAATTAGCAAAATAATATCATGCATAGTTCTTGATTTTTTATTTTTTATAATATTTTTCTATTTATTTTTTTGAATATTATATGCTCATGTGTAAAATTAACATAAGTGCATGATGTTCGTAGGGATTTTCATAAGTTTTACTTCAGGTGAATTTAATCAATTAAACCATATGAATAACTTCTCTATGATTACAAATGGTCCTATCTAATTTGGATTGATCTTGCCTTTGGTTTTTTTATTTGCATTGATATTAATTCAATTATATTCTATCACAAAATCACCAATTCAAAATTCTCAATTTTTAAATTTCTTATCGTATGCTTTGTTAATGTAATTCTAATATATTATGTGGTGTTCAGTAAAATTATGTGTTTGTCATCTAACATTTATAACTCATGAAATTAATTCTCTTGATATTCATTATACTTGATGATTTATTTATATAAACATGCAAGGATGTCATATGTATCTCTAAATTCAATATAACTTATGTTCCATAGATGAATAGTGAGTAGGACCCATGGGCATAGAAATAAGTGTGATATACCATAAATAATAAAAATTTTGACTATGCAATTTTTTCCATTATTTTAATTAACATTTTAGATATTATATTATTTTTTGCATCTTCTTGTCCATTTCCTTGTAGATAATAAGGATTGAAACATGTATGACAGATCTTCTATCTAGAAATAAATGTATTCATTATATTATTTTCAAATGAGGATCCATTATAATTTATAAATACTAATGGAAGCCCAAATCACAAAATGATATTTATCATTAAAAACCTAGATATATCCTCCCCTAAAGTTTATTACAATGGTATTGATTCAACACTTTATGTAAAATATTTGTGTAGCTATAATAATTAAATTATAACCCTATGATGATTTTGAATTTATATTTTCTATAAATTCAAATCCATAAAGAGAGAATGGAAATGGTGAAATAATAGTTTTAATTCATGTGAAGTCACATCATTAAAATTATTGTGTTGATATCATTATACACATAGTTTTGCATGCTCATGAAATTATTGGTTCCTTATGGAATAATAGTAACCCATCCTTAATAATTTATAATACATTTATTTTTTTCTAAAATTTATATGACATTCACTATAATATGCATCTTGTAGAGATATTTTAGCCTCCTCGTTACTAATACATTGAAGTAATTATTCCTAAAATAATTGTTTAAAAAAAATCTCCTCTAATGATAACATAATGAATTATATCTCATTACATCTTACATTTGTCATTCCTACAAAACTATTTGGGGTAATAACTTTAGGAATTAAACTATAACTATAAATACACCATTTTGAATTGTTTTCGCTACATGTAACCACAAGTGCCTCTAAGGCATCAAGGTCTACTGTCATAATTAATGGCTATCATATTCATCTTATAGTAAAAAAATCCCTGATCATAATTTATGTCAATAGGAACAAAGATATTTTAATATCCATAAAATACACATGAAAATTATATTTGTGAGATATGCTCTCAATCTTAATATTATCAAAGTGTGCCATTAAACATCATACCATATATTTATATGGGATCAATGTTGCCTATTTTTTTTATAAACATACAAAACCTGATTAACTATGAGTTAAAAATCCACATATAATTTAATATATATTATTAGTAGTGTGTGCATGGTATATAATCCTAGAGTATAACATTATGATATATTATTTGTTCATGATAATTATAATTCAAATGAAAATGGCATAGGATCTTCTTTAAGAGTGATCAAAACTATTCCTACTCTAACACCTAAAGTGCATTTAGATGAATTAAAGTACATGGTCCAAGTATCATAGTCATTGTGATATGTATTAAAATCATCTCAAAAAGTATCATTGATTATGGTTGTGTCATCTAGAGGTGCTATGTTTAAATGATCTAAAATTACTTGTCCCATTATATATTTTTGAGATATAAAATTTAATTAAAATATACATAAGTAAAATTACCCATTTAGCTATGTGTCCTAAAAAAATTGGTTTCATCATAAGATAATTTAGTGAATCCCTCTTTGTGATAAAATATTTTTTATTATTAAGAATATAGTATTGAAGTTTTTTCACAACAAAAATAATGTCAAGACAACTTTTACATTTCACTATAATTATTCTCATAATCAATAAGTGTAAACATGATGTAATGTATTGCATGTTCCTTATAATCACCATCATATTATGCCACAAAATCCCATCATGCATTATTTGTATAAGATATATATAGTAAAAAAGGTTATCTAGAATTGGAGGCATGAGAGTTGATGGATTAGGTGTATATTATTTTATTGTACCAAAATATTGTTGTAAATTGGCAACCCATTGAAATTTTTAATCTTTATTTAAAAATCATGCAAATGGTTATGTATTACTAGCTAATTCAACCATAAAATGTATTATTGTCTAAATTATTCCATACAAACACCTTAACTAATTTAAACCTTATAGTGGAATCATGTATATGATATATTTTAATTTATTTGGATCCAATTCTATGCCACTTTGAGATATTATATAACTTAAGCTGTTTTCTTGAAGATACCCTGAATACACATTTTATTGGGGAGAGGTGCACATCATATTTTCATAAGCATTCAAATATATGTCATAAGTTTGTAGCATGATCCTATTGGTTTTTCAATTTTGGAAGTAAATCATCAACATAATATTTGATACTTTTATGTTTAAAATCATGAAATATGTGCATGACTAATAGTTTTATGCTGATAAGTATCTCTTATATTTTTCAATTCAAAGGGCATGAGTAAATAATAAAATGTTCCCCATGTTGTGTTAAATGTAGTTTTGGTTAGTTATTTGAGATTAATATTTATTTATTATATCTAAAAAAACCATCCATGAATGATAAAATATTATAACCCATTGTAGATTCCATCATCATATCAATGTTTGATAATGGATAAACATCTTTAGACAATCCTTGTTTATATTAATACATTTAATAAAAAATATAAATTTTTAATTTTGTTTAGGCAACAATACAGTATTAGAAACCCATTCAGGGTAATCAATTGATATGATAAAACCAACAAGTCACCTTCAAATCTCATATTTAACTTGCAAATCTAGTTTTTGATTCATATTTATGGTTTTTTTCTTAACTGGCATCACATATAGGTAGAGACTATATTATGAATCACAACTGTAGGGTCAATTCCTGACATATCTAAATTATCCTAGGAAATTTTGGAAATCATGTAGTACTTGTATAAAATATTTACCTTCATAATTTTAAAGTTTGGGTGTAAGAAGGATGAGAATCAAATCTATATCTAGTCGATAATTGATTTAAATTATATTTTCATTTACCAGTGTTGATTAACCTTTTTCATATGGTGTAGTAGGGATTATATTAGGATCATCTACTTGGAAATTATCCTCATAATGTGTGTTATGATATCCATGACAATGGAAGAATAGATACAAAAATATATTTAGGAAAAGAAATATAAAATATCATGTATTATTTTTATACAATAGGCAAGCTATAAAGGCTTGTGGAAGAACAAGTTGGTTATAAAACCAACTAGCGGGTACTAAATAAATAAAAGTAAATAAAGAAAAATAATTTTCAAAAAATTAGATTATTAATGATCCCAATAAACTCCCCTTTGATCCAAAGGGTTATATAAATACTAAAGAAATGAACTGTGAGTCATCCAAGTAGACTCTACTACAACTATTATTGGTACACTATGCTTCCTAGAGTGATCTTGACCTTATTCACCCCCACACTAAAGTATAAAAAGATCACACTCTCTCCAAATACATTTATCTTCACATATAATCCATCCAATAAGTTATTTCCATAGTACTTTGTATGTCAAACCTCAAACTGAAGCCCAACAATTGCCAACATCTCTTCCATTCCTTTGGTAAGCACTAACAATGCTAGCAACTCAATGCTGACTTGTACCACAACCATCGATGATTAATCAAAAAACAAATATGAAATATCTTCTCCCCTTATTAGGAAAGAGGTGATAAGGTATAAAAAATTAGAAAATTATAAACCATTAAAATGTTCCACATCAAAGATCATACCAACACTAGATCTATGAAAACAAAGTGCACGAGCCAAAAAATACTACTACATCAAATCCCAATATTGAGTGTAGTATCTCACACAAGATGGGTGTGTTACTATCTCATAATATATAGTCATCAAATATGGAGCGAGAAAATTTGTAGTCATCCCATCCATCAGAAGAATATATAGAAAAATGGCCAAAAGAGGAATTAGAAGAGTGACCAGAGTGACTGGAGTGATCATAAATGTTTTCTTCTATCTTTTATCAATGTTGAGAGGACCTAATTTTTGAGGGGAACTCTATAGAGAGATGTCTTATGCCACCATAATTGTAGCATATTCTCTCACATTCATTGGAACTAGAGGAAGAATATATACATGAAGAAGAATGACTATGCTTATGCTTGTGTCTATGTGAATGTTTATGGTGATGATTATGTTTTTATGAATTAGTGTGAAGTTTATGATTCAAAGAACTATAATTACGTCTATTCTTCAAAGATTCTAAATGATACCTATGTCTAGAATGATGCTTATGTTTGAAAGTGTGTCATGGAGAGTGTTTCTATCTCTGATAGTGATTCAAATAATGTTTTATGTTATGCTCATATAATGGATTACTTATTTTGGTATAGTGGACCTCTTCAGTAGGTTTTTCTCTCTTCTTTGCAAATTATCACTCATGTTGAGTGAAAAACTCATAAATGGAATCAAAAGTAGATTTTTTAAGCTTATCACTAAGCTGTAACATTTCTAAAAAGTTTCTGTAGCTAGAGCTAAGGGAATTCAAAATAATAGAGATGAGAATTTCATCATCAATTTTTCTACCACTAGTGTCATATTCTTATTTTAGATTCTTAATTTGTGACACATATTCTAAAACATCTTCATCATTTGTTAGTTTAGTGTTGAGCAACTACATAAGAACATAAATTTTATTGTAAGGAGGTTGTTTATCATATAAGTCTTTTAGAGATTTCCATGCTTTCCAAGCTTCAGACTTGATGGCCTTTATGTGAATTATAACTTGTGCACTACATGTTGATTTTAATAAATCAAGGGCATGATTGTCACATTTATGAAATTTTATAAGCTTTATAGTATTGATGGGAAATGTTTGTTACTTTTCAACTATTTCCCATAAGTCATTTAAGATTAAAGTATTTTCCATGTTCATTTACCATTTCTTATAATTTTTAAGAGTTAAACATCCATTTTCAAAAATCATGTTCACAATTTTAGCCATGGTGAAATCAAAAAATAAGGAATGCTATCAAGGTTTTTCCTTTACATTCAAAATAGCTTCTTGATTACAAGAGATTATTGGGACTTGTAAAAAAATATTTCACCTTATAACCCCTATTACACCCTTATTTCTCCAATATTTGAATTTTTAATACAAAATAAGGTCAAAAATGAAATATTATCAAAAAATATTTGAATGGGTTTTGAACCCTTGGCCTTCTCTATTGTGACTTACAAAATTTTGTATATCCATCTTCCCATCAAACTATTTGAAATTACAAAGCTCAAACTTTTTATATATCCTTTTTTTTAGTAAATAATAAAAGGAAAAATACATTTTTACTTTGCATGTAAAATACAAGTGTGGATTTTTAATAGTAGGGTAAATTAAATGTGTTGCCTTGTTGGTAAAGCCCACAAGTAAATCAAAATTCCACTCTTTTAAAATATTTGGTCGTATAACCTGAAATATGTTGCACTATATACCAAAAAGATTTAAATATTTTTAGATTACCATTATAGATGCATTATCTTCAATTACGATAAATATTTATCAAAGTGTCATACTACTTTATGCCATATACTCTACTATTGGTGCCCATAAAACATCAAAACAATTTAAAAATGTCTTGCAAATCAGATTATCAATGCTACCAAGAGATGTTGAAGAAAATTATGTTATGAGGATTAATTTAATTAGAGTAGTGTATTTATTATTCTCAACAATAAAATATAGTTATAGATGTTATATGGGTGTCATACAGTTCTCAACAAAAAATAATTTATACAAGAAATATATTTATGAAAATCAATATAAAATATCATCTATTGTTTTTGTATAATAGGCAAGCTATAAAGGCTTGTAGAAGAACAAGTTGGTTATAAAACCAACTAGTAGGTACTAAAAAATAGGCTTCTTGAAAAATAATAGATGATTAGTACAAAGGTCATCACCATACTAAGTTTTTAGGGTCTTTCAAAAATTTATGTGCAGTCTACTGTAATACATTCTCCAAACTTGATTTTGTCCTATAGATATGTTGAATCGTATGTCAATCTCAAATTCTTTCACAAGATTCTTCAATGTATTCCTCCTTCACAAATGTCTATGTGGCTTTGATGCCATTGATATCTAGGATAATAGAGGAATAGATATAGAAATATATTTATGAAAATCAATATAAAATATCATCTATTATTTTTGTATAATAGGCAAGCTATAAAGGCTTGCGGAAGAACAAGTTGGTTATAAAACCAACTAGCAGGTACTGAACAACTAAAATTAAATAAATAAAACTAATTTTAAAACAACTTTGGATCATTTTGATAATTGACTTAAAATATATTTTCATTTATCAGTGTTGATTGACCTTCTACATATGGTGTAGTAGGGATTATATTAGGACCATCTACTTGGACATTATCCTCATAATGTGTTTTCTCTCTAAAAATGAGTGGGTATATTTTTGTATAAAGAATTTTTTTATTATAATAGATTGGATGGTGATACTCATATGACCCTAAAAATTCAAAGAGAGACTCATAATTAAAGGACTCGTTCAATATCCATATTTATGGTGAAACTTTATTGTTGAAAAAATCAAGATATACCAATTTTAGTGTTGATACATGATGAAATTTTTATAAAGGCTTAGATGTTAATTTAAGTAAATATGCATAAATGTTTGATTTACTTATATTAATTTAATTATTTAATATTGAATCACTTGTGTACCAAAAGCATTGTTTATATTTATGATCAAATGCAATGATGGGATTAAAATTTCCTTGTGCATGTTTTCCCAATCCATGTCTTATGTATCCAAAGATTTTAAAATATTTTAGATAAAAACTATATTGATTTAGATATATTTCATATGGTAGGAGAGTAACCATAGATTATTCTAGATTTGGTATGTAATTGTGCACAATGGGATGTCCACATTCTTGATGAGAAGGTTGTATGTGAGTTATGTAATTTTACAAGTTTGTATCATTGTAAAATGTTTTAAAGGTTCTTCACACACACACACACACACACACACACACACACACACACACACACACACACACACACACACACACACACACACACACACACACACACACACACACACACACACACACACACACACACACACACACACACACACACACACACACACACACACACACACACACACACATGCATGCATGCATGCTCGAAATGCTATTGATCAATAGTAAATTTATATATATCCTTGATAAATAGATTTAAGACACATGTTAAGGTATAATGCATTACATTCATATCATTAATCCATGATATTATTATATAATATTAAAATTAAGATCATTGGGAATAAATTGGCATACTATAGCTATCATTCTAAGACCCATTGTGATATTCAATGTAATTTATCTTATAAATTTATGATGTATGTTATCAAATCCATGGATAATAATAGATTAATCAAGATATTTGGATCCTATGCCAAGTTAGTTAAGGAATGAGATGTTGAAATATTAAGTCTAGATCAATTTTCCACCAAACCTAATTAACTTTTTAATTTAAATTTTGTACATAAGTATACATCAAGGTGAGGTGTTGATTAATAATATTTATATGAGGTAAGTATTATTTCTCAATATAGATACTCTCCTTAGTACATCATAATGTACTGATGATAGAAATGACATATTCTAGTTCCACATCACATGGAAAATATGTGTCACATAATGCTACATGAAGGCTATCCTTATAAATAGGTGACTTTGAAAGTAGTTATAAAACAAAGATTCTAGATAGATTATTCTTAAGTTGTCCAATGATGTCATACTCACCATTTAGATTGGTTGAAATCTTAGGAGGCATATGGTGATGAGGAATGATGATTTGACTACCTTCACTTTATAACCTATCTCTTTGTTTTATGACAACATGGACCTCAAAACCTACTATAAGACTATGGTTAATAATGGGGAATTGATGGCATACAACACTATGTTGAGATCTAGGGGAAGGAATGAAATTAGCCATACTTGTATTTTATTGGAATGATGATTTGACTACCTCCACTTTCTAACCTATCTCTTTATTTTATGACAACATGGACCTCAAAACCTAATATAATACTATGAATAATAATGGGGAGTGGATGGTATACAACACTATGTTGAGATCTAGGGGAAGGAATGAAATTAGCCATACTTGTATTTTGTTGTTTAGTAGTAATTAAAAGCATATTAGATCATAAATTTATACAATGTACATTATTAAGGTGTATTAATATTTTTTTATGAGTAAATTCAAACTTGTTTTTATTGCATTTGAATTTGATCCATTTCATTACATGGTTGTGAGAGATGTTACATATTTTAGGAAAGTAACATGTAATTATGATATCATATCTTAAAATAAAGACTATAAGTTATGTATATCCATTATAGACATGATTTGTTTATGTGAATAAGTGGGAAATAAAAAAAACATATCTAAAACCATAGCACAAAAATATGAAACCCTAAGAATATAAAATGAAACCCTAATATAACCTAGGGTTTTCTATGCTTGAAGGAATAAATGGTTCACCAATATGTTTTATCTTATTTTTATTTATCCAAACTTTCATTTCTAAAATATAGTCATAGTCAAATAGTCAACCATAAAAGCTAAGTATCTTGATATCCTTAGTACTTTCCATATTTAGTGTATGCCACTTATCAACTCGAAAGGATCATTTTCAGTCTTATACATTTATATGTATGCTATAATTTTATAAATTAATATCTAAATTAAATTTCAAAGTTATATATTAATTACTTTAATCTCACCCATTAGTCTGAATTAGGGTAAAACATATTGATGAATGCAAAGTTTTAGTATTATTTTTGAAGAATAATGAAAGTGAATCAAATATTTATATCTAGATTTTATATCATTCGAATAAAAAATTGCATGTGTTCACAACCCTATGCATGATATGTTAATTTCACCTTTTTTTCCCATTGGAATTTTAGGTCTCAAATTTTTTCTTCCCATGTAAGAGTTCCAAAATAATATACATATATAACTAATGGTTCAAATAGTTTATATATATTTAATAAAAATCTAAGAAATTTTTTATGAGATATGCTTCAAAACAAGTTGATCACTTTACCACTTACACATCATATAATGAAATAAAGATTAAATTGTACTTATTATCAAATGCATGGACATCATAAAAATAATTTTTGGGAATTAAAATAATAGATTAAAAATAAATTCAATATTATAATGAGTCAACCACTAACTAAACATGGTATAAATAAGGTCAATATAGTTGCACAATGAAATAATTTCTTAGTAATTTATCTTGCAACCATACATAAATACCATAATTAGTTCAAAGTATAACCTATTGTACATAGTTTCTTGATTCTTTCTTGATTTCTTATCTATATTGACATACACATATTATATACCATTAAACATTATTATATTTTAAAATCCTTTATACTTTTAATTTCCTAATAGTATCCGAATATTCCAATAGTATAATAAAATTAAATAATCATATATATATATATATATATATATATATATTTAAAAAAGATCCAAAATTAGGACATGAACATGACATGATTTCTAGATTATACTATTTTCATATGTTATTTATCACATGTTGGTAGATGGAATATTATTTACATATAAACATGCATTTAATGGTATATGAGTGCTATGTAGGGCATATAGTTTACACATGGACATAAATATGTTTACCTTCCCTCCACCTAGTGTTTATGTTGATACTAGGGGAATCTTTTTTTATAGGTTTCATTATTACATTTTATATCTTTAAGTTATTTGTATTATATTATAAATTATATGCCTTTATAGTTACTCATTTCTTACATAGTGATACATGATATGTCATTATACCATGATGTGACATTAATACATATAGATGGTATAGACTAGTTCATTATAATTTGTTCAATTTATGTTGTTACTATTTTATATGATAAATGTCCCTTGGATTTTCTTTTTATGAATTTTTTTATGCCCCTTGTGTGTGCTCCTTGCCCTTATGTGTTACAAAATTTTATGTCCATTATATGTGTACAATGGCCTTATATATGACACACACTTATAGTTGTTAAGATTGTTAAAATTGAGTGGCATTATGATTTATATCATCCACTATTATTGTGTACTATTATTTAGTTACACTTATACTATGTGCATCATTGATACATTCATTTATACATGGAACTTACATTACATATGTTACATAAATGCCTTGATTAACACATATAATACTACGATGACATATTTTCCACATGTTTACATGGTATTACATAAGGCTATATTTATACATAGCATGAAATAGTTAACTCTTATTTTAGCATGAGTGACTTAAATGATACATCACTCATCTCAAAATTGGAGGAATTAAAGTGGGATTTTCATAGAGACATAAACCTCCATTAATATAAAATATTATCAGAGTAAATATTTTATATATTTAGAATGGTTCAAATACATCAAAAATATTAACACATTGATAGATATTACATGGTCATATTCCATGTTTATTCACTCACTCTAAAAACACTTAAGCATAATATAATACACACTTGGATAAATATGCATGGGCATATTCACAATAGTTTATTGGAAAAAAATTTAAAATATAAATATACACGTAGTTTTGAGATATAGATTATCAAATTTAGTATATAGGTGCATAAAATTATATATTAGTTGTTTAAAATTTAAGGGTCATGATACTAGTTTATTCACATACAAAACATCACAATTTATACTATAATGGAAAATGGTTGTCATTACACTTCACACTTATCATATTTGTGATCATGATATAGGCATGGGAATCAAAAATTATATTTCAATCATGAATTGTATTCTAAATTGAGTATGATTACTTAGCCAAATTTGTATTGATGATGGGGGCATGAACGTTGTTTATTCCCTTTTGATAATGTTTTGTGTGTATAGATAACTTGAGTGAAACATTATAATTCAATTTATAATCCATATACAGTTATTGATTCACTTTATCTACATGAACCATGCCTGATGACTATCTCATTTACCTATGTATTTATTTGGGTTAGTAGTTCCCACATACATGAGGGTCGAGGCATGTTTATTCCCAAAAAAATACCCTAAAAAGTTACAAAATTTTGGGGTAAAATCAGACAAAATTTTCATGTGCTTCTGTAAGGAAACATAACTTATCTAAATTTTCAACAAATAAGCATCATCACCAAAAACTTTCAAGGGAAACATGGTTTTCACCAACACACGAGTGTAATTTGATACTTTTTTTTCCAATTTTCCAATTTTTAGTTTTTGAATAAAATAGTTAATATATGCACATTGAATACATATTATTATAAGTTTTTATATTTAGTGACATGAAAAATTATAGTTTATTAGAAATTAAAAGTGTGTTAACTCACTTAGGTACATTTTATCCTTTTACTCTAGCAATTTCATTAGTAGAATAAAAGGTAGACATTTTTAAACACTAAAATCTGGGCTTTTTACTTGATAATGACAAGCTTGACATAAATCTCCCAAAAATGACTTGAAAACTTAGAAAATTTCCTAATATACCATTATCTCATACATGCATGATATATTATGAGTTAACCCTTTAATTATAATTTTATAAATCTACATGAATCTCACTATCTATTTAAAACCAACTAAATACCCTGCATAGTCACCTCTAGATTCTCAATTTATTCCACCTACACATAAACCAATTTAATAATATTTATCCAATATAATCATTTGGTAATGACCTAATGTGGTTGATATAAACTCACTCCTAAAATCATACATTTTATAAAGTAAATCCATATCTAGAGTCATCCCATCATCTCATTGTGTCAGTGGCATGATAAATTATTCAATTAGATACAAATATAAAAAAAGTAAGGTTTATTTTAAAAGGTACCTAGAAATTATCTAATAAACATATATATACTATTGAACACTGATAAAATATTCCATATTCTTACCAATTCATGAGTCTATCACTAGGAGTAGACATAAGCCAAGCTTGAAGTACTATATATCCAAGTCAAAGAAATCATTGACAAGTATCAAAACTAAATAATTAGTTACATGAATATATAAAATGTGGATAATTTCATAATTAAACTAGGTGGTATAAGAAATTAGGGATTGAATTCCCTCCTCAAATTATTAGATGCATAGGTAGCAATCAACCATCAGACCTAAGTTATTGGGGTCAAATCAATCCATAACACGTGTACCAATTTTTAAGTTTATATCCCTCACAAGCACACTTAGGGTTTTAAATCAAAATATATTGATTTATGGAGTTCCATGTGTTAAATTATTTAGGATCACAAACATATATAAAGTATCAAGTGACCATATAGTCATTATGCCTTATGTGTAAGTTAGTAACACCTTGGAATTCAGTATCAAATAATGATAATGATCAATTCATATGGAACTAAACCAAAAAATACAACAAATAATTTTTAGAACTAAAAAAACCACATGCATAATTTATCCTAATTTTCATTTATAGAATATATTAATAGCTCAATAGTCTATGAAAATGTATAGTCATAAAAAAGTCTCCAAAACGGGTATGTGGTTTATTATATCAGGAAGTTAATTGTCAAAACCTACTTGGATGAATATAGTAATGTGAAGAAACATATAAAAACTATCTCATACACATTCCATATATTACACCTATCTATGTGAAAACTGTTAGACTATTTCATCATAAATCACTACATTTACATGTAGATAGGTATTCTACACATTTTATTAGGATTGGTCCTTTGAAAAAAATTAGATATATTTTCTCCTTAATCTTGAAACCCTAGCTATAATTTCAAAACTTTATTCACTTATAAAAAGGGGTGAAAAAAGGATGGGTTTATCTGACCTCAATCATCACCTATTGAGTGGTTAAATACTACCTATGTTCTAATACTCTAAATAGGGTTCAAACTACACATAGTTCTCCCACCTAACTATGTGTGTGCTCAAAAATGATATACCAGTATACAATATAATAATGTTTGGCTTTTGACACTTGAAATTATGTTATTTATGGATATTCCTTTGAGGTATTTTCATATTTTGATGCTTAAAAATGTATATATGTATTCTTTAGTGTGTTAGGTGTCATCTTTGATAAGTGACTTATCGGGATAGGATTATGATTTATACATTTATATATGAGACTATTTGGGTAATTTACCCATAAATCAACATGAAAAATATGTGGGATGACCCAAATGTAAGAGTTTAAATTTAGGCAAATATCTATTAAAAGGTGCACAAGTAACACAAGTGGATCCAACATAGGTGGATGAATTTAATAATTGAAACCTTCTAATTATTTCCCAAAATTTCAAGGATGTAATAAATAATTATCTAGGATAAAATAATAATATACTTAGGATAATTTTTTGTTAGGCACAAAATAAGAAGATCCTATATGTAAATGACATTAAATCAGGAAGGCCAAACCCATAACAAAGTGAATGACTAGGAGAGAATGTGAGAAAGATTCATATGTATACGCACAAGTCATGTATGCTAAATTTTGGTAAAAACTTAAATTTTTAAATGTATAATATAAAATTTATGTGTCTACACTCATTTTTTATTTAAAATTATCAATAAATACTTTGTATTATCTATATAAATACTCACTTTAAGAAATAAGACCTTAAAACTCAAATGGATGATATTGGACAAGCTTATACCCATTTGGAAACTAGTAATATCTAATTTTCATAGATATTATACTTGTATATTTTTCAATCCTATTCCACCTTAGGTCATTGTACCTATACCTACATATTATTTATAGGTATTTTGTTTGCATTGATCTTGTATGTAAATCCTTGATTTTCTTCTTCCTACCTTAAAACCTAAGTTACAATTTGTAGATAATATTGGATTAGGAATATGGGTTATAAATATGGTTTAGAAAACCCCAACCACTCCTTAATGAATGATTGAGTGTTACTTACATTATAATACTTTGAATAAGGCTCAAGGTGCATTTATTTATCCCACCTAGATTGTTGAAACATGGACCAACTAGGACTTGAACCTAGGACCATCCATATGCTACTAGAGTGCTCTACCACTGAGCTAATGGCCCCTCTTAGACTAGTCCATCTTTAGTCTAAGTGTGGCTTAACACCAACACCCCCCCTTAAGCCACACCACTTGTGTGCTTGGGGCTCCTAGCTTAGGCCTGGCTCTGATACCATGTTGAGACATGGATCAGCTAGGAACCCCAAGCACACGAGAGGTGTGGCTTAAGGGGGGGTGTTGGTGTTAAGCCACACTCATACTGAAGATGGACTGGTCTAAGAGGGGCTAGTAGCTCAGTGGTAGAGCAATCCAACAGCATATGGATGGTCCTAGGTTTGAGTTCTAGCTGGTCCATGTCTCAACATACCTAATGACCAAACCACTTGGTACAGACAAGTTCATAAAATTCAAAGATAAACTTGGTCTTGTTTTTGGTTTAGTCATTAAGTTTTTTTTTTTTTTAGCAGAGCACTTATTCAACACATTCAACCAGTCATGAAGACCTATTAAATAGGCAAACAAATGAAATACCTATGAAGCATGAGATGGGTATAAGAAAACTAACCTATGTTGGCTTGCATGAAATAGCAAAGACCGAACAAACAACTAACCTCTTAACTAAAGTGGTTAAGGCAATTAGCCAACATAAATTACCTTAGTAAATAACCTAAGGTAAATATAATAATATGCTAACACCCTCCCTTAATGACTAAACCAAAAACAAGACCAAGTTTATCTCTAAATTTTATGAACTTGTTTGTACCAAGTGGTTTGGTCATTATATCAGCTAGCTGCTCTGTAGTGGGGTAGTAGAAGAGACTGATGTCTTCATTTGTAACCAACTGTCAGATGTAATGATGGTGAACCTCAATGTGTTTGGTCTTGGCATGAAATATTGGATTCTTCACCATCTTCAAAACACTTTGGTTGTCACAAAAAATTGGATTAGGCTTTGATGACTCAAACTGAAGATCCTCCAAAATTTTATTTATCCACATGGTTTCACAACCTACACTGACCACAGCTTTATACTCTACTTCTATTAAAGATAATACCATTGTAGTTTGTAGTTTGCTCTACCATGAGAAAACTCCTAAACCAAAAGTGAAAACATACCCTGTTGTAGATTTTCTTGAATCAACTGAACCTACCCAATCAAAATCAAAATATCCTAAAAGTTCAAAATCTACAGACTTCTTATATAGTATGCCAAAGTCAAGAGTACCTTTGACATATATTAATACTTGTTTTTTAGCTAACCAATGGACTTCCTATGGTTTAGACATGAAGTGAGATAGAAAACTCACTACAAAACAAATATCTGGTCTGGTGGTAGTGAGGTAAATGAGACTACCCACTAGCTGGTGATACAATGTTTCATTAACAAGAGGTGAATCAATGTCTATTGAAGTTTTAGCTCCTAATTCCATAGGTGTGTGAGTTGGATTAAAATCCATCATTTTGAACCTTTCTATCAATGAATTGGCATACTTATTTTGTGACATGAATATAGTATTACCACTTTGCCAAAACTCAACACCTAAACAGTATTTCAATAGTCCTAAGTCTATCATATCAAAAGTACAACAAACATCATCTTTCATTTGTTGAATGAGACTAATACTACTCCTAGTGATGGCTATATCATCAACATATATAATGAGAATCAAGATATCATCACCAAACACCTTTACATAGAGATTTGGTTCTAAGTTACACCTTTTGAAACCTAACTCCCTAAGATATGAGTCTATTTTTGTATACCAGGCTCGAGGAGCCTACTTAAGTCCATACAAGGACTTGATCAACTTGCAAACAAGATGTTCCTTACCAGGAACCTAAAAACCATGTGGCTAAACCATGTAGACTTCCTCCTCTAGATCTCCATTCAAGAAAGCACTCTTTACATCCATTTGGTGCACCTGCCATCCAAACTGAGCAGCAATATAAATAATCAAATGAAAAGTTACCATCTTGGTGGTTAGAGCAAAAGTCTCCTCATAATCAACCCCTTCTTCTTGTGCATAACCTTTTGCAACAAGTCTGGCTTTATGTTTGTCCAAGGAACCATCTGCTTTGTATTTTACCTTATAAATCCACTTACAACCAATGGATTTCTTTCCTGGTGGTAGTTCCATCAACTTCCAAGTCTTATTTTTCATCAATGAATCATATTCTAATTGCATAGATGATTCCCACTCAGACTTTCCTTTGGCCTCTAAAAAAGAATTAGGCTCAAATACTTGTGAAACACCAATTGTTAGAGCAAGATTGACATGCTCACCTTTATTACCAAACTACTTTCCCAATCTCAGTCTTCTACCTTCCACACCTTATGGCAAGTTTCCTTCTTTTAGTGCTTCAATTGTGGTAGTATACCACTTTGGCTTCTTTGGTTGTTCTATTGGAACCTCACAATGACCTATATCAATTCCCTCCCTAGAATATGATTCCACTGATGAACAAGAATCATGCTCACTTTTCACATTATAACTAATAATTGAATCATTAGATAACAATGACTCAATATCTAAAACTTGACCAGTTGCTGTGAAGTATGGCATTTGTTCATTTACTATGACATCTCTATTTACCAAAAAAAATTTAGTAGAAACATCAAGTAATCTGTAGGCCTTTAACTGATCACTGTATCCAACAAACATGTATGTTTTGCTTTTCACATCCAAATTTTTTCTCTTTTGACTAGGAATAACTGAAAAAGCTACACAACCAAAAATTCTAAAATCACTTACATCTAGAGTTTGACTTGACCAAGCCTCCTCTGGAGTCATATTCTCTAAATCTTTGTAGGACTTCTATTGAGGATGTATACTATTGTATTCACTGCTTCTGCCCAATACCTATATGGGACATTTTTGCTTTGGACCATACATCAAGCCATGTCCATTACCATCCTATTACGCCTTTCCACAACTCCATTTTGTTGTGGAGTGTAAGGTGTAGTGTATTGTCTATGTATGCCTTCAATGGCACAAAACTCCTTGAACTATTTTGAGATGAACTCACCCCCATTATCAATTCTAAGAGATTTCCCTGGCCATCCTACCTATTTTTCAACCATAGCTTTCCAAGCAAGAAAGTTAGAAAAACAATTAGATTTCTTCACTAGAAAGTATACCCACTTTTTCCTAGAGAAATCATCAACCAATAAAAGGAAATAATGAGCACCAGAAGGGGTAGGTGTCTACATTAGACCATGTAAATCTGCATGTACCAAATCCAATACTCCCTTTACTCTCGAAGCTTTACCAACATCAAATGAATGTCTAACTTGCTTCCCCAACTGACATCCAGTATATACATGATGACTATGTTGAATAGAAGGTATCAGAGCCAGGCCCAGGCTAGGAGCCCCAAGCACACAAGAGGTGTGGCTTAAGGGGGGTGTTGGTGTTAAGCCACACTTAGATTGAAGATGGACTGGTCCAAGAGGGACTAGTAGCTCAGTGGTAGAGCACTCCAATAGCATATGGAAGGTCTTAGGTTTGAGTGTGGCTTAACACCAACACCCCCCCTTAAGCCACACCTCTCGTGTGCTTGGGGCTCCTAGCCTGAGCTTGGCTCTGATACCATGTTGAGACATGGACTAGCTAGGAATTGAACCTAGGACCATCCATATGCTACTGAAGTGCTCTACCACTGAGCTGTTGGCCCCTCTTGGATCAGTCCATCTTGGGTCTAAGTGTGGCTTAACACCAACATAGATGTGTGTGTGTGTGTGTGTGCACTATATTGATCATGATATAATTTAATTCAATGATTTAGATTGTTAAAATTGACATCATAAAATTTTGACCTATGTTTGTATTCAAAATTGTTACCATGTATTCTCTTTTTAGGGTTTTTAAATATGTATGCATTTTAGATTATGTCTCTAGAGAGTGCTAGTGGGTTTATCAAGTTTTTAAAGTGATTATTAATGTAATAAACAAGTGAGCATGACCTTTGACATGATATGTATTTAAATATGAATCTTTGATATTACTCCCATTATTAACATATGAAACATGTTTATATTAACCTAGTCGAGGTTATTAGGAAATAATTGTAGTTGCTAAAACTTGAGGAAAACCAAACCTATGTGACTATTATTAGTACTTTCTTGATAGGGAAAATAATTGATCTAGGATGTGACAATAGTTTTCCTATGATTATGGATCATTTTTGAAGGGAATAGGGTGATCTTAAATTGGTAAATTAGGTTGGATAATACATTAAGTGATGAAATAGATATGGCAAAGTGTGAACAAGATTCAAATGTGTACATACAAGTCCCAGTATGTTAAAATGTAATAGACAAGTGAGCATGACCTTTGACATGATATGTATTTAAATATGAATCTTTGATATTACTCCCATTATTAACATATGAAACATGTTTATATTGACCTAGTGGAGGTTATTAGGCAATAATTGTAGTTTCTAAAACTTGAGGAAAACCAAACCTATGTGACTATTATTAGTACTTTCTTGATAGGGAAAATAATTGATCTAGGATGTGACAATAGTTTTCCTATGATTATGGATCATTTTTGAAGGCAATAGGGTGATATTAAATAGATATATTGGTAAATTAGGTTGGATAATACATTAATTGATTAAATGGATATGGCAAAGTGTGAACAAGATTCAAATGTATACATACAAGTCCCAGTATGTTAAAATGTGTCATAAGTGATGTTATAAGTGTATAATACCAAATTTATTTGTCTAAAAATGCTACCATTTTTTATCTAGTACTGAAAATGTATATTAAAAGGGCAAAAGAAATACATTTTGTACATGTATTTAATCAAAATTGATGTTAATATGCTTGACCCAAATGTCTTACTTTCTTTATGAAAAACATAAAAGGAAACATGTATAGATTAATGCCAACTCATGATAGAAATATGAAAAAAAATAGATAATTTAGTTAATTTATATCAAAAATTAAATTAAATAATACACCTAAGAGTATGGGAACCAAGTTGAATTTTTTTAAAATCAATTAGAGAATGACATGGGGTGATCATGCCCTAAGGAGATGCAACTCATAAAACCATGAGTTATATAAATTCCTCAACCACCATTGGATACATATAAGTGTTATGTGTCAATCACTATAAAACCCTACTAAAATACTCTAAATATCATAAATCTCATGATATAACCCAAAAATAGGTTCATATAAAAGGTGTAACCCTAAAACAAGTTTGTATGTAAAGTTGAAAACTAGAAATAGGTTTGTGTATAAAGGTAGAACCACAAAATAGTTTTTTATGTAAATTTAAACTTTGAATCAACCATTTTAGATAGATTTTAGATAAAAATTTCTTATGCAGTATCATCATCACACATAAATATAGCTCATATAAATAGAAAATGTATTTTCATGAGAAATAATAATTCCTAGAATCTAATCCATTTTAACTTTAAACTGACATAGAATTCTACATTATGTATATGAATATTCTCAATTTGATAAATATACACAATTTAACATATATAATCTATCTCAAAACTTCATGGAATCCATCAAATATTCTTTATAATAATGTATAATACACAACATATGCCTCACATAAGTATTAATTTTATGAATATATTTTATTTGAATCACATAATCTAAACCAAAATATGGACCATTTGTTTGTCATGGCATGAATCTATAACACAATCCCATTGTATGCCCCCATTTTGAGTTTAAGGATGAAGCATACAAATAAATCATCTAAAAAATAGAGTTATGCACGTCATGTGTTATATATAAAACTTTAATCACGTAAATCATGATTATAAACATGATAAAATATGTCAAGATATAAATATTTCATCATTCAAACACATATAAAACATGTAATCCAAGGTAATGGGAATAAAAGTTTCATGAAAATTAGATATAACAACTAGGCACATATTAATAAAAAAACATAATAAATACATGATAAAAATTGTGAAATAATATAAAATATAATAATGTGTGATATGAATCATGAACTAAGCTTAAAAATAATCATATATGTATTCACACACATACACACTTGATATCATGATGATGAAGCATTCAATCACTAGAGACATGACTCAACTTTAACTTGACACAAGCGTGAAGTGGACATGACATGGACTAGAGTATCCTTTAAAAAAATCAATGTTCAAACAATGTTAAAACCATCAGCATAAAACACACATGGAAAAATCAATGTTAGTCACATAATCAATAAATTTCATCATATAATACAATAAAACATAAATTTGAAAATAAATAACACCATAAAAAATATACACAAAATTAAATCATGAAAAAAAAATCTAATAGCTCAACATAATCAATGGGATGGCATAGAAATATGTAACATGAAAAGTGTACCAATATACCCCCAGTGTAGGCATGTCCCCTATGTATAAAGGTGCCCTTAAGTGTAAATAATGTATCACATTTGTATGTCCATGCATATGTAACCTATGTTCCATATATCCCACTCATGTATTCCATGAAAATAATATGAAAATAAAATGGATAAATAATTCACTATTTTTATTAAAAATAAAAATAACCAATCATTGTAAACTATAAAATCATGTCAATCATATGTCTTGATTCTAAATTTTATGAACTCTTTCTTTACTACCAAGGGGATTGGTAAGCTAGGCCATCCTAAAACCATGAGTTGAAGGGTTCAATATGGATTGGACCTACTAATATACCATTATGTTACACATGAATTCCTCATTTCACATGAAAAATGTAAGTTGGTATTCAAACTTATGAATACTAGGTATCATGTGCTTTAAAAAACTCTCCCCAATTGGTTTAACAAACCCTCAAGGATATTTTTGAATATTTTAATTTATTTAATTTTTTAAAATTTATTTATTTGTTATTTTTTTTAATATTAAAACATGTATCTTTTAATATATGATCCCATCAATGGTATGCTCACATGTAGATCCTAAATCAATCAATGCAAATGTCACACACCATGGGAGAGGATTAACATATGTTCATTAA